>JAPKLW010000164.1:143527-218067 GCA_026898455.1 Plectranthus barbatus
AAAACTCTATCTTCAAACATAAACTCTAAAACTCTTTGAATCTCTCAAAATCTGAAATCTGGAATAAAACATGCTTAAAACTCGATTTTACAAGGTTATTTATAGAGGTGGAGGTGTATCATATCAAATCTAGGGCTAAAGATATGAAAAATCTCGAATTCAGCCAATTTCCCGCACCAGGAGGTTCGCGTCGATCGACGAGCATCCCCGTCGATTGACGTGGAAAACTGAAGTCAGCCCCGTCTGCGCGGTCTCACGGTTTTGGCCATAACTTCCTCATCCGAACTCCGATTGACCCAATTCCAGTTGCGTTGGAAAGCTAATTCAAAGCTCTATCCATTGCCATGCGCCAATATCCTGAATTCCTCTTGTGGAAAAACTCTTCACTGCTACTCTTACACGTCACTGCTTTCGGAACGATTTTCTCGTGAGTTTAGGCCTAAAAACCTGCATAAACATCAAAACACACCTAAAACCACCTAATACTGACATCATGCATAAAATATATATATAAACTCAATAAAACTACATAAAATAATATAAAAATAATATAGATAAGTGAGTGAAATAATGAGCTTATCAGGCTGCAATTTTGGGCCAGAAACCCTGATTTGAAGCCCAACTGCTATTTTTCCCAGTTCGATTCAGATTTCAAGTCCAACGGAGGCCCAGTTTGAAGATTTGTATCAGAAATTAAATCTTGTAATAGTTAGATTTAATTTATTTTCATGTAATCGCATCAGAGGGGCCACGAGAATTTTATTTGTTTATTTATTTATTCTCGTTATGATGTGATTTATTATGTGCACGCTAGTAAATAATAGGAAAGCATGCTTACTTGCTTTATTTATTTACTGTTTAAGCGTGTTGTAATTTTTAAATTATTGAGCATGTTTTATGTGATTTATTTTATGTTTAAATTGTGTTTATAAATTCCGGGATCATATTAATTTATGATGGAATTTTAGATGTGACATAATTTATGAGACATAAAATAATGTGAGCGCATGAAACCTTTAGAAATTAAAAATACTAAGCTGGATTTTGGTTATCTTTTAAACTAAAATCATTAGACTTCAACAAATACGACTTCTCATTAGAAGTAAGGTATTTCAAAGCGTAACCGTCTACTCAGGTAGCTTGTGTTAGAAGTAACTTACCAGTTCTAATGCAATGAGGTTTCCAAATGAAACATTTATTTTAAGATGAGAAGTGGGAGCCTCTAAGAAAACGTCTACTCGGGTAGCTTGCATTGAGACAACTCTCACAAGTCTCTAAGATTAATCTAAATGGGATAACAAAGGATGTAAAGGGCATGCGGTATGGGTCGAGTACGTATGCCAAATCGCCTTTTATCATCCAGAGTTAGAATTGTGGTTTTTTTTGTTTAGATGTTGCCTGGAGTATAACTCATTTGTGATGTCCCTGCACCGGATAGGTGAACATGGTCTAAAGATCTCCAATGTTAATTTCTTTTGTCGGCCGATACCTAGCATGGAGAGAAATTAAAGGACCTATTTTGGTCCGGTTGAGTGTTTGTCGTAAACGTTTACTCGGGTAGCTTGCGGTGAATTAGCTTGGGCAATTGGAGGAAGCAAATTGCATTGTTTTATCTAAAGGTTCTATGCATATTTGTTTCAATCATTCGTAATATGTGCTTACTTTAATCCACTTATTTATTTTTCAGATATGTCTATTATTGCATCGCTCCTTAATTCAATTGTACACAATTCCTTGACTGGTTCGAATTTTCCAGGATGAAAAAGTGATATTGTCAAACTTTTGGATTCATTTGGACATTTATTTGTTCTACAAACTCCCTGTCCTAGTCTGCCGACCGATGCATCTTCTGACGAGGAGCGTGCACAGTATCACATGTGGATGTGGTCAAATGGCATGGCCAGACAATACATCTTGTGTGGTATGTCAGATGTACTGCATCCTTGTTATAGTGATATATGGTATGCGCATGTTATTATGTGACGTCTTAACGTAGCATATGGCGGGCTTGATGGACATGCTAGATCCAGACTTACCAAGCGTATTGTAGGACATAAAATGGGTCAGGGCCGTTCAGTGCGTGAACATGTGGAATCTCTTATCCAACTGATCGTTGAGTACACATTACTGAGTGGTCAAATTGACAATGATGTCAAAATTAACTTGATACTCAACACGCTACCAAAGTCATTTGATGACTTCAGAATTTCTGTTGAGAAAAACAAGAGTGAGTATATTGTTCACAGTTTGCTCAAGGATCTTGTATCGGCAGAAGCTTCTTTAGTCTTTTCTGTGAGTCGCTCTGATTCGCTTTCGAGTCAGAAGAGTGATGCCAAAGAAAAGAGGAATGAAGGAAGCAGTGGGAAGAATCTTGCAGTATCAAGTCTTTCCAGATCTCTTGCTAAAAGTTCTTCTAAATCACGTCGTAATGATATGAAGAAGAAGAATGGTAAAGGAGAGAGGATCCAAGGAAAGAAAGATAACAAGAAAGACAAATGTTTCAAGTGTGGCAAGAAGGGTCACTGGAAAGTAAATTGTCCAAGTTTGTTAACTAAGGGACAAGGTAAGTCATTCTTTTGCATTGGTTGTTGAAATATGTTTAGTATCGGTTTTCTACTCCTTAGTGGGTAGTGGTAACTGAGGTCACTAATCCTGTTTGCTACGCTTTGCAGGGGATCAAGCTTAAAGTTTGAAGATGGCGGGATTACCATCTCCAATTTGATGCTGGAAGTTGCTACTTCAGCTGATAGAGATTTTACTTTATGTTTATGATAAACACTGTTTTTGTTTTGAAGAGATGTTTTGTTTAAAAATTAATTTCCATTTATGTTGGATTATTAGTTATTTTTGATAGAATTATTCTATCATGATAAATAACAGTATTTTCCATTATGTTTAAATGGATGTTTCTCTTCAGTACTTGTTTACATAAACCGACAGTGATAGACGACATATTAAAGAATCTCATTAGAGATACGATTACATATGTCTTAGTAGTTTTAAGTAATTCATGGGATTATGGATCTTATCCAGGTATTCCTAAGAATGGTACTTATAAGAACTACTTAGAGGTATAAGATCATAACCAGGCCATTTAATAGGCGATTGTATCTCTAGAAATTATTTTGTATTTGCTCTGTGTTGAGTCTACTTTTGCAGTTGCCTTAAATAGACATTGATACTGTATCACTTAAGATATGGATATGTCTATCTTATTCACTACAACTCTTAGTCTCTTGCTTTGATCAAGAGCGTTTAAGACTAAGGTAGAGAAGAAGCTAGACAAGACCGTAAAGACATTATGTTTCTTTCATAATGGTGTGTATCTCAAGTGATGTGTTTTACAGTATCTGGCAAAGCAAGAGATTGTATCCCAGTTGACTACATTTGTTATCCTTCGAAAAATGGATGGTGTAAGAAGAACGAAATAAATAAGATTCTTTAAAGTTGATAAGGTATGTCAGCTTTGCCATTTTTTTTTTGTTTTGAGAAGTGCGTCAAAAGCAGTAATGTATTTGTTTAAACCAGTGTCTTCTAAATTAGTTCTTAATACCCTAGTGGATCTTGACTTTGTCAAAAGGCAATGATGGGTAGTTCAACTTTTAAGCTGATGAAGGAAACTGATTGGTTGGAAGAAAGGTTTAAGCTAATACTACTTTGTGGGCTATCCCAAGTAAACGAAAAAAGTGGTTTCTTTAATATCCTAAACACAAGAGAGTTGTTTTACAGGATGAAACAACGAATCCAAATGTGAAATTGTACTCCAGTAATTTGGAGAAGACAATTCTAATCCATCAGGAAATACCCCGTGGCAAATTGAGCATACCTTGGTAGGTATGGTACCAATTGCACGGTCGCCCATGCAAGGTGGTAAATCACAAATTAATGTACCAATAAATGACAACATAAAAAGGAGTGTCGTTGCAGTGGGAGGTTGCCTTAACAGGCTTGACATTACTGGTTCGTGCGAAATAGTCTTCAGACTTATTCTCAGTTGACGAACAATGTTGTACTAATCCCTTATTGCGCAACGAAGTTGTTAAGACAAACGATGCAGTTTAATGACGTCAAGTCATGGATTTAGAAATGAATCAGTAAACAATTATGGTTGTATATCAGGATCAGTGTTACCAGATAGCTTTCCAGCTATAGGCAACTAATTGATATACAAGTAAGGAAATGCTCGAAATGTATGGTTTGTGAGAAAGGTATGGTTCATAACAAGACCTTCTCACTGGTTTGCAACTATTAAACCCATTCGAATTCTTTTGTCCATAACAACACATATGAACCTAAGTATCTGAAAGATAGATGACGTCATCCGTGTTTTCATAAACGGGTACTTAGTAAAAGGTGATGACATCTATATGCAACAACCAGATCTCTAGATACTTGTTATGATCTTAAACCGAATGGAAGGCTAAGGGACATACATAAGTTGACCACACTTTGACTTGCTATGGTGGCGAGTCTTTCATGTACTCTTATACCTGCATCTTGGGTGTGGCGGTTCGTGTGTGGCTTACTTAGGCCGGACATGTAGGTAATCATATCCGCTTAGGATGGGGACATTCCCTGAGGAACTCACAAGGTTCATTATGCTAAACCCTGCAGGTTAAATTATTTAATTCAGGCATAAGTGAAAAGGTGTGAGTGGTACTACAAAGAAAATAAGATATTTATTAATTATGGCTAATTGTCATAAGGCAAATTAATTAATGAATGTCCGAAACCTTAAATATGTTGATCATTCAAGTTTAATGCAACCCGTTCCAAATTAAGTGGTAATAAAGGGGTGAGTCATCATTCTTACCGTGGTGAAGGTTAAAACAATGTTTTATTAATTAATTATGTTCTGGGTTGGACATGGAATTAAGTAATAAAGAGGGCCCACTTTATTATTTGCATTTGGTCCCTGGTCTGGCCCACAATCTGCTCAGAGCCCTTTAGGGTTAGGGTTTTGTAAACCCTAACACTATAAAAGCCCTCTCTCTATCAGATCTACACACACAACTATGTGAGAAGAGAGAGAGGGGCGAGGACTGTTTCATTGGGAGGAAGTGATCGATTCCTCCGGATCTTTGATTCAACTCGGTAACGTATCTTCACCAGATTTCTGAGGAGCAAGGGTACAGATCAGAAGATCAAATCTGTTGGAACATGATAGCTTTGATCAATCCCACATCCAGATCTACTCATTCATCGTTATCTGTAGATCAATCGTTGGAGTTCAGGTATTCCGTAGATCCATCCTTTGCAATTAAATGTTAGGAGCATGCATAGGGTTCGCGTGATTTATTCAATCTGATTTGTTTTGATACCCTAAGAACGATCCAAATGGCTACAGAAATAAATGACAACTCACGTTGTCTATTGTAGACTCTAATCCTACACTGCCACCATCAGAATATGCTACTGAAGACTCTCCACAATTCACTCAGCATTTTAAATCTCATGCCACTAGAAGACAGATGGCCGCAACTAAGGAATTGAAAAAGAAATTAGTCGAAGAACAAGCCGCATAAAAGAAAGAAGAGGATAGGAAGAAGATGTTGGAATTCAAGGAAAAAGTCCTTACTCAACTAGCCAACAAGTCTTCCAGGATGCAAAGCATTAGGTCACCCTCTCCTGAAAACAATACAACTTCGAGACCTTCTCCACCAGAATTTTTGCTGTGATCAAAGAGGGGGAAGAGAAGAGGTTAACAGAAGAAGCAGAAAGAAGAAACGAGCAAGAAGACAGATTTTGTCGCTTTGAAGCTCGAAGACAACTGAAAGAATATTTAAGGAGACAACGCGAAGAGGAGGAGAGAGAAGAACAGAGAAGAATTGAAGAAAAGGAGAGAATCAGAAGACAAAAAAGAAAAGCTGTCGTGGATAACTTCATGAAGATGATGATGGAAGCAATCAAGAATGTGAAGAAGCCCACTGCCTGTTCCTCAAGTGCCAGAAATGTTGCTGATTCGGACACCTCAACAACTAAGAAGTAATATCTCTCTGAACTCTATGAGTCTCCTGGTTGAAAAACTTGATACTTTTGATTTCGATTTGGGTGTGTGTTCCATGTACAATTGAGCATGATATGTTTAATGGAAGCTAACTCAGGTTGAAGACAACATCTTATTGTTCAACACTGATCTAATTGAATAAGCTGAAATTACACACTTAGTGTAATCAGCAAACTGTGTGGATTGTGATGTGTGTGAAATGTTCCTTTGATTGCTTGATGAAATTGTGTGTAAATGTGCTAAGTGCTGATCTGATAAAAGATATTGAAGCCATTTAATGGATAAAAATTCATGAATAATCGAGCAATACCCTTGACACCTTGAGGGGGAATATTTAGAAATCATACTGAGTCTATGGGAGTTGAGATACTGAGAATAGACTTGATAAGAAAATCTTTGTAATCTCAGTGATCAGCTTTCCCATGATCAGTTAGAATTAAAGCTTAAGATTGAGGCTTTGATCGCACCAAAAAGGGGGAAATTGTTAGGAATATTGTTAGATATTATAAAACCCCTTCTGTTGTAATTGATTCATAGTCATAGTTTGATATGTTTTGGTGCATCAAAGATCTAGCAACTCAGTATCGAGTCGATTGTAAAAGTCTTGTATAGAAATTCATACTTGAGTTGTAATAGAATTAGAAAGTAGAAGAATCAAGGATGCTGAAGGAGTCAGCAGACTTGATGAATTTCTCAAGACTGCTAAAGAAGAAAAAGGCCAGCAATGCGGAGGAACGCTACAAGAATGCTGAAGAAGTAACTCCGGCAGAAATCGAAGGTCTTATCTCAAACTGCTGAGATACCCACTGCGTGCTAACGACCAACAAACGACAATCAGCAATCAAGAGAAGTTACAGAGTCATAAATCAGACGTATCCAAATCACAAGGAAACCCGACGAATCAGAGGATAGAACAATCATCATACACGAAGGAGGTTTCAGATCTACACCAAAAGATTCGTTCTGACAAAAACGGCTACAAATGTATGCTATGTCAATCAGAGACGAGGAGACTTGAAGAGTCTCGATCCACTGCAGAAAAAGGAAGAACACAGATAGGCGAGCAATGCCTTTGAGTCTAACGGATAAGATTCAAACAGCCGTTTGAATCTTCACCTATAAATAGGTGTCATCCTTATTTGATTCAAAGGTTCACGAATTTCTACACACAGAGATAACAAAAAGAGATCTAATACACTTTCTACATTACGCGAACTCGCCCGAGCTAAGTTCTTGACTGAAGCTTTCCACAAGCTTTCATCTCTAAAGCTCGAGACCTGCGAAGTTAAGCTTCCAAGGTTATTTTGGGATTCTTTGTACTCAGGAAAGAATCTAGCAGTCACGATTGTTGTGCAAGCGTGATTCTTACGGGCATCGACAACACAAGGATAGGTTTTGGGAAGAACTATAAAACTCTTAATAGTCGACGTCCAATGAGAAGGAAGGTTTGTCCTCACTCTATGAGGCGACACCGGTTGAAGGATTGAAGACCGAGGTGCTTGAAGGTGCGCGTTGACCAGACGGAGGAGCTGCTCAACGTTAGAGATCAGGCCTGACCTTGTACTCAATCTTTTTAGTGAAATTTCAGTCGTAGGACTAAAGAGTGGACGTAGAACAGTTGTTCGAACCACTATAAAATCCTTGTGTCTTTACCGCCTTATTTTGTTATATTCTATGCATACATATATTTGAAACTCAACACATCAAGTGCTGTAGTATAACCTGCAATTTGGATTAATGAAGAATTGAGCTGATAACACATTTGATAAACACTTGCTAAGTCGTGACCTTAGCAAGATAAGTGCAAGATCGTATTAATACTTCCGCTGCATATAAAACACTCTGATCGGGGACCAACACAAAGTTAATATTAATAAATTACCTTGATTCATATTCAATTGACTTGGATTCAAATTATAATATTGATAAAATATTATTGCCGAATTAAATCGGACTGCTTCCCGATATCAAAATAATGAAATTTCTTCATTGTATGTGATTTCTCTTTAGAGATCGTTTTATAGTATTCTTGATATTTATTTTGGGTCTCACGTAGTGAAAAGCGAATAATTTAGTCCTTCAAAATTAAATTAACATCATCAAAATGGGTCAAATTTGCAAGGTGAAACTAATTTACTACTAATATTTAGTCTCTTATTAGGATACTATTCATCTACATGAGAGTAGGGTTGTAATTATGAATCAAACTGTTTATGAGCAACTCAGATATCAACTCGATCAAAGTTTGTTCGAGTTTGTTTAGTGAAACTCATTTACTAAACGAACTCAACTTGAGCATCATAGTATTCGACTCATGAGCTCATGAGCAAGCTCGTTAGCAAAAATTAGTAAGAAATATAAAATAATTAATTTTAAAAAAGTAATAATTTCATGATTTTAGAGTAACATGAATCTTTATAATAATGAGAAAATCTTGAATTTGAGCATGAAAATCATATTAATTTTTGAATAAATAAATATTCAAAATTTACAAAGTTCGTTTAGGCTCGACTAAGGCTCGATAATGTTCGTGAACTTCAAAATATTTGATAAAAAATACTCGAAGCTCGACTCGATACTAAACAAGTCAAACTTGAGTAATGTAGAAATTAATTTACTACTTGAGGAGAGGGTAGAATATAGAGAGAAGAGAAGTATTGTTTTTTTTCTTTCATATCAGCTCTTTTCAATTACAAAGATGACATGATGTATTCATAGAGAAAATACTACTAAAACAGTTACAATTCCAGAAACATCTAAGTTGCACGATCAGCACACCATAGCTGAAACGATGGATAAACTGATAACTTCAAGTCAGCAAGTAAGACAACATCATTTCATTTCTCGAACTGTCATGCTCAGTGCCCTATACTCTGCTTCGGCAGATGAAGTAGAAACCGTATGCCTTTTTTTTTTTTTTTTTTTTTTTTTTGCTCTTCCATGAAATAAGAGAAGAACCAACAAATAAGCAATAACCAGTAGTTTAGCGTGAGTCAAACAGCATGCAACCCAATCAGCACCGCACTAAGCAGATAGTGAATGGAAAGATTCTGCCGAATAGAACAAACCTCGTGAAGGAGAACCCTTTAAATACCGCAAGAGGTGTAAAGCAGACCGCGGCCAATGGTCAGTAGATGGAGCTGATACAAATTGGCTAATTAAGGTGATGAAGAACAAATGTTAGATCAGGGCGAGTGAGATTCAAATATAGGAGGCAACCAGTTAAACGGTGATAGGACTCGGGACGATCAAAAGGAACATCAGAGGCAGCATGCACTGAAGAAGAAAGCGGGCAATACACAAGAAGATGGTGGAGCAGGATCATTTTGAGGAGTAAGATAATTTTGGGGGAGCAGCATCATTAGGAAGAGGTAAAATAGGAGGAATGGGAGAATCACAAGGAGGGGAGCTAGTAGGAGAAAAGAACTTGGATGAATCATCACTGGTAGGCGAAGAAGTAAATTGTGTTTCTTTGAATTTGACATCACGAGAAACGAACAATTCAGATCCCTCAATGTCCGTGGCAGGAGCATAACCAAAAAAATTAGCCTTAATAACACGGGTGCGAATTTATGCTTGTAAGGAGTAGTATGTGTAGCATATGCCAAACAACCAAAAGAATCGACACATGTGTAGTTTGGAGGGGAATCTTATAGCAATTCATATGGAGTTTTCCAATTTAGAATGGGGGTTGGAAGGCGACTAAGGAGGTATGTTGCAGTGAGGGGAGAGTGAGGCCAAAAACGGATAGGCAAATGAGAGTGAAATAGAAGAGCGCGAACAACTTGAAGAAGGTGTTTGTGCTTGCGTTCAACAATTCCATTTTGTTGTGGAGTATTTACACAACATATTTTTTGATATATAATACCTTTAGAAAGAAGCATATTTTGGAAGGAGGTGGAAAGAAATTCAGCCCATTATCAGAACGAATAGTTTTGACAGAACATGAGAATTGAGCGAGAACCATGTTCACAAAATTTTGGATGAGGGTAACTGTTTGGCTTTTGTGGTGCATAACATATTTTAATGTAGCTGATATGGTGTCATGTGTGTAAGGCCCTCATATATCAACATGAATGAGTTGGAATATATTACTTGTGCAGAATGTACTATGATGAAAGGTTAAATGGTGCTGTTTGGATAAATGACATTCATCACAAGTTAGGAGATCAGATGATATATCAGGGAAAAGAAACATCTTTAAAAAGAGATAAGTGTTTTAGTACATCTAGAGATGGATGCCCCAACTTAATGTGCCACAGTTGAACGGCTTGTCGAGGCCTTCAAAAATAAACTTGCTAAGATAAATACTTAGAGCGGTAAACAGGATCGAATCCACAGAGAAACGGTATTAAATCTATTTCCAAAATACAAATAAAATAAATAAATACAATTAAGTTGGGTGGGGGGCTTTTGGATTTCCGATTTTAAGCTAAAGAAAATAATAAAATGATGATTCACGGATTAACAAGGAATATAGCTGAAGGAATGTTCACTAGTAGAATTATGAGTTTATCATCGGTTGCTTTAAAACCTTACTTCGATATTTGAACAAATTAATTCTGGGCTTAGCATACTCGAATTAATCTTAATTCTTTTATTTACCCAGCATAAATAATCAAATTAGATTATTTATAAGCCGAATTAGAGAAATTCGCCCAGCACGAAGAACATAAATTCGTCGTCAACAAATAATATGATCAATAACACCTAGCATGCATTAATTCTAAATAGACAGTAGTTCAAATCGATAGATGTAACTAGGCCCGAAAATACTAATTCAAACATAAAATATGCATTGCATATAAATATTCAACAATCAAAGATAACAAAAAATCTTTAACTCAAAACTTGAATAATTCAAGAACCTGGATGAATACCTTCAGCTAGATTAAAAGTTTAGCAATCCATGAATATCTGTAACAAAATTCCTAGACTATCGTCTTGAATTCTTGCTATCTAAGTATGCTAAATTTCCTATCTAATCTCCCTATTTATTCAACAAAATGTAGAGCTAACTAAGGAAATAAATCAAAAGCCAATTAAGAGAATAAAACACCTCCCAAAAATACAAAATAACTTCCCTAAAAGTGGGGATCCAAATTTAGTTTGATTGACAGGTGTAAATGGAGTCAATCTTGGAAATAATATCTTCTATAACTGTATATTTCAAATCCCGACTTTGAGAAAAAATCCGTAACTTCTCTTTTTTAGACAAAACATGGAATATCTTATTAAGACATAGCTAAGATGCAGTATTTGCTTAAGGCGAGACCTCGGCAATCCTGATTGCCCATTCTTTCCACTTCTTCAGAAATCATCAAATGCTCACAAAATACAACAAAGTGTACTTGAGCTTGATTTTGACCTTCAAAATACAAAAGCAACCAACATTACATAATTCTAAGCATTTAAATAACCAAAACTAAAGAATCTAGATATAAAATGCGTGTACAAATGTAAGCTAATCAAAATCCCCACACTTATACAATGCTTGTCCTCAAGCATAGAATGGTTGCAAGAAAATTAACTCAAAGTCGAAGTCGAACAATAGACAATGAAAGCGAGCGAAAGCAACTCTTACACAGAGATTGAGCTGATTTAAAATTAACTGTGGAAGAAAATTTTTAACCCTTGTGTGAGATTTTGAGTCTTATTTCGTTTGATGTGAGATTCACATGTGTGTTTTTATTTCTCTATAACTTCCTATTTTCTGTGTTGAGACTGCATAGTGTGCACAAGTTTAGGAGATGATAAAAGGCCATCTTTGTTAACTCAATATCCTAAACACTGTCCCTTCACAATAAAATTTTCCCTCGTTAGCCACTTTGAGCCTTTATAATTTTTCTTTCCTTGTCTATGAGATTAAGAAAAGTATTGTCTCACTTGTGTCTTGAGTTGTGATATGTGTGGGGTAGATTGGTGAATTGGAGATAAGATATGACAAATTAGTGGTTGGTGAAAGATGAATGTTAGAAAAGCTCAAGAAATAATTAGAATTCTCATAAGTTTAATGAAAAAGGAAAGAATACAAAATTATCAAAAGAGCATAAAAGATTCAAATGAGCAAGAAAAAAAATTTTGATGAGTTTGTTGATGTATATGAGGAGATGAGGAGGATGATGATTGAGAGTGGTTGTAGTTTATTGAGTTGGCCACTTGATGGATTTTAGTCACTTGACCATATTTCCCTACTTTATCAGAAAAAACCTACAATACAACGTATTGAAAGTCCTTTTTGATTCTAGACTTGTGTGCACATTCTAGCAGTGGAGATATTAGAAAATTTGCAAGCATATGGTAGAAATTTATTCATACATGTTGTTGAGTGCTTTCATTTAAACCTTAAACAATTGAGAGTCGAGAGATACACTTCCTGTGAATTCTTCCACGGTTGACGGATTTTCTGTCTCTTTCAAATTGCTTTGTGTGTAGTGAATTTTTAATCGTTGATTGTGATGGATCTTGTGAGGCATTGCACTTTAACTACGTGATCTTTTGATTTCTCTCTTGCCTATTGATTGAGGACAATCAAACGTTCAAGTTTGGGGGGTTTGATAATGATACGTGCGTAAAATGACCCATATTTCGATGTGTGCGCTGGCTTGTTTGTGGCTATTTTACTCCCGTATCATATGTTTTTGTCGTATTTTGGTTGTGTTTTCGTGTTTTGTGTGTTTGATTTGTGTAGGATAGGTTTTGGGCATAAACGAGCATTTTTTGTGGAGTTTTGGAGGAAAATTGCACGTGTTTGGAGTTTGGAGGCGTCGACCGGCCGAGCGGAGCAGGACCGGCCGAGCGAGGCAGACAGAGGGCTCGACCGGCCGAGCCAGGTTGGACCGGCCGAGCCAAGCCACAGACAGAGGGCTCGACCGGCCGAGCCATGTCCGATCGGCCGAGCCAGGCCACAGAAAGGTGGCTCGATCGAGCCACTTCGACCGGGCGAGCCTGGACGGTTTTCTCCAGAATTTTGGCAGTTTCCAGCTTCGACCGGGCGAGCCATACTTCGACCGGGCGATCCGAGGCCCTGTTTGCTTGTCTTTAAAAGGGGGAAAGTCAGTTATTTGAAGGGCTTTTGGTCATTTTTCATTAGATCTAGTTAGGAATTCCCCTAGATTCCAATTTCCATCACGATTTCATCTCAATCCTAGAGTATCTAAGAGCTTAATTCATCAATCCTTGGAGGAGAATTGAAGATCCAAGGTGGTAGATCAAGGCATACAAATCCAATTGGGGAAGATTCCAATCTCTACTTTTCAAATTGTAATGGATGTAATTGATTTCAACTTTGTATTGTTACAATTGAAAGGTATGATGTTCTAGTTCAATTTGGATGTTGATTTGAGTAAGGATGCATGAAGATTAGGTTTGATAATTGTTTGTTTACTTTCCTTTGAGAGCTTGAATTGCACTAGAACTTGTTCCTTACCTCTTAGGTGTAGGTAATAGCCAGCTTAGGAGGTAGTTGATGTGAACGCTGCAGCCAACACGAGAGCGGAATCGTCGTGAATTGTGTAGATTCATACGATTTTAGTTCCAATCCATGTGCGGTGCTAGGTCGTAGGGCAATAATTGACGATCTATTTGGAGTGGTCTAGGGCTTAATAACGTGACTGTTTGCAAGTTTTAGATCATCAACCGTTAGCTCGCCGTGACAAGGGGTTAACGAGTGTAGGGTCGATTGCTCAATCTCCTAGGGATTAAAATATGTTTACATCAATGATTAACCTAATTGGATTGCATCTACATTCATTTCAACATCCTATCTTCCTAATTTGAGTATTTGCTTGTCTTGGTTTACCGATTTGTGGAAAGAATTGATCGAAAGATGATTGTTGGTTTAATTCAATGTTTGTCCTATGTTGTTAGAATAGGTTTAAATTGAATGCTTAGATTGATAGAAACTACTCAACGATTGTATCTTGCCTAGCTATAAGACTTTGCCATAGTATCTCGGTATTCTAGCGGGCGAAGCGGAGAAGGACCTGGATTTGACAAATTTTATTCTTGTGTAATTGAATTTTTAGCCGCATCAGATAAGCTCATAATTTGACTCACTTATCTATCTTATTTTTTATTATTTTATCCAGTTTTGTTGAGTTTATTATTATATTTTATGCATGAGTCAATATTATGAGGTATTGTGCTTGTCATGGTGTGTTGTCACGAATTCTTCCATAAATGGAATTTGATCTACTGGAGCATGGAAATAGAAAGATTTTTGAATTAGCTTTCCAATGCAACTGAAATTGGGTCAATCGGAGTTTCACTACAACAAAAAAGCTGATAGACAACATTTTATAAAAGTTGTCGTAGGGTATTTTTGACTGTTGTTGTAGGTGGTGTTGTCGTAGGGGTAAAAAAACTAAGCTAAAAGACAATGGTTATTAACTGTTGTCGTAGATACATACGACAACGCTTTTTATCTGTTGTCGTAGGTATCAACAAGCTGTTGTTGTATATATCTCTACGACAACACTTTTTCACGCACTCTACGACAACGCTTTTACACCTACAACAACAGTTTCTTGAATGTAAATAACAACGATTTTAAACCGTTGTCGTAGATTTTTTTATCTTTTTTTAATCTGTTTGCAAATAAAATAATATAATTGAATAATGAAATTCAAATCACAAGTTACCATTAATAAATCCAAAATACAAAAAAAATATTTATCCTTTAATTCCCAAAATACAAAAATACCAAAATACAAAGAAAACAGTTGTACGTCAATTAATATCCTAAAATTAAAAATAAACATATGTCCATCATAAATGATTTTGAATTCATTCAGCCCATTCCTTGCGCACAACGTCAATGTCCTCAAAGGAGTAATTGTTACTGAACTGTTAAACAAAATAACAAAAAAATATATAGATTAAAATAATATGAACAACAATGATATACATGTAGCATAACATGAAGCATATGCATATAACCACACTTTCGAAACCAAGAGAGGAATCATATATATATAAATAGTTTGTATGTCTTTATCAGCATTTTACCAACCATCATTTAGTGCTCTTTCTATTAATTGAAACTCAACTTCAATAACATGCTCAATAATTATAACAAACTCCACGAGAGCAAACAAACAATAACATAAACATAGTAGAGAAAATAAAAATTAAAAAAAACCCAAAAGAATGATTACCAATGATTGTAGCGAACTGATCGTCTCACCACCATTAGCCTCAATAATGTCTCTCATATATCGCATCACATAATATCCACATTGGAATCCATCTGGTTGTTTAGGATCCTATTATTGAAATCAATTTATTAAAGGAACGGGGGTTAGGAAATTATACATTCACACAAGAACAGGAATTGCTTATGAAATAATGGCAACAAAGTGATAAGCCATAGAAAATCAGGTTCAATTAAAAAGAAAATCACACGGGAGCAACACAAAATGAACAAACTCAAGAATCCTCAAGCCCAAGAGATTAAAAAAATTGATGTTCAAGTATTTTAGAATAAAGTAGGAATGAACATTATGTAAACTATATGGTACAAAACTTTTTTCATTGTCCTTAAATCCCAAAGTTGGATAGATGAGTCACATGTCAAAGAAACCGTATTAAAGTCATGAGGATCCCATGCTCCGCCTGTTAAATAATGATGCATGCCTGTGATTGCACCTAGATTACAAACAAGACCTGAATAAGAATTAGCTAAAAGGTTCAAAAGCTAAAAGGTCATAATGTGGGTCAAAGTCCTTTGTTTATTGAGTACATTCAATCAAATGAGAACATATCAAGAGACAAAGTGCAATTAAGCAGAAAATAAAGTACAATTTGCCTCGTCAGTTTTAGTCTTCTTCCCTTTTTTTTTCTAACATTTATTAGACTTGAAACTATGCATCCTGAGATAAGCTTCATGAGCCCTAAACAAATGAAGCTAATGCTAATGTTAAATTCATATTTGTGAAGTATACCTGAGCAGTCTTCTTTGAAGTATCCAAGCTCCAAAGAAAGAGATTATGCTCATCAATACTGACCAGCTTGTCATGCCTTCCTGTAGGCCACCACAGTATACTGCAAAATGCAATGTCATTAGCATATAAGCATATTACTTTCAGAATATAATAAATTAAGACATGAACTTACTCTTCTTTTGTTTACATAGAAATACCACATTGAACTCCATTCAAGTTACCATTAATCTACTAATATAAAGCATTCTCAGCAGGCATTATACAGTTCTTCATAAATATTTCTTACTTGACTAACTAAAAAATAAATTTAATTAATGCCTTTCCCTAGCTAAAATGAAACTCCCTCCGTCCCATGCCAATTGACATGTTTCTTTTCGGCACGGAAATTAAGAGTTGTGAGTGTAGAATGAGTTAGTGGGATTAATATTTTATTGTTGAGTGTGAAAAAGTTGTCATTTTTAGAAATGTGTCAATTTAATTGGGACGCCCAATTTAGTAAGTGTGTCAATTGGAGTGGGACGGAGGGAGTAATTCATAAGCAAGCTCACCATCTAATCTTGTAAATGTGCCCATCCAAAGAAGCAATACTTTCCCTCAATTGACCATACAACTCAGGAATTTGCCACACTGTTGCCCCATATGTTTCCCATTAAAACAGCATAACAGATAACAATATCTCACACTTCAGTATCATGAAACCTAGAACATTTCAATCCAGGCAAGAAATACAAAGAAAAGCCTCAGGGTGATACAATAAAAACATAAATAGACTCTAAATTTCATTTACAACCAAACTTACAAGACGACTCTGCTCTGTGAAGTAATTAAGCCAAGAACTCAAACAAACAATGGTCAACATTATAAATGCAAGTATTTTGTTTGAGCTAAAGAATGTGGATTGCCAGTTTCATCGAGATTTAAAACAAGTGCTAAGTTGCGTTCTCAGCTAGGGATGATTATTTAACAAATCAAAACAAATTGGTAACTCATTGAGCTCAAATCCACTAAGTGTTGTTCTGCAGAGTATCTCATAAGTCATAACCCATCTAAATCAAGTCAATCTCGAGCAACCTCCAAAAAACTAGAGACTGGAAAATGGCGTTCAAAGTTCTTAGGACATATTCGATAATATCTAATCTGTTTATCACTATCTTTGCTTCTAAGTCTAACTACATTTCAATCAGCAACCCGATGCATAATCTGAAACCGTTTCCAATTACCAGAACATAACACAGTAGAGAAAATCCGCTGATCGAAAGGACAAGAAGCGAGATCCCAAATCTTGTTGGGATGCGAGAACAAACCCTCGCAGATCAACTCTTTACTGCCGTCCGAAAGCCTCAGCAAATGCACCTGAAAATCAGCAGCGCAAAAGAGATCAACAAACAACAAGAACTAAATCACCAATATCACTACTCTGTCGAAAATGAAAAACTATACAACATACCTATATAAACAACCAGATTTGGATGATACCATTATACCATTAATGTCTTCTTCTCTGGTCTTGAGGCAATGTAAAAGGAATGGAGGTTGAACCAAATCTATACAACGTACCTATTGTAGACCCAGTGGCGTCTGGCCGGCTTACTGGGTGCAACCGCCGGCTGGGATGTGAGCCGTGGAGATGGGGAGATGGCCGACGTACGGGATCGCCGTTAAGTTCAGGGGTGAGGGTGGGTGAGGGCGCCGCTTGGGTGTGGGTCGACGGTGAGGGTGCGCCACTAGGGTGTCGGACGACGGTGGGTGGCGAAACGTGCAGCGGAGGTCTGGTGGGGAAGGACGTACGAAGAAATTGTGAAAAGGTGAAGTAATTTGGGGATTTAGGTTATATAATTTGGGGAAATTACATAGGTTTCTTGTTTTTGGTAGATTAGGATATTAGATTTTAATTAAATTTAATTATAAATAAAAACACAACATTAAAGTAACAACTCTTAAAATAAATTGTTGTCTTTTATATAATTAACAACACGTAAACAACAACGGTAAAGACGAACCGTTGTCTTTTTGCGTTTTAAAATTCTCTACAACAACGGTGTAGGCTAATATCACTCTACGACAACGGTTTCAAGCCGAAACCGTTGTCTTTTCAGTTTTTTCGATGAACTTTTTTCTTATAGTGTTTGGAAGCATAAGTTATGTCCAAAACCGTGAGACGGCACAGAAGCGGCGAGAAATGGCTAAGTCTGGAAAAGTGGAGGTCTCGATATCGACTGGTGTGGAGTCCATATTGACCGACGTGGATAGACGCATCGACCGACTTGATTCCATATCGACCGGTAGGGGTGTTCATGAGTCGAGCTAGCTCGCGAGATACTCGGGATTGACTCGTAAAAAACTCGAACCCGACTCGTGACTGGTCGAATCGAGCTCGAGCTCGAGCCGCTCGAGTAACAGCCGAGCTCGAGCTCGAGCTCAATTATACATAGCTCGATAAGCTCGCGAGCCTAAACGAGCTCAACTCTTATTTTTATATTTATATTTCCCCCCTTAAGTTTATATTATTTACAATTCCCACCCAACTATAAAATGAAAAAACCTAATCCCTAATACCATATTTTTTCACTACCCACATCTTTTTTTTTTCCTCTCAGGCGGCGCTCTCCTCTCATCTTCTCCCTCACATCGGCGACAAAGTCTTCCTCCCACATCGGTGACAACGGCGCTCTTCTCTTCTTCTCCCGCACGTCGACTGTACTCTCTTCCACCCACATCGATGACAACGACGTTGTCTCTTCCTTCAACATCGGCGGCGCTCTCTGTCTTCCTTCAACGCTGGTGGCCGTGGCTCTCTTCCTCCCATGTCTAAGCTTTCGCCACTCCGGACCGGCGATTATGGTGTCTGCGACAGTCGCTTCTCTCTTTACTTAGAACTAGTTTTTCTTTTCTATCCTATAAGCTGCCAAGGTTCAAGGTCTTATTTGAGATCTTCATTTTATTTTTGTTTTCTTTTGTAGAACATTAATCTTTTAGAGTGTAATTGTTAGTTAAATGTTCAATTTTTGTTTGTTTCTTAGTTTTTGTATTTTGTAGTTCCTTGTTGATTTTGCAGTTCGAGTCTTCCAGAATTAGTTTGATTTTATTTAAGACTAAAAAAATAATAAAACTCGAGTCGAGCTCGAGTCAAGCTCGAGCTTAACAAAATCTAAACGAGCCCGAGCTCGAGCTTGAAAAATAAAGCTCGATCGAGCCGAGCTCGAGCTCGAGCCTTAAAATATTGTGCCGAGCTCGAGCTCGAGTTTAGTGGAACTCGGCTCGACTCGGCTCATGAGCAGCCCTATCGACCGGCGTCGATACCCACGTCGACCAACCCGAAAGCCATATCGACCGATGTGAAATTCAGAGAGAGAAATTTGATTTTATTCGAATTATATCTTATTTTTAGACCTAGATTTGATAAGATACACATCCACCTCTATATATATCCATGTAATTTCGAATTTTTCATAATCTTTTCATTATCTTCCTTTTCGTATTGAAGTTTTAGAGTTTTGGGAGTTTGAAGAACACGAAACCCTTTATTTTCTTGTAAGTTCCTTTCTTTAATGCAATTTACTATGTTTAATTTTGGATTTCTATCTGCGATGAGTGACTAGAAACTCTTGTGGGTTCTAGGGCAATGAATGATTAATCATAAATGCATGTTTTGATTAATTAACTTAAATTGCATAGTTTTGAATTCTTGAATTGATTTCTAAGATCTAGAATTAGTGAAGGATGGAAACACGAAATTGATTTTAGGTTTATACTGCTTAATTTAAGACCGAAAGGAATAAATTAATGATAGGAATAAGAATTCAAATTTAATTAGATTTCTGTCTTGAGGGAATATAATAATTGAAGGGTTTAGATCTGTTGATTTCATAAGGTTGATTATTATAGTGTTCTTGAGACCGATCAAGCATATAAAGTCACAGAATAGTAACATAGGCTGTGATTGCCCGACTCAGGAATTATAGTTAATTATCTGATTTCCCACCATTGCAGAGTTAATTATTTAAGCATGTTTGTAGATTGTTTGTTTGCCCTAGGATCTGTGTTCTTTAAAATTGCTTTTTCAAAACCCTTTAATTTTCATTATTGTCATCTTTACTTTTTAAAACCAAAACCCTGATTTTCTGTTTACTCAAACAATGAATTTTAGAATTATAATTAGTACATGAGATAATTTCCCCACACAATTCCATAGGGTTCGACTTGAGTTATAAATTTTATTTGCCACTGTTACTATAATTTATATGTAGATTTTACAGTGATCACTGACCCGTGCCTGTGCCGAGCAGTAGACGGGAGGCACGAAGCAAAGACGCAGCTAGCCAGCGACGCGGCACGCCAGCAGGGAGGCGAGAACAACGGTGGGTGGCAGCACGAGCGTCAGTGGGTGTTGGGTGGACGGTGGTGTTGGTGTTACGGTGTATGGGGACTGGGGAGGACAAACGACAACATGCAGTAACACTTGTCGATTAGGTTGAGTTTTCAAATTAGGAATTAGGAGAAATGGGAATGAATTAGAAAAATAGAATTATTGATATAATATATATTATTTGTTATATTATATAAATATATTAAAATTTTAATATATAATTAAGTCGGTCGGGTCGGGTAGCACCCAAACCCGAACCTTAAACCCGCCACCCGACCTGAACAAGAATCGGGTGAAATATGACACCCGAAACCCGAAACGAGCTAACATTACCCTACCCAACCCGACCTGAAATTGTCGGTTCGGGTTGGTTTTTCAGGTTCTATTCGGGTGATGCACACTCCTAAATTAGTCATCCATGGGCTTGAATAAGTTTGGACTTCACAAATAAAACAAATAGTTTGGAGCCCAATCCAATAGTTTTTTTATACTCCATCTATTCGTCAGATTAGTCTTGTTTACTTTTAACATAA
Source organism: Plectranthus barbatus (assembly GCA_026898455.1). NCBI lineage: Eukaryota > Viridiplantae > Streptophyta > Magnoliopsida > Lamiales > Lamiaceae > Plectranthus > Plectranthus barbatus. The sequence continues at coordinate 164,378 of JAPKLW010000164.1, forward strand.
TAACCAACAATATAGAAATAAGAGAAATTAATAATTTATTAATGAGTGCGGATTAATTTCCATATTGAGAAATGAAACTAATCTAACGGGATTGATGAAAATAGAAAATTAGACTAATCTAACGGATGAATGGAGTATCACATATGTATGTGTCGAGAAAAGTAAACGTCCCTGGACCAAGATTTACGTTTATGTGGCAACGGGCAGCCTACTGCAAAAGTAAACCATATAGAGCAGCCATGCAGCCCATATTTATGGAGAATAGAGTAGGCTCATTATACATGTTTGAGAAAAATGATGTAGAAAATGGTGCTTCATTTACATTTTTCTTTTGTTCTGACTCTGATTACTAATCATGCTAAATTCCAATACAATGCTTACATTAATCTTGATATTGTTTTCTCTCATTGTTGAAGCAGCAACATTTTCAAGTAACGAAACTGATTTACTCTCTTTGCTAGCATTCAAGTCTGGCCTTGAAGATCCGCAGGGAGCTCTGAACTCATGGAACCAATCCACTAGTTTCTGCAGCTGGAAAGGCATCCAATGCGGCACCAGGCATCCCGACAGAGTTGTTGGAATAGACCTCACGTCTCAGGGAGTGTTGGGGCCTCTCTCTCCTCATATAGGTAACCTCTCTCTCCTTAGATGGATTTTTCTCTCAAACAACAGCTTCTACGGCCCCATTCCTCAAGAAATAACTTTCTTAAGGAGACTTGAGTTTATCAAATTTCCGTACAACTCCTTTTCTGGTTCAATACCTAAGAACTTGTCCCAGTTTCAAGATCTTGTTTACCTCAACATGCTTGGCAACAATCTGTCCGGGGCTATACCAGAAGAGCTCGGTGCTTTGTCGCGACTCGAACTTCTACTGTTGAGTGGAAACACTCTTTCAGGGCCTATCCCTCCATCTATAGGCAATCTAACTTCATTGGTGGAGCTGGCTCTGACATACTGCAGCTTGGAAGGAGAGATTCCAGAAACTCTTTCTCAGCTTCAAAGCATGGTTTTTCTGCTAATGGGTGGCAATAGTTTTACTGGATCCATTCCTTCTGGTCTCTTCAACATTAGCACTATTCAAGATATTGAGTTTTCTGATAATCTGCTTCATGGAGTCATCCCATCTACCATAGGCCTCACACTTCCTAATCTGAATACTCTTCACCTGGAGCAGAACAAATTCACTGGTTCAATCCCAGCTTCAATCTCAAATGCTTCATTTCTTGAAGAAATAATCTTGTCATTTAATAATTTCACGGGACCAATGCCAAGAGTTGGAAAGCTAACTCTTCTCCGAGTCTTCGCTGTCGGATCGAATGCAGTGGCTGATGAGATCAGTTTCATTTCATCATTAACCAATTCCACCAACTTGGTATCTGTTCTAGTTGGTGACAATCTACTAACTGGTTCATTACCTGTTTCTCTAGCTAATTTATCCAGCAAACTTGACGCATTGCTTTTATATGGGAACAAAATACATGGGGGAATTCCTTCCGGTGTTGAAAACCTTATCAATATTGGTGAGTTTGTTCTTGCTGACAACTATCTCGTTGGCCAAATCCCTCAAGGCATTGGAAGATTTTCTAAATTGCGTAATTTTAATTTGGAGAACAATAGATTTTCCAATAACCTGGAGATCTCCTTTGCTAATTTGACATTGTTGAGTAATTTGTACTTGAATGGAAACAGCCTCTTAGGAGACATACCTTCAAGTCTTGCTAACTGCTCCAACTTGATAGATTTAGACCTCTCTTACAATAAGTTGAGTGGGCTAATACCCCCAGAAATCATGAGCCGCCTTTCGTCTCTTGCGCTGGGTTTTAATCTGTCCTACAATGCCATTCATGGTGGAATTCCATACGAAGTTGGTTCATTGAGTAACCTTGCTGCACTGGATTTGTCCAATAATAGACTCTCTGGCCAAATCCCAAGCTCTTTAAGTGCTTGTATAAGTTTGTTAACACTGCATCTCAATGGAAATTTGCTTCAAGGAGAGATACCTCTAGCATTGAATGGTTTAGTTATTCTACAAGACTTGGATCTTTCTGAAAATAATCTGTCTGGTCCAATCCCGGAATTCTTGGGGACCCAAAAGCTTGAAAAACTGAACTTGTCGTTCAATAGGCTGTACGGAGAGGTCCCGGTCACAGGAGTGTTCAAGAAGAGACATTCGGTTTCTCTTGAAGGAAACAATGGACTGTGTGGAGGTATTCCGGAGTTGAGGCTTCCTCCATGCCCTTCATCAGCACCTGATGACAAGAAAAACTTGTCAACTTTGAAAAAAGTCTTGATCCCTATAGTTTCTGTTGGAGGAATATGCCTTGCACTCTTTGCATTACTCATGTACAAGCAAAGATATTCCAAGAAAAAGGAGATCCCCTCTCTACCATCATTCACTGGCATCCAGATTATGAGGCTTTCTTATTTGGATCTTTTGAAAGCCACTGGTGGATTCTCTGAGACTAACTTGCTTGGCTTCGGGAGATTTGGATCCGTTTACAAAGGGATTATAGGAGATGATCAAATGGTGATTGCTGTGAAAGTTCTTGATCTGTATGTTAGAGGAGCTTCAAGAAGCTTCATGGCAGAATGCAATGCTCTAAGAAATGTAAGGCATAGAAACTTGTTGAAGATATTGAGTGTTTGTGAGAGCATTGATTTCCAAGGAAATGAGTTTAAAGCTTTGGTTTATGAGTTTAAGGTGAATGGCAGCCTGGAAAAATGGCTGCATCACAGTACCGAAGAAAACAGCAGCCTTAACATGTTGCAGAGGCTGAATATTGCTGTTGATATTGCTCAGGCAGTCGAATACCTTCATTCTGGAACTGATTTATGTGTCGTTCACGGTGATTTGAAGCCGAGTAATATACTTCTGGATCAGGATATGGTTGCGTTTGTTGGTGACTTCGGATTAGCAAAGATTATTTCAGACCTAGTTCCCTTGCCCGAAAGCAACAGTTCAACCGGGGTACGAGGTACCATAGGCTACGTGCCTCCAGGTATGATTCCAATGCTGCATCTCTCACTAAAAGCAGCACTAGATGTAGGCTAAATTGTGTGCTTAGCCGTATTAGCCTCTAATTTTGTGTTTATAATCATATATGATTGGGCCAAATATTCAATTAAATTCTAAACTATGTTTTTCTTTAATGCAAACTATGCCTTTTCAATTAAATAACTAAACTATTATGAATTATATAAATATAGGATCAAGGTTTTCTCCGGCAATAGAAAGGTTAATTATACTCTCTGAGTTTTCATGTCATTCAATAAAAATGTCACAAGTATCTAAATTTGTTTCGATGATAAAAATGCCATCAATATTATTTTTGTTTGTTAGTGTATCAAAATTACTTTGTAACAAAATAAAATAATACAGGTGGCATTCATAAGAAATAACATATTAAGCTTTTCCTTGGCGAAGAAAATGTGGTTTTATATTTACATAATTTATACTCCCTCCGTCCCATTTTAATAGTTATATTTCCCATTTTCGTCCGTCCTGTTTTTAAAAAAAACAACTTTTTCATACTCAATAATAAAATATTAATTTCACTCAACTCTTTCTACACTCACATGCCTTGGTTATTGTGTCAAAAGCAAACAGGACTATTAATCTGGGACGGAGGGTGTAATAATTTAGCTATTTAATTTAGAAAGTGGATGGTTCTTATTGAAGTGTAATTGAAGTTTCTGCCTTTTAATTGTGATCTGAACTTCATATTTTTATTTTAATCTTCAAATATTTAAATGTTATTCAAATCCGTTTTTCTTTTATGTCCTAGTATATAATCCTGCAAACCAAATTTAGTGAAAATTCAAAACATTTAACAATTTGCGTTTTTTCCTTTTTATGTGACTATTTGGATGTAGAATATGGCACGAGTCCTTCGCTGTCAACACAAGGCGATGTATATAGTTATGGAATAATTTTATTGGAGATGTTTACGAATAAAAGACCAACTGATGATCTGCTTGAAGATTATGTAAATCTTCATTGTTTCGTCAGCGCTGCTTTGCCAGATCGAGTTATAGAAGTTGTAGATCAGCAACTCCAAGCTTTGATGATTGATAATGATTGGATAAAGGATTGCTTGGTAGATATTTTGAGGATTGGAGTATCATGCTCAAATGAGATTACCAGACATAGGATGTCGATTGCAAATATCGTAATAGAATTGCGTAAGATACAGAAAATGTTGTCATCCCTTGAATAAGCACTGTGACTATGGAAGGAAGCTATCTCCCGTTCAAATTCTGTTGCAGATGGTTTAATTGTTAAAAAGTTGAGCATGCTCACTTGCATAAATTAAATTGTCTTGGTTTTATGGGAGGGTTTCATAAATAAATTCCCATGTGTGAACCAACTTAAAAGGCATGACAAAACTTCTATTACGTATGTTTTTTGGCATTGTGTCCACAAAGTATCTACATCTACTTAGCACTATGAATTATTTCTAAAATATGTATGTTGATGAAGGTAGCTACCGGCATACGAGACTACAGTTGAAGCTTGGGGCTCTTTCATTCCTTTTTTTTAATTAACGTTTCGTAAAACTTATGAATCATGACATTTCTCCACCACTCCAGAAGACAAGATCCCTTATCGAGGTGGCATCATATTCTCTTTTGCTTAATTGGGATGATTGAATTCATGAAAACTCTTTGCTTATTTGCTAATTCTACATTAATTAGAAATTGGGGTGTGATAAGTTAATTATGTTGAAAAATAGGATATTTTTTAATATAATTGTTCCCGCTTCTTTTATAATAACTACTTTCATTTAATATTATTATAGATTATCTCATTTTTATAATTTTATTTTTATTTTAATATTTTAATGCATTCCTAAACCTATAATAAGAACTGATTTTCTATACTAAGTAATGCCATTTTAGGATATTAGTTGTTTGTTTTGTAGTTTAATATTCGGTCTTAGTTTAAATATTGTGTTTGTTTGTTAATTGCATGTTTAATCATTTTTCATGATTTTGAGGAGAATAATTCAGTATTAGGCGATATTTACATATCTTTTATGGGTAATTCTATTCATAACCCCCAAATTTCTTAGCATAACCCCCACTTTTAAAAAAAATATTAAATTATTATTTAAAATTACTTCTTTATCCTTATAGCCATTAAATTAAGATATTAATTAAAATTTTAAAACAAACCTATAAAATCCCTCCTTCTTAGCCGCCAGCACAAATCTATCTCTTTCAATTAACGCAAAATATCTTCTTCCATCGACTCAAACCGGCGGAGGTTTTCTGCTATATATTGATAGCACAATTTTTTTTTTCCACTTGCAGAAATTATCTTCTTTCATCAATACAATAATAATAACCACGGAGCTTTTTCTGTTGAGTGTTGATACTCAGGGACGATAATGGATATAGTAGAACATAAAGATGATGAAAGTTGCGGAGAAAGCGAAAACGATGCTTCACAGGTAATTTTATTATTATGGTTTAATTAATCCACAATTCTAAATACTCAACTAGATGTTTCAAATTTCGAATGGGTTGTTGTGTTTAGGTTGTGCGATTGTATTTTTCCAAGTCTCGTCAAGTTGCATATTTAGTCTTGCAATATTGATTTGAGTGTATTGTGGCATGGATGAATCTGAGAATGAGGGCAAAAACTTGCGTTAGGCAGGCCTAAACGGTTTAGGCGGGTTTTATCCTACCCAAATGGGTTCACCCATCCCAAATAGGGTATATTATATGGGTTTGGGTTTGGGTTAATGGATAAAACCCGCTTAAATCTTGGGTTAATGGATAAAACCCGCCTAAATCGTTTAGGCCTGCCTAACCCAAGACCTTCCCGAGAATGAGAGCATTCGTGATCAATTAAATATTTTCGGTGTTATTTGTTTTCAACTTTTATGTGAATTGTATAAATCTTAATCATGATCTTTCTGCCAAATTTTGCTCTTGTGGCAGTTTTTTTTGAATGATTTTATTATTATTATTAATTGTATTGCTATTGTTATTATTTTTATTTATGTGCACATCAAATTGTTTCATATGTAAAAAAAACTATTTTGTGCGTAATATAGTCAAAGTTTTCTTTTGATCATGGTTGGATAGTTCTTCTATTCTATTATTTTTCACATTAACGAGAAAAGGAAGATGAAATCATGTGTAATAGCAAAAAAAATAAAAATTTAAGTTTTAGATATCAATTTGCAAATCATACCTTGAACTTAATTTCATTATTTAATGTGGGTTTTAATGAAAAATTATTTGCTTCTTAAATATTAGCATATGTTAACAATAATGACAAAATAAACTATTCATAATCTATTAAACATATCAGTACAAATGTTTAGACTACTTAATTTATTAGATAAATTTTCACCAATAAGTAACATAATATTTTTCCATGGGCTTTAGAGAGAATTATTGCCGAAAGCATAATTCTGGAGCTCACAACTTGTGAGTATTGTATACGAGCATATGTAAAAATGCACTTAGACTGTTGAGATACATAAAAAAATAAAGGGAAGGTCTTGGGTTAGGCAGGCCTAAATGATTTAGGCGGGTTTTATCCATTAACCCAATCTTTTGGCGTGTTTTATCCATTAACCCAAGCCCAAACCCATATAATATACCCTATTTGGGATGGGTGAACTCATTTGGGTAGGATAAAACCCGTCTAAACCGTTTAGGCCTGCCTAACGCAAGTTTTTGCCAAAAATAAATTATTGGATTTTGTAATTGACATAATTCTTATGAAATCCTCAACTGCAGCCTTTTATTCTTGTTTGTTTCATCATTGTTCATTAAACTTTCATTGACCTATATTTTAACATAATTTAAATTTCACTCAATGACAGATAGCAAATATTAGAAATGAGACCAAGACATTGGATTCACTCAACTCATTTTATACTGATACTGTAAGTTATAATTATATTTTAAATTTATTTACTCAGACATAAAAGTGCATAATTGATCAATGATACTTATATTATAGGTTTTTAGCACTAAAGAAAATTTAATTGCATGGCGAGAGAAATTGGGAGGAGACTAGGTTACATTATTATAATCTTAGCTTCTCAACCTCAAGTAGGTGGGAGAAAAGCTAGACTACGACTTGGTTGTGAACGTGGGGGAACTTATAAACTCCCTAAAGATGCGGTTGATATTAACTCAATATCTCGTAAAGGAATAGGAACAAAAAAGACTGGTTGCCCGTTCAAGTTGCAAGGAGTGAAATTGGAAAATGGTGATGACTGGATTGTGAATGTTAAATGTGAATTCCATAACCATCAAGCTATAGAGTATTTTGAAGGTCACTCGTTTATTGCAAGATTAAATAAGAAAGAAGAGACCTTGTTATTTGACATGACGAAGAACCTTATTAAACCAAGAAATATTCTTATGACCATAAAAGAAAAGAATAAGAATAACACAATTGCGATAAAGACAATATACAATGTTCGTCATAGACACAGAATACTTGAAAAAGGTGGCAGGTCACAAATGCAACAACTGATGAAGAAGTTAAGTGAGTACAATTATGTGGAATGGCATAGAACTAGTGATTCAACAGATTGTATTCGAGATTTATTTTGGGCACATCCTGTATCTATAGAGATTATGCATGCCTTTCCATCTGTGTTGATAATGGATTGCACTTATAAGACTAACAGGTATAACCTTCCTTTACTGGAGATAGTTGGAGTAACAAGTACAAATCTTACTTTTTCGGCAGCATTTGCTTACATGGAGTGTGAGCGTGAAGAGAACTACACATGGGCAATGGAAAAGTTAAAGAGTTTAATGATATCAGATATGTTGCCTAAGGTAGTGGTAACCGATAGAGACTTGGCATTGATGAATTCTATCAAAAGAGTTTTTCCAAGCACAATAAATCTTCAGTGTTGATTTCACATAACAAAAAATGTACTTGTTAATTCAAGAAAGTCATTTGAGCATAAAAAGAAATGTGATGCTTTTATGTCTGCTTGGAGCACCCTTATGCATTTTTCAAGTGAGAGTGATTATGCTGAAAATCTGAAGTCTATTGATCATGATTACAAAGATTATCCAGGGGTATTAAAATATATCAAAGATACATGGTTAACACCGTATAGACAGACATTTGTAGCAGCTTGGACAGATAAAATCATGCATTTTGGTAATTTAACATCCAACAGGTATAATATCTAATTTAATTTATTGTTAATATTATTTATAGTGTTTATGCTCAGTTACTTATCTGAAATTATTTCCATACAGAGCCGAGAGCACACATGCAAAGTAGAAGAAATGGCTCGGCTCATCACAGGGAGATTTTGATAGTTCTTGGACCATAATTAACTCACTTATTGAGTTGCAGACTACTGAAATCAAAGCTCCATTTAAGCATAGTCTAAATGTAGTAGAACATAATTTTAAGCCTGCATTATTTAGAGAGTTAAGGGGATTGGTTTCAAGAAAGGCATTAAATATGATTCTCATTGAGTAAAAAAGATCAAGTACCGTTGGGGTTGACATTATTTTATGTGGATGCGTAATTAGAAAAACACATGGGTTGCCTTGTGCACACGAAATTGCTGAATATTTGAGAGATTTACGTCCTATTCCTCTTTCAAGTATTCATCCTCATTGGTTGAAGTTAAATTTGAGGAAATCTCAATCTAGTTGTGATTCATATAATGCAAGTATTGATGATGAGATTAATGCAATATGGTTGCGCTTTCAATCTTCTGACGAACATGGAAAAATCCTCCATTGGAAAAATCCTCCAGTAATAACATTTATTACTCCTCCATTGGAAAAATCCCACACAAAGGGTCGTCGGTCTCTAAAGGAAATTAGATCAACTCGTCGTCATCCTTCACACTTTGAGATTGTTGAAACAATAATTTCCAAGCGTGAAGCTGAACTTAGAGGTAAATCAGTGAAGAATAGAGAGGATAAGATTAGGAAAAAGATGGATACCCGTGTAGAAAAATCAACTCATGCCCTGCATTTGTTGGGATGTTTTCCATCATATATACAAAAATATATTATCAATATAGTTAATGTCCAATCAGATGGACACTGTGGTTTTTGTGCAATTGCGGGTTTACTTGGATTTGGAGAAGATTGTTGGTTGAAAGTTCGAAAAGAACTGATTGAAGAGTTATTCAATAATGAAAGCTTTTATGTTGATTTTTATGGATCTTTAGAATCAGTTGCTCAGTTGCGCGAAGCTTTATCTTGTTTTATTTCCCCTGCTCCATAAAAGAATTGGATGGTATTGCCAGACATGGGTCATTTAGTTGCATCAAGGTATAATGTGGTACTTGTTCATATATCTGAAAAGCAATGTCTCACGTATCTTCCTCTACGATCTAATCCATTGATAAAATCACAACAAAGGATAATATCAATTGGATATGTGAGCAATCATTTTGTACAGGTACTTATTACACACTTATATTACTTTGAGCTATATAGTATATTTCATTTATTTATTATGATTATTTAATATTCATTATTATGCAGGTTTTCTTGGATGATCATTCACCAATACCTCCAATAGTGCCTAATTGGAAATACTCAAGACTTGATTCTGCTGCAGGATGGGATAATTTATATTTAAATCGAATCAAAGATTTTAGGCAAAAACTTGCGTTAGGCAGGCCTAAACGGTTTAGGCGGGTTTTATCCTACCCAAATGGGTTCACCCATCCCAAATAGGGTATATTATATGGGTTTGAGTTTGGGTTAATGGATAAAACCCGCTTAAATCTTGGGTTAATGGATAAAACCCGCCTAAATCGTTTAGGCCTGCCTAACCCAAGACCTTCCCAAGATTTTATAGCTTTGTTACCAGTAACTTCAAATTCTTTGAGTGGAAAAATCATCAACTTAGAAGATTCATAAGTGTATATTGATTTCTGTTAATTTCTTTTTATCTTTTATGTATATGAGATATAATTTTTGCAAGCAAATTGGTTCTTTTATGAATTAGTTGTTTATTTGAGACTATGATGGAAACCACAAGAAGAGAAAATGAGATTCAATCATTAATTGTTGTTGCACTTAAAAATTATCTTACTAAAAATAATACACATAATCATCCAAAAGAAAGATTGAATTAGTCGGCTGAGAGTCTGGAGGAGATTTTTTGGTAGCATGAACCCTCTCTCTACCATATCTGATGTTTCCTTTTGAAGTTGTATGCATTGAATTGATGAAGAAATGACTGTTGTCTTTGAGAACTGAAAAGGGGCACTCATAAGCTCATTATTTCACTCACTTATCTATATTATTTTCCTACTATTTTATGTAGTTTTATTGAGTTTATATATATACTTTATGCATGAATCGATATTAGGTGGTTTTAGGTGTATTTTGATGTTTATGCAGGTTTTTAGGCCTAAACCCACGAGAAAACTGTTCCGAAAGCAGTGACGTGTAAGAGTAGCAGTGAAGAGTTCTTCCACAAGAGGAATTCGGCCTATTGGCACATGGCAATGGATGAAGTTTTGAGTTAGTTCTCCAACGCAACTGGAATCGGGTCAATCGGAGTCTGGGAGAGGAAGTTATGGCCAAAACCGTGAGACCGCGCAGAAGGGGCGAGAAGCTGCGTCGACAGACGCCAATCAGCATCGATCGACGGCAATTTGGAAGCCACGTCGATCGACGGGGATGCCGCGTCGATCGACATGGACCTGCTGGCGCGGAAAATTGGCTGAATTTGAGTTTTTTCATATCTTTAGCCCTAGATTTGATTTGATACACCTCCACCTCTATATATAACTTTGTAAATTCGATTTTTCAGAATTCCCAATCATTCCTCATTCCAGATTTCAGATTTTAGAGATTCCAAGAGTTTTTAGGTTTATGTTTGAAGACATATTTTTAGGGGAAGACATTCAGACTCAAGTTCTTATGCAATTCAGGTTTTATCTTTCTATGATGAATATTACTCTGAATATGTGTAACTAATCTCTTCCTCAGATTCTAGGGTTTCGAATTATCAATGTATACATGTTTGATTAATTGAATTATTTTCCCTTTCCCTTCGTAGTTTGTGAAATCTGTGCTTATTCATAATCTTGATTTGCTGATCATATCTTAGGATTATCTAGTTGATTACTTGAGACGTAACTGTGATAGTTTTCAATGGAAAGAGATTTTCACAATATAATCTGATTTCTTGTCGTAACTGAAGGAGATTGATTGTAGGAATAAATCTGTAGATCTTTGGAGTTAGTTAATTTATCTTGAGACCGAGCGGAGATAGGTAATTAATTAATCTACCTTACGAATTGTCCAACAAAGAAGTTCGTAATACTTTTCTGATGTTTCACTACAAAGAGGAATTAAAATTGGGAATTAATCAATTCATTCATCCATGTCATACTTGATAGGTAGATATCCCTGGAATCTGTGCTCCTCTTATCTGAATCCAAAAGCCTTTTAATTTCCTGTTTAATTTTCATTAGCAAGTATTGCGATTTTCAAAACAACCAAAACTTTTCAATTGATTTTCCTGACCAGTATTTTGAGAACTTATGATTTAGTACTTAAGGTTTTTCATTGCTTCATTCCCCTGGATCGATAACTTTAGGGTTTACAAATTTATTTGCCACTATTTCTATAATTAATCTGTAGAAATTACATTGATCAAATTGGCGCTGTTGCCGAGGAGTGAATAGAAATAATCTTACTATTAAATCTGTGATTGAAATACTGATTTAGGCTGTAATTTTTGTACTTTTCTCTGAATTTTCGTATTTTCGTCATTCACGTCGATCGACGTGTCACCCACGTCGATCGACGCCTCTTCTTTGTCGATCGACGCGTATTCTCGTCGATCGACGCCGTATTCATTTTCAGCTTTTTTGTTCTTTTTCATATCTCAGTTCGTTCCGTTTATTTTCAGTTTTACCTCACTACCTTCTTTGCTGTACAGGTAGTGCATGAGTACAAGAGCTAGAGGAAAGGACCCGCTTTATTACTACCCGGACATTGAAGCCACTTGCAGAAAGATCCGAAGGAATAAGCGTGATCAGGAAAGCTCAAGTAATCACATGATGGAAGATAACGTACCACCACCTCCACCAGTGCTAACTGTAGAGGAGCAGGCTGTGCTTCTCCAAGAAGTCCAAGTTATGATGGCGCAAATCCAACAATACAATCTGGAAAGAGACCTCGAGAGGAACAATCCGAATGGAAGGGATCTTCGCCATAACCCACTGTTTGATGACAATCCCGACAATGGAGAGGATGACAACCAGGATCCGCCAGGGGAGTCTGACGATGAGGAAGAAGAGGAGGCCATGCAGAACCAGTATAAACCTCGGTTCAGGGAGACAGACTTCAGGATTGGCATCAATGCTAACAATTTTGAGCTGAAGACCGGATTGGTGCAGATGTTGCAACAAAATCAATTCGGAGGAAGACCTACTGAGGACCCCTATGCGCATTTGGATAAGTTCCTTATGCTCTGCAACACTGTCAAGATCGGAGGAGTCAGCAAGAGTGCCATCCGAATGCGTCTGTTCGCATTCTCTCTGAGGGATAAGGCACAATCATGGTTCACTGCATTGGACAAGGAAAGTATTAGCACATGGACTGAATTTAGGAATGAGTTTCTGGAGAACTTCTTCCCTCCGAATGTCATCAGGCAGAGAAGGAAAAAAATCATCAGATTCGCTCAAAGGCCTGATGAGAGCTTCAGTGAGACATGGGAGCGATTCAAAGAGCTACTGAGATCTTGCCCCGGACATGGCTTTCCGCCAGGAGAACAGGCAGAAGCATTCTACGAGGGACTCAATGAGAAGACCGTCAAGTTGGTGGACACCACACTGGGAGACACCATCATGACAAAAAGCGGAAAGAAGGCCATGGAATTCTTCCAAAAGATGGCCAACAACACTCAACGGTGGTCCTCAAGCCGAACTCGGCCTGTGATGGCGGTCGAGAAGAAGAAAGAGAAAGTTGCCAAGCAACCTGATTTGGCAGCCGAGCTGAAAAAGGTAAGGGAAGATTTCGCTGCACTGAAGCAGGAAAAGACAGTTGCTGCAGTAGAGCCAGTGCAAGCTCCGTCTGAGGGGGATTGTGCCGCTGTAAATTTCATGCAAATGGGTGGTTACCAAAACAACTACCGTGGAGGATATCAGCAGCATAATCAGCAGCACAACCAGCCCTACACTTTCAATCATGTGAGGAACCATCCTGGATTTTCCTACGCGAACCCCCAAGCCGCTGAGCAACCACCACCTGGGTTTGCAGTGCAAGAAGGAGCAATAGTGGAGAAGAAGAAGCCAAATCTCGAGGAGATTTTGGCCAAGTTCATGGAAGGCTCTACTGATACTGTAGCCAAGTTGAAGCAAGAAATTGCAGGCGTGAATACTAAAGTGGACCAGGTGCAGAATCATGTACAAATCATAGAAACCCAGGTCAGCCAGATCGCCGATGCCCTCGGAGCCCAGCACAAGCCGGGGCAACTTCCGAGCAACACTCAGATGAACCCCAAGAACCAGAATCAGAGGAACCAAGTGAATGCCATCACACTGAGAGGGGGAAAAACCTATGAAGGGCCCAAGCAAGCACGGACAGACACCCGAGATGAAGGAGAAGCCGAGAAAGAAGAAGAAGTCGTCATAGGCAAAGCTCCGTCGATCGACGATGCTTCCCCGTCGATCGATGAAGATCCAATTCATCCGTCGACCGAGGCTGAATCTCGTCGATCGACGACTGCCCCTGCTCTATCAATGTATAAGCCTTATTTGCCATATCCGCAGCGGTTTGCCAAATCAAAGATGAACGAGAAGTATGCACGCTTTTCTTGAGAAAATGAAGAAAGTAAACATCAACATCCCGCTGATTGAGGCACTACGAGAGATATCGGGGTATTTCAAGTTTTTGAAGGATATGGTCTCACAGAAAAGATCCTTTGTGGAGTACGAGAGGGTCAACTTGTTCGAGGAATGCAGCGCGATTATTCAGAAGAAGATGCCGCTTAAGAGAGAAGACCCGGGATCCTTCACGATCCCCTGTGTCATTGGAGGAGAGACCTTTTGGAAGGTCCTTTGCAATTCCGGCGCATCCATAAACTTAATGCCGCTGTCAATCTTCAAGCGGTTGGAGATCGGGAGCATCAAACCAACGACCATATCATTGCAGATGGCTGACAGATTGGTGTCCTACCCAAGAGGCATCGTAGAAGACGTCCTTGTGAAGGTGAAAGACTTCATCATTCCAGCAGACTTCGTGGTGCTTGACATGGAAGAAGACCACAACATCCCGCTTATCTTGGGGAGATCTTTCTTGAAGACTGCTGGAGCATTGATTGACATTCAAGACGGCAAACTGACGTTCCGAGTTAATGACGAGTCGGTCACCTTCCCCATCTACAAAGCAGTGCAGAAGCGTAATGAAGGGAGCTACCAGGAAGAGTGCCACATGATCAATTATTTAAATCCGGTGATTTCCTCTCCCTTTCCTTCTCTTAAAACTGATTCGGACTCTCTGGAGAACCGCTTACTACACACTTTGTGTTTGTCTTCAGATTTGGATAAGGCGAACGATGAGCTTATGGATTTGGTGAAGGAGCTGGATGTACCCGAGGGAATAACACATGAAAAAGAGAACAAACGGGAGCGATTTTCAAGCAGACGCAGCCAGAAAAATAAGGGAAAACGTGGAACTGCCTCTACGTCGATCGACGCACACCATGCGTCGATCGATGCAGCCTCAGGACCCACGTCGATTGATGAAACAGTCACGTCGATCGACGCACGAAGGAAGTCAGACTCAGAGTGTTCATCAGCAGAAGCAGCGTTGCGGTAGTTTCACCCATGTCAACCGATGCAAATCGGGGAAAGCTGCAATCTAACTCTGATCCGCTGGTTCTGGAACTCAAGATGCTTCCGGCACACCTCAGGTATGGGAAGTTGGAAAAATTACTACAAGTTCTACGGAAGTACAAGTCCGCCATTGGGGGGACATTAAGAGACATCAAGGGGATCAGCCCCTCATTTTGCACACACAAGGTCCTTCTGGAAAAAGACACCAAGAAATGGGGGATGCAAGTTATCAAGAACAAAGATGGAAAGGAGGTCGCGAAAGGACCTGCCTGGACCCGACCTCCCTGATGGTGATTGAAGACTCCGGGGGATAAAAAAGTTAATGTCTGAGATCAACTACCAGGTATCGTTCCCTCTTTTGTCTGATTTTCAAACTTATTCCACTCTTCGAGTTGGAAATAAGTTTGGGGGGATGTGGACAAGAGATGGAACGTCCTATCTTTTATTTATTCTGCTTTCTGTCTTTAATTTTTCGTACCTTTCTATTTTATGCTATTTTGTGGGGAAAAATTTTGAGTTTTGAGATAACCTGAACGGGATTGTGAGATTAGAATTGATTGAGGGTTGAGTATTAAATTGATTGAGATTGTGGTTAGATGCCTATGAATGTAGAATACCGCATGATATGACTGATTTGACACTTATACTTGCATGCTGATTGAGCTGATTTGAAATTGACTGTGGAAGAAAATTTTTGAATCCTTGTGTGAGAATTTGAGCTTTTATTTCGTTTGATGTGAGATTCACATGTGTGTTTGATTTCTCTAGAACTTGCCTATTTTCTGTGTTGAGACTGCATAGTGTGCACCAGTTTAGGAAATGATATTAGGCCATCTTTGTTAACCCAATATCCTAAACACTGTCCCTTCACAATAAAATTTTCCCTAGTTAGCCACTTTGAGCCTTTACAATTTTTCTTTCCTTATCTATGAGATTAAGAAAAGTATTGTCTCACTCATGTCTTGAGTTGTGGTATGTATGGGGTTGATTGGTGAATTCGTGATAAGATATGATAAATTAGTGGTGAAAAGATGTGTGAAAAAGAAGCTCAAAAAAATAATTAGAATTCTCATAAGCTCTCTGAAAAGAAAATAATACAAAATTATCGAAAAGAGCATAAGAGATTCAAAATGAGCTTTAAAAAAAAATTTGTGAGTTTGTTGATGTATATGAGGAGATAAGGTGGATGATTATAGATAGTGGTTGGAGATGTTGAGAGTCATGAACTCAATTGATTTAATCACTTGGCCATATTTCCCTACCTTATCAGAAAAAGCCTACGTTACAACCTTTCGAAAGTCCTTTTTGATTCTAGATTTGTGTGCACATTCTAGCAGTGGAGATATTAGAAAATCTGCAAGCCTATGGCAGAAATTTCTTCATACATGTTGTTGAGTGCTTTCATCTTTACCTTAGACACTTGAGAGTTGAGCGATACACTTCCTGTGAGTTCTTCCACGGTTGATGAATTTTTTGTCTCTTTCAAATTTCTTGTGGGTAGTGGATTCTTAGTTCTTGACTGTGATGAATCTTGTGAGGCATTGCACTTTAACCACATGATCTTTTGATTTCTTTCTTGCCTATTGATTGAGGACAATCAAACGTTCAAGTTTGGGGGATTTGATAAGCTCATTATTTCACTCACTTATCTATATTATTTTCCTACTATTTTATGTAGTTTTATTGAGTTTATATATATACTTTATGCATGAATCAATATTAGGTGGTTTTAGGTGTCTTTTGATGTTTATGCAGGTTTTTAGGCCTAAACCCATGAGAAAACTGTTCCGAAAGCAGTGACGTGTAAGAGTAGCAGTGAAGAGTTCTTCCACAAGAGGAATTCGGGCTATTGGCACATGGCAATGGATGAAGCTTTGAGTTAGCTCTCCAACGCAACTGGAATCGGGTCAATTGGAGTCCGGGAGAGGAAGTTATGGCCAAAACCGTGAGACCGCGCAGAAGGGGCGAGAAGCTGCGTCGACAGATGCCAATCAGCATCGATCGACGGCAATTTAGAAGCCACGTCGATTGATGGGGATGCCGCATCGATCGACGTGGACCTGCTGGCACGGAAAATTGGCTAAATTCGAGTTTTTTCATATCTTTAGCCCTAGATTTGATTTGATACACCTCCACCTCTATATATAACTTTGTAAATTCAATTTTTCAGAATTCCCAATCATTCCTCATTCCAGATTTTAGATTTTAGAGATTTCAAGAGTTTTTATGTTTATGTTTGAAGACATATTTTTTGGGGAAGACATTCAGACTCAAGTTTTTATGCAATTCAAGATTTATCTTTCAATGATGAATATTACTCTGAATATGTGTAACTAATCTCTTCCTCAGATTCTAGGGTTTCGTTTGATAAATTGAATTATTTTCCCTTTCCCTTCGTAGTTTGTGAAATCTGTGCTTATTCATAATCTTGATTTGCTGATCACATCTTAGGATTATCTAGTTGATTACTTGAGACGTAACTGTGATAGTTTTCAATGGAAAGAGATTTTCACAATATAATCTGATTTCTTGTCGTAACTGAAGGAGATTGATTGTAGGAATAAATCTGTAGATCTTTGGAGTTAGTTAATTTATCTTGAGACCGAGCGGAAATAGGTAATTAATTAATCTACTTTACGAATTGTCCAACAAAGAAGTTCGTAATACTTTTATGATGTTTCACTACGAAGAGGAATTAAAATTGGGAATTAATCAATTCATTCATCCATGTCATACTTGATAGGTAGATATCCCTGGAATCTGTGCTCCTCTTATCTGAATCCAAAAGCCTTTTAATTTCCTGTTTAATTTTCATTAGCAAGTATTGCGATTTTCAAAACAACCAAAACTTTTCAATTGATTTTCCTGACCAGTATTTTGAGAACTTATGATTTAGTACTTAAGGTTTTTCGTTGCTTCATTCCCTTGGATCGATAACTTTAGGGTTTACAAATTTATTTGCCACTATTTCTATAATTAATCTGTAGAAATTACAGTGATCAGGCACAACACCAGTAGCAAAAGCAGGGGAAAAGAAATTGCACATGTTGTGGAGAGCTAGAAGCAACCGTAACATCTGTTAGTTAAATCAAGAGTAAAGTTAGCATTAAGCTTATACAGTTATTTACGCTTGGAGTGATAATTCATGTGACATGAAAATCAGAATTTAAAGGTTCATGTGTGTATTTTTGTACATCTTGTGCTCAGTACTGCATTAAAATATATCCTCACCATTCAGTCATAAACTACTTTGAAGCCGAGCTCGTCACAACTTTGTAAATGTCTGCATGATAACCAAGTTAAAGAAATGTTTTAATATTTAACAGAAAATAAATTCATATAAAAAGAGGAAAAAAATCAAGCATTTTTATCAGCAATTGAACATTATGTTCACATGAATTAGATGATTGCTCTGCAAGATGCATCTAAATTGCACTCATTATTCTTTGTAAGCTTAGAGAAGGGTGTGGGTTACAAATAAATTGTACATTGTGAGTTGATTATTACTGATTTTCTGTGTGTGCAACTTTATTAGCATTAATTTTTTTTTTAGAATTTAGGGTCTAATTAGAATCTGCTGATAATTCCATAAAAGAAGATTGGAACTGTTTAAAAAATGTAGATAATCAAGTTCCTTGTTTACCTTTTCCTTCGGATACAAAACTCATCAACATCACAATTACTCATCAGTTTGTATCTGCTTTTTTCTCATGAGAAAATTTAGATTATTGTCTGTGTGTTTATCTTAAATCTCCTATGTATTTGTTTCCACTCCTAATTAGAAAGAATGAATGAGTTGCAAATATCAAACTCTTAACTTGCAAAAGCTCTATCAACATTCTTAGGATATTCTACCCATCTTGGTCATTAATTTCAGAAAAAAAATTACATATATTTATAGAGGGCATGACATGCAAGATCAACTAGGATCATATTTGTACTTTAATCTTGGATCCCCTTTGAAACTTGTATCAATGTAGTTCTGTGCATCTTTATTCTAGGTTAAAAATAACTTACAATCAACCTGGCTAAGTCTATTCAACCTAAAAAGACATTATATTTAATATCATTCACAAATTTTCATCATAAAAATATATAATCTGATATCTGTTCAAAATTACAAGCAGTCAAACAATCAATCAAATTGAATGCTTTAAGCACCATTGAAATAATCCAAAACAATTATTAATCACAAAATTTTCAATTAAAAAGAATTCATAAATGACAGAGAATAAAAAAAAGCAACTTCAAAATGAAATCTCAAGTCTTCCTTACCAAGTTGAGATTACTCAAATACTATTTCTCTGCTACAAGAAAACCTAATACTATGGCGGTGCCTCGATCGATCAATGGTGGTTGAGCAGCGTGGAGCCACATCACACACATCGCTGGTGGTTGAGCAGCCTCAAGCTGTAGCACACATATCGATCTGGAGCCACAACACACACTGAGCGGTAGCTGGTGAGTGATACGGAGCCATTGACAAATGGATTGGGTAAACTGAGTTATTCTCACATTATCGAACACATATTCAATTTTGTGGAGAGGATTTGTGCGAGAATGAGAAGGGGAGGAAAGGGTGGAGAGAGATTTGATTTGTTTTTATTTTTAATTGAAATTTTGATTTAATGACCATAAGGATAAAATAGTAACTTCAAATAATATTTTAATACTTTTTTAAAGATGGGGTTTATGATGAGTAAAATGGGGGTTATGTTTTGAATTACCCATCTTTTATTAGTATCTTAGAATATCTTTGATTGCTATCACAAAATATATTTTCCTTAGCTACTATATCTTTTGTACTTTATATAATTTGAATGATATTCAATTTTAGTTTTAACCATTTTTCATGATTTTAGTTTTGAGCCATGTTCGAGGTGCTTGGCTGCACCACATCTTGCTCCGTCTGACTGTCGCTCGACGCTGCTTTTAGCCACAACTCCAAGTCTTATGAGCTGCGTCTTAAGGACAACCTCCAGCTTATCAAAAAAAGTGATCACACTCTTTCTAAGTATGACCGTCAATTAAAATCATATTGTGATCAACTTGCCGCAATTGGATGTTGGTGGATGGCACAAACAAAGCTCACTGGTTCTTTCGGAGTCTTCGTCCGCCGTTTTTGAATTTCTCGGCTGCTCTAATGGCTCTTACTCCGCTTCCGACCTTCTGCGATTTATTGTCCAAACCGGAAAGTTTCTCTCTTCTCTACGATTATGTCCACACACAAGATTCGACTCTTGTAGCTTTCTATGGTCAAGAACAGTATGTATGTTCCTAGTCTTCCTCTCGTGGTCTTTGTTCTGTATCTCGCAGGGCTCCCGATTGCAACTCAGCCCGGAGGCCACCACGGTGTCAAATCTGCCGCATTGATGGGCATTATGCCACTGCATGCCATGAATGGTATCATCCCTCTTCATCATCTTCGAATGCTAATCTTACTGAGGCATTGTCTACAGGATGTTCTCTCAGTGAATTGCCTTCCACTTATTAGTTTGTCGACTCTGGTGCCTCATCTCACATGACAAGTGCGGTCGCCTCTTTGGATCACTCTCATCCGAATTCTAGTAATGATCGTGTGATAGTCAAGAATGGTGATCAACTCCCTATCTCTCGCGTTGGTAATTCTTGACTCTCTTTCTCCATCATGTTATTTGATGTATTGGTGGTGTCTTATCTTACTGAAAATATATTATCTATTAGCAAGCTCATGTTGGATTTACTAGTTAGTGTTACATTTTTAATAATGTTGGTCTCGAGATCAAAGTAATTTTATATGAAGTAGAAGTATTAATATGTTTGCACTTCTAAAATTTGATACTCAGTTTTAAGTTTTTGAAAACTTGATTAAGCCAAACTTAAACTCTTATAGTTTTAAGTTTCAATTTGTAGATATACTCTTCTATGCTTAGAAAGTATTGAAGGCTTCAAATTCTCTTGAAAACTTAAATAAAACAGTAAATGACTCAAGATATTTATAGTGGCTCGGATCCTTAAGTCTTACATCCACTCTTCGGAACTTAATCCGAGAATTCACTAAGTTACAGATTACAAGACTTCTTATGATCTATAACTAGCCCGTTGGATGCCAATGTCCTTCGGCTTGCTAGCTCACTGACGATGCTGTAAAATAGCAGGCAAATATATTTATATATTTTACCCTAAGGTGGTCGAACCCAGAGAGATTGTGTAATGAAACTATCCTAAGTACTAGCTATAGTTTTAAACCATAATTGTTTGAGTAAATAGAAATTTGAGTATTGTTTTTTAAATATAAAGATAACAATGCAAAAAAGTAAAGGTTTTGAAAACAATATGTAAAGATACAGATCCTAGGGCAGATAATCTAAACATCAGCATGCAAATTCATCAACTCAACAATGGGAAAAGTTAGATTTTAATGGATTAAGCTCCTTGGTCAGGCAATTAAACCCTAGATTACTAAATTGTAACTATTTCCTCTCGATCTCAAGTACACAAAATAGTCAATCTCAATAATTATCTAATTAAATCCTACAAATTAATTCTTCTTTTTGAGATAGAAAATAATTTTATTTAATTCCATTTTCCTATTACCAATTTTCACCTCTCAGTCTTTCAATTGATAACTACAAACCTAGACTCAAATTCATCTCTCGATCCTTCTTTAAATCTAGATTCGATTAATTAAGCTCAAGAAATTAAACCATGGTATTGAGTTTATTTTATTTAAACATGCATAAAAAAAATTATCACAAGCCCTAGAATCTTTTAGGGTTTCTAGCCACTAAACATGACTTGAATTAAAGCACACATATTATTAAACGCATAGAAATACCTCAACAAATGAAGAGGAACCTTCAATGGCTTGGAAAAACTCCACTGTATAAATATTCTAAGTGCAAAAATAGAGATTAAAGTGATCATTTTCGTGCACTAATGAGTTCTCTATTTATAAAGGAGCCAAAACATATAAACTAGGTATTGAGCTAAAATAACAAAAGTAGCCAAAACAGGCTAAATTTCCTTCTCGAGTTTCAGTGTCGATCGACACAGAGTGTGCCAATTGACACACATGCAAGTCGACATCCAAGAAATTTTCTTCATGTCGATCCACCTTCATGGCCTTTGTGTCGATCGACATCGGTGGTGTCGACATGCATGCAAGCATGTCGAGCTCTTCTTCTACAACCTTCTTCGATCGACATCCGTCCTCTGTGTCGATCGACATGCATAATGTCAGTCAACACAGAGGTAATGCTTCAGGTTTTTGGCACGTCTTCCAACTTGGTCGACTTTCCGTGTGTCAATCGAAGCAGCAACTCTATTCTTCACGCCTCTTTTTATCATTTGATCTCTTTATAGTCTCAAATACCTACAAAACTCACCATCAAAAGCATAGCATCATCTAAAATAGACTCATGCATGGAAATAACTAAAAACCTAAACTAATTATACTAAAACAATGGAGAAAAACATGGATAAGTGAGTACAAATATGAGTTTATCAAACCCCCAAACTTGAATATTTGATTGTCCTAAATCAAAAGAAAAGAAAGAAAAGAAATCACATGCAATTGAAATTGCAATGCCTCACAAGATTCATCACATTCAAGAATAAAAAATCCACATTACACAAGCAATTTGAAAGAGATAAGAAATCCATCAACTTCGGAAGACTCACAAGGAAGTGTATCGCTTATTCACACAAGTGTTTGGGTTTCAATGAAAGCACTCACAACATGTATGAAGAAATTTCTACCACAGGCTTGCGAAATTTCTAGAATCTCCACTGCTTATTTGTGCGCACAATTCAAGAATAAAAAAGGACTTTGATGAGGTTGTAATGTAGGTTTTTTGTAAAAGATAGGGAAATATGACCAAGTGACTATAAAGAAAATATTGAGTTAGCTATTCTCAACAAATCAAAATCACTATCTATCCTCATTCATCCTTCTCCTCTAATATTATAAGTCAAATCACACAGCTCTCTCTTTTTCTCCATTTTCTTAATCCTCTTATGCTATAATAATATTCTTTTGAGCTTATAAGGACACAAACAAACATATTTTTTTTTCTTTTTTAGAGCTTTTCTTTTTCGCACACCAATTATAAGAATTTCTAATCCACTCACAAATATTCCACCCTTATTCTTCCCCATAATCTTATAGACAAGAAAAAAACCTCCTTACTATCATGCAAATCTGATAGGCAAGACAAAAAAATGAAGCAAGGCTCAAAGGGGATGACTAAA
The DNA here is from genome assembly GCA_026898455.1 of Plectranthus barbatus. Taxonomy (NCBI): domain Eukaryota; kingdom Viridiplantae; phylum Streptophyta; class Magnoliopsida; order Lamiales; family Lamiaceae; genus Plectranthus; species Plectranthus barbatus. The sequence continues at coordinate 187,432 of JAPKLW010000164.1, forward strand.
GATAAAATATTATAAGGGACAGTATTTGGGATAAATTGGCTAACAAAGATGATCTAAAATCATTTTCTATCCTTGTGCACACTATGCAGTCTCGAAACAGAACATAAGCAAGTTCTAGAGAAACGAAAACATACATGCGAATCTCACATCAATGGAAAAGGCTCAAATTCTCATTGGGGTTCAAATATTTCTTCCTTAGTCAATTTCAATCCACTCAAACATCGTGCAAGTATAAGTTTTAATTAGATCCTATCATGCAGTATTTTACATTCATAGTCAATCAACCACAAATGAAATCAAATCAAACTCATCCCTAATTGATTCCAACTCACACTTTAGTTTAGAAGGGTTCAAGACTCAATAAGAAATTTTTCTCACACTTTATCCATATTTTTTTTCTAGGCATAAATTTAAATAAAAAACAAAACAAAACAAATAAAAGAATAGATAAGTTCAAATTCTTGTCCACATACCCCCAAACTTATTTCGGACTCAAATAGTAAGAAAATGTTTGAAAATCAGACAAGAATATGAACTTGTACCTGAATGTTGATCTCAAACATCAACGTTTTTATCCACTGGAGAAATATGCGACAAACGACAAAGAATTGGGGCTGCTGGCACTCTGTGTCGATCGACATGCAGTGTGTCAATCGAATTTTTTTTAAATAAAACAAAAATAACAGAATATCCGGAATAAACAAAATAAAAGCAGAATTGAAAATAAAACTAATAAAATTGAAAATGAAGCAAGTAAAGGTTGGGTAACCTCCCAACAAGTGCTTTAGTTAATGTCGTAGCTCGACAATACCTCTTTTCTCAAGTCCCCGGAGGTTGGTTACGAACTCGCCTTCCTCGAGCATCCACCATGTAGACTAGTTGATATTCAATAATAGCAGTGAGTTTAGGGTGAGATGGTGTAATTGATAGTTTTGCCATCTCATTCCCTCGCTTCCATTCTCGAGCGGCTTGGTCTTTCTTGATTTCCTCTTTTTCAGCCTCAAAATCTTCTCTAGAGGAGATACTGTAGCATTCGGATTGTTGTCGGCTTCTGTTGAGCTTGAATGTGATCTTCTCCTCATTTGCTCGAAGCGTGATCTCCCCACCGTGGCAGTCAATCAATGTTGCACTAGTATCCAATAATTCTCTTCCCAAGATGAGGGGTGTGCCGCAATCCTCCTTCATGTCCAAAACCAGAAAATCTGCAGGAAAAATAAGATGACCCACACAGATGAGAACATCTTCAATTATACCTTTTGGGTGAGACACAGATCGGTCCGCCATTTGCAGTGTGATAGTAGTCGGCCTCAATTCTCCAATGTTGAGGCACTAAAATATGGAAAAGGGCATCAGATTGATGCTGGCACCAGTGTCGCATAGCACCTTGTCGAACTCAATCTCCCCGATCTTGACTGGAATTGAGAAGCATCTTGGATCACTCCTTTTAATTGGAATCTTCTTTTGGAGGAGTAGGCTGCACTGCTCATGAAGCTTGACTGTTGAATTCTCCATGAAGTGCTTCTTCTCACTCATCAGCTTGCGGAGATACTTCATGTAGCCAGGGATCTCTCTCAACTCAATCAATGGTAAGTTGATACTAACCTTAGAAAAGGGCATCGGAGGTAGTTGGGCAGCTTTGGAAGTTATATTTATGTGCTGGGGAAGCTCCTGTGTCGACTAGCAGGCGTGTCAATTTGTCCTCCATGTCTATTGACAGAGGGTGTGTCGATCGACACACCCATTGAAATACTGTTGATTGGCTCTTCTTCGTCGCTCGACATCTCTGAATCCTCCTGTCCTCTGTGTCGATCAACACCGGGGGTGTTGATTGAAACAAAGGGCAATCCAGCGGCCTACTCTTCCTTTTCTTCCCCAAAATTGTTTTGCGGCATGCTCAGACCTGTGTAGCTGGTTCCAGACCACAGTTTTATAGCTTTGCACTCCTTTTGTTTCTTGCGGTTCATTTTGGTAGTGCTCTGCAGCTTCCCTTGTTGATGTTGCGCACCAAGTGACGTAGCAATCTGACTGACTTGAGTCTCAATGATCTGCATGTGCTTTCCAAGCCTGTCCACCTAAGTGTTGACCCCTCCCACCTCTTGCTCAATATTGCCAATCCGTTAGTCGGAAGCCTTGATGAATTTCTGTAAGACCTGGTCGAGGCTCTCCTTCTTCTTCTCCACAATTTCACCATTCTGCACATTGAAGTCTGGTGGAAGATGTTCGGCACCTTCTGGCTGAGCATAGGAAAATCCTAGATGAGCTCTCGGGTGGTAATGCTGATATCCCCCTTGCCGATATTGATTTTGATAACCACCTCGGTTCATATAGTTCACATCAGCCACGGGATCAACCTGTGCAATAGAAACACAAGCAGCATTAGATGTCAGTTTCTCCATCTCCCCCTTGAGCTTCTCGATCTCCTTCTTGAGGGTGTCATCTTTCTTTATCTCCACAGCTCGAACTTGTGGTCTCCTTGGATTAGCCTATTGTTGAGTGTGCAAGGCCATCTTCTTGAACAACTTGAGAGTTTTTTCTAGTGACTTGCTCATCAAAGAGTTTTTTCCTTGTTGACTTGGGTTGGCCTTCTCTGTTCGTACGTCAACACTGCGGGTGATGCTTTATCATTGGCCAGTTTGACAAGTTCAGAGTGTGGGATGTATTTTCTCGATAAGATCGATTCAGTTCGATTTGAGGTAGAAATCCCTTGTTCTGGATTTTCGGTAGATGATTGGGAATAAGACAACTTCAATGCTATGAGAGTTTTCTGGGTTTGAAGGTTCGAAAATTTAAAAAATAAGGAAAAATGGCAGAAAGTGTAGATCATTGAAAATCATTAGTTATTCATAGAATTTGAATGACAGGTTGGACGACCAGGATTGTGTTCACTAAAACAAGATCAATGGTTGGGATTAGCCACCTGTTGAGCTGCTTACGGCGATCGACATGTGGCACCTCTGGAATGGTCTGCGCCTGCCTCGCATTTAATGAGGCGTCTAAGACAAGTCACATTTGAATTCAAGTATCCCGTCTCTCGTACTAAAATCTGAAAACTGATTTTGATTCCAATTTTTCAGTTTTTTAAGCGAGAGCTCAAACTCAGTTTAATTCCGCAACCTTCCTTCAAAGACATCCAAATCCAAAAACTTTAAACTTAGTTTTCCAAATATCAGTTTTTTAGTTTCTTCCGAGATACCACTCTTTGAAAAAAAATTGTTAAGTATAGAACCATAAACTGAAAACTGAGCGCGAAATCCAGTAAACTGAAAACTGAAAGCTATGACTTAGTTTTAATTTGCATCTACTCCTCTTCAAATGAGGTTTCATCAAACTCAAGTAAACCAAGTTTTATGCATAATTCTTTGAATATAGTTTTTGGTAGAGGCTTGGTGAAGATATCTGCTAACTGATCTTTAGTTTTGATATATTCCCTGGATATACCCTCCTTCTCCATATGATCTCTGATGAAATGGTGTTGAATATCAATTTTCTATTTTTTGAAATACTGAGTTTTGGGAAACCAAGTTTCTAGAAACTAAGTTTCTGTTTGAGTCTCGGAAACTAAGTCCCAGATGTTTAGTCTTCCTAGCCCTTGAAAAAGAGATTTGGTTGGGCTCTGACCTCGAGTAAGTGTTCCTCTTACTTGGATTAGTCCTCTTCTCATAAGAAGTATGATTGAAGGACCTCAGATTTCTGAAATTCGGACGCAAAACTGACTTTTTACAAAACTCAATTTTGGTTGCTGAAATCGGTTTCCTTACATTAGGAGTAGATTGCTTAACCCATTTCTTAGGCATTGTTGACTTCACTTCAGGTTTATTCAGTTTAGAAAATGAATTGTTTTTAAGCTTCGGGACTGAGTTCAGTTTAGAAACTGACTTTTCCCTTTTCCCTGATCGGCCAAAATAAAGTTTTGAACAACTCCTTTGCCTAGAAACTTTACTTAGAGATTGGAGTTTCCCTTGAAGTGATGATCATTAAGTTTTCCAAGATCAGAATTTGATGCATGATTGCTCGAATTGTCCTCATTAAAACCAAAACCTAATTTGTTAGATGGATCTCTTTTAGTATTCAAGGCCTCAAAAACCTTGCTGGAACTCGAATATAGAGAACAAATCAGTTTTTATTTTGGGCAATTTTTAGTTTTAAAGAGTCACATTTCTCATAAATGTTTTGAAAATTTTTGAGCAATGAGGAATGTTCTTCTTTTAATTTGGTTAGTTCCTCACTGAGTGACCTAGATCCTTCAATCTCCTAGGTCAAATCGAAAACTCTAAGTTTCAATGAGTCATTTCCTCTAACCAAAGCATTTTTAAGTTTAGAAAATTTTGAAAACTCTTTTTAAAGGATTTGAAGAGTGACATCATCTGAATATGAGCAAATAGATCCACTGTCCTCTTCGATGCATGCAGGAGAGCTAGAAACTTGGTTGGAGTTAGTTACCAGTTTTTCAGTTTTTGCTTCAACTTCTTCTGCTTTAGCATCTGATGCTTCCTCTCCCAGTCTAGCCATGAGCACTGAGAAAGCTTCTTGCTCAGCTTCATCATCAGATGTGTAGTAGCCATCATCATTTTCAGAGATGTTTGGAACTTCGGTTCTGGACAACATGGCTTTAGCAACAACTGAAGAGACCTTCTTTTCGAATATTTTCTTCAGGTGCGCTCTTTCTTCTTTTGAGACCAGTGGACACTCATACTTGAGATGAGTGGAAGAATCGCACTCGAAACATGCTTTCGGGGGCCTTTCACTGAACTGCTGTTCACTCCCTTGTAAACCTTCGTTTTTGGCCTTTGCTTTTTAAAGAAACTTCGTTAGCTTCCTCATCTGCTCATCAAGCTCAACAACTGAGCTCTCTTCTTCCTTCTTTGAAGGATATGATGTTGTAGGAGCAACTTTTGATGTAGAGGTTTGACCACTTGATCTGTCAGCTTGATACGACTTTTTTGGTCTCCTCCTGAAGTCTCTCTTCACGAAGAAGGCAACATCTTCTTCGCCAGGTGAACTTGCACCGCAGACGACTTCATTCCCGTTCACCATCTGGATGTCCCACTCGTGGGCTTGTAGTTGTGCAAATACATCCTTGGTGGTCATCTTTGATAGATCTTTCTCCTTCAAATTGGTAACCTTGACAAACCAGCCTTCTTTGGGCATCTTGAAGATTATTTTTGTGTTCAGTTCAGCAACATTGTACTCTCGCCCAAGGATCTTCATCTCGCAGATGATGGCGTTGAAATGAGCCTCCATCAATTTGATGTTCTCTCCAGGAAGTAGTTGGAAAAGACTCATACTCATCCGCACAAACTTGCAACTGTTGCACTTCATTTGATATGTCTCTTAGCAAAGAGTGCCAATGAAATCCCAGACTTGCTTCGTATTGTCGTACTCCAGGGCTTTGACAACCAAAGCTTCTGGTAGAAATTGTAAAATTAGCTCCATGGATACTGCATCCAGGTGGAAACGAGCTTTATCTTCAATGGTCCACTCAGCGTATGGTTTCTCAATGATCTCCAGACCATCACCTCCTCCGAGCTGAGTGTTAAGATTCATGATCTTGATTGGTCTGTTGGCTATGACATCTGTCATTTCTGGATGGATGTTCCTCAGCATGATCAAGGACATTTTCTTTCATATGTTGTTATTCTCCGGGGAGTACTTGGGAAGCTTTATGACGTGAGCCATTAATATACCTGAGCTTAAACAACAAAAACACAAAACAAATGCAAGGAAATGTGGATCTGATCTTAAGTGTCTTCAACAACGACCAGCCTGCAAGGACTGATCGGCGCTGATACCACTTTTTGTCCCAAAATCAGAGTCTAAATATATGCAGCGGAGGTTAAAATATATCTTGCACTTGTTCTGAAAACTGACTGGAACTCAGTTTTCAGTTTTGATAAAACTAAGTTTAGGCTCAAAGTAAGTTTTAAGTAAGTTTCAAATATAAACTTCGTTACTTAGCCATGTATTGAAGGTTTCAAATAAGCAAGTAAACTTAATATGCAGAAACTTAACAAAATGATAAATAACACAAGACATTATAGTGGTTCAGAATGAAAGTCCTACATCCACTCTTCCAAACATAATCGGGAATCCACTAAGTTACATATTTACAAGCCTTCTCACGATCTATGGTTAGCCCATCAGAAACCTCTGTCCTTTGGTCTGCTAACGTCACTCACCCAGAAACTCCTTTTAAGCATGTTTCTTCAGATTGAAGTGAGGACGCACCCCACATCCTTCAAACTAGATGGTTGGATGTTTACTTGTTCTTCCCAGAACTTAGGTTGGTTGGCTACACCAGTGATAATCAGATTCCCAGAATAGGAAAGTGACTGCTATGAATATTACTTGAAAAGTAATATTCACCAAGAAATCGCTTAAGCTTAGAAAGCTTCAGCCTCGTGCACTTAGATGATGCACGGAGAGAATAACTTAATTTGAATACTTAAGTCTCGTATTTAGATAACACGAAAATTCAGAAAACTTTTTTAGTAGAAAGTTTGGCAGAGTATCGACTTAGTTTTACACGTGATTCAGTGTTCTTCATTCGAAGTTTCAAGCTATTTATAGGCTGGGTTGAACAACAATTTGAATTATGTCCGTTAGACATATCGATCCAGCCATTAGAGACAAAGATTAGGTCGTCCAATCATCGTCATTCTTCCTGCTCTACTCTGCTCTGTCGTCTTCTTTTCACTTTTGGCAGTGTACTTTCTACCTGCTCTTGTCAGACTAAGTTGCAGTCCGAGGAATCTAAATTTGAGTTTCCTCCTATTGACTTTTGACACCACTTGGAGACGTCTCGAGTCAGACTTCGGATTCCTTGTGTCTCCATGTTTTTCACTTGCTCTAGAAATCAGAAACTGAAAACTGACATTTCCAAAGTCAGTTTAAGTTTCCTCTCTTCTTCAAGATAACTTAGTTTCCAGAAACTGACTTTTTTGGACAAACAAAGTTTCAAGAATGGAACTTAGTCTTCATTACTTCAAGTTTCATGGCATCTCGTCATTCTAAGTATAGAAACTTGGTTCTTGACTTCTCGAGCTTTGGATATCTCTGATTTCTTCCTAAGAGATTGAAACTTTGTCTGCTCACTGTTCATCTTCAGTTTCTAGTCTATTACAACTCAATAATCCTATACAAAGATTACATTCAAACACACTAGAAACTTAAGATTAAAGTATGTTTTGACGCATCAAAATATCAAGGTAGAGGGATAAACAGAAATTCAGTTTCTAACACCTATGCTGCTAAGTACGGTTTGGTTGATTGCACCATACTTGCTGGATTCGTACTTGGCGAAATCAATACTTCTGCTATACTCGTGCTTTTCCAGGCTTTTAGAGTATACTACGTACTTTAGCCTGTTGAGTCATTCGCAAAAACTAGACTAATAGGTCTTTCTAGTCACTAGATCAGTATCAACTTACAACTCGATGAAAGAACCTATACAGGAATTCACATTTTTCATCCAAGCTGAAACTATCTAAGATAACTTTTATATACTTTGATCTACCAAAACATAACATAAAAGGAAGAATATTTCTATCAAATTTCATAACATTAATGTCTCGTACACTTATGATATTCACGTCAATATATTAGTAATCAACCTAAAAATATATGAGAATATTGAGAATGATTTTTATTGGAATAGTTACACTAATACAAATTCCCTTTGATTTCAAACTCACTCAGTGTGATTTAGTTAATAAATAATTTAAATTTACTTAATACCACTTAACACATAAGTTATAACTTAACAGGGATGAATTGTAAACTAAAATAAGAAAGATTTATGATATATTTTAACATAAAAAAATATTTATCTCATAAATTAAAATTCGTGAGATAAGACCGTCTCATAGACAATTTTGGGTATTTGATGTCACGGGTGTAATCTAATTTTAATCGAATAAAAGTAAATGTGGGCCTAAATTTAATTTAATTCGGCGGCCTACTGCAAAAGTAAACCATATAGAGCAGAGTATGAAAGTAAATGTAGGCTCATTATACATGGTTGAGAATAATGATGTAGAATGGTGCTTCATTTACAATTTTCAACACATCATTTTGGCTGATTTTATTTCAAATAGTCAACGCATCTTTTTATTTTATATATTAAATATGAGTGGGTTCGTCTCATCAAATCCAATTCATAGGACAACCTCGCTCAAACTTTGCTATAGTTTTAATATTCTATTTTTTAATCTTAATAAACAAGAACATGGACAGTACAACAAGTTTAGCGAATCTATTATATATTAAAAGAATTTAATTAAAACATTCCAACAAAATTCTAATGGGATTTTTTTTAATATTATTTTTTAAAGTGAATTAAAAATATTAATTAACTCATGTGATTTATAGAATTATTAGTCAATCATAGGAAATCGTATCTGGTGTACAATTCATAGTTGTAAATATTAGTTCATATTAAATTCATAACTTACACTAATTAAATATATCAATACTATGAAGATTATAAAATTATAATAATTAATATATACAAAAAGATATCAAGATCGTGTAATTAAGAGATAATAAACTTAATGCATCCACACATTTTATAAAAGGAATTCATAATATGTTATCTTTTAGTCAGGAAATATATATATTTTTTTATTTATTTGTTCATTTGATGTACAATTTATATTTTATAAGTATATCCTAATTTACTCTTTTTGATATATGTTTTAAAAATTATTTTTCACAATATATGTAAAACGGATAAATACGTAATTTAAATTAATCATGTTCACTTTATGATTTTAAATACATAAAAAATATTTTGGTGCAACGCATGCATGGGTATAAATCTAGTTATTACAATGTTAAGAATTAGTAATAATTTTAAATTCCAATTCTTAATTTAAAAAAGGAAAACTGCAGCATAACTAGCCAATTGCTAGAACATTAAGAAGTCAGTAATTATATAGTGGTCGAGGCTAAAAGTGATCATCAATCCAGTATCATACTAGTACACCATGAAAATCGAAAGAATTAGCAGGAAATTCATTTTTAGACAAATTCATGGGGACGATTAATTTTGGTAGTGTTCTGTTTTATGAATCGAAACCGGGAAACAAGAGTGAGTTGGAAAAAGTCCTGGTCCAATTCTACCCTCTTGCTGGTAGAACATGGAGATTGAGACAATCAATCATCTCCTTCCCGATCATCGCTTCAAATCCACTCCTGTTGATCAAGGTGACTCATCTTTCATCTGGTGGGCTGGTCGAACGCCGCCGCTAGTCCAAATCAGAAGATCGAAATCACCCCATCTTTCGATCTTCCCTCATTACTTCCATACAAGGATCATGATTTCGGGTTAACTCCCGGCCGACGATGGTAGGGATTCGGTTGTTAAGAGGTTTATATTCGGCAAGGAGGGTCTGACGAGGTTGAGATCAAAACTAAACATAAACCATAACGGGAAAACGATATCTCAACCGATTAACATGCGAGATAGAACAAACACGCCTCTGCAGAAGCATGCTTGTGGGAATCTGGCGGCGCGTAGCTGAGGAGTTGGTCGATCTCATTGGCGATTCTGTTGGGAATGCCATTGCTGAATATTATGTTGAAATACTCTCTCCTAATCAAGACGGGCGTGATGTCATCATCAATAATGGCCAGAACTTCCTCACACAACTTCGCAATCCCGACACAAACGTTATGTCTTTCACAGAATGGAGTAAGTTTGGATTCTACGAAGCTGATTTCGGGTTTAGGAAGCCTATTTGGACAAGCGTCAGACCGCAAAGCCTGCTCAGTAGAAGCGTTGTGCTCATGAATAACAAAGAGGGTGATGGAATTCAGGCATGGTTGCATCTCCACCAAAATCACATTAGAATCTTCGAACAAGATGAAGAAATCAAATTATTTACAACATAATTGATTTGTGTAATTTAAACTCTCTGTTTTATTAAAATGTTTTTTTTTGTTCGAATTAAAATCAGCATCCCATGAAATCTGTTATTTATTTTCCACCTTCATATGAATGCTTATTTATTAGTTTCTATGTCTGTATAAACTCATCACTCAAAGCAAACCATACAATAGAAAATTTGCTTTATAATATTTATATATTTAAAACTATAAAAAATAGAAATAAGTTAACTACCCAATGCTACTACTTCGGTGTTAGGCGCTACCCAAACACTGACTAGCAAATTGATTCATTTACATGCTTAGTAGATTCATTTGACTTCCTAGTTCCACTTGATGGCCAATCTTATATATATTTCTATTATGTGACAATCAATCCATGTGTGTCCTAGCTTTCAATAGACTTTAGATTCGACCAAGTTACCGAAATTTTTACTCATTCATATGTCAAGTAGAATGGTTCGTCTCACTGTTGATCCTATCAATACATCGAGATATACCGGTCACACAAAGTAGTCAAGATAAATCACTTATGGACTTGTGTGTCGCAGCCTAAACCGACAGCCAAACCAGAAATTGCCTCAGCTGTGATAATTGTTTATATCTCGCTGGGTCGAATGATCTATACGATCTTCTGTGATCTCTTACACACCGTACGATCTCCCTATTGACGAGATAACTGGATGTGTTTGTTTGCATCGTATGATTTTTAATTCAGACAGAAGTTGTTTATTGCAAGTCATTGATGATTATCAGTATATCAAACATAATGTTTCCCAATATACCAATCATAATACTTTTATGTATACAATTCCAACAATCTCCCACTTATACTCAAAGCATTATACCATTACTTTCCAAAGTATAACATGTGTCTATTCTAATCTAGCTATTACAATTGGTCACCAGGTGGTCGGCTTCATCCTCAGTCCTAGGGTACGAAAATGACCCTCGTATGCCTTCTGTGGTAAGCCCTTTGTAAATGGATCCGCTAGATTATCCTTCGTGTTAATCTTCTCTATTAGCACATCTCCCCTCGCTATAATTTCTCGTATGATGTGATTCTTTCTCTCTATGTGCTTTAACGCCTTGTGAGTTCTTGGTTCCTTAGAGTTTGCTACTTCACCAGCATTATCGTAATATATCGTGATAGTCTTGGGCAAACTAAGAACAATATTGAACTCTTGGATGTAGTTCCGAAGCCATACTACTTCCTTAGAAGCTTCTGAAGCTACCATATACTCAGCTTCCATGGTGGAGTCTGCAATACATTTTTGTTTCGCACTCCTCCATGATACAGCTCCACCTCGCAAGATGAACACATAGCCCGAGGTCGATCTCTTCTCATGCTGATCCGCTTGGAAATTTGAATCCGTATAACCCACGTGGCACAAATCTACACACTGATAAACGAGACAATAGTCTTGAGTTCTTTTCAGATACTTGAAAATATGTTTGACAACAATCCAGTGCGCCTATCTAGGGTTAGACTGAAATTTGGCCACTATCCCCACGACATAACAGATATCTGATCTCGTACATAGCATCGCATACATGAGACTTCCCACTGCCGAAGCATATGGTACTTTAGTCATCTCTCCTTCTCCTCTTCTATTGCAGGGCATTGTGCCTTAGACAAAGGGACAGTACCATGTCTGAAAGGGAGCAATCCTTTCTTGGCATTTTGCATGCTAAAATGAGCAATCACAGTATCAATATAAGCGGCCTGAGACAAGCGTCACATCCTCTTCTTGCGATCACACAAGACTCTAATCCCAAGGATGTATCCAACATCTCCTAGATCCTTCATTTGAAACTGTTTGGATAACCATCTATTTATGTTTGAAAACACTTTCACATTTTTGCCAAATAGAAGAATGTCATCTACATAAAGTGCAAGGAATATCACGCTTCCACTGACGCATAATCGGTACACACAACTTTCAGTTTCGCACTGTGAAAATCCATAGGATTTAATCACATCATCGAAACATTTGTTTCATGACCATATAGTTTCATTAGCTTCCAAACAAGATGCTCTTCACCATCCTTCATATAACCCTCTGGTTGCTGCATATAGATGTCATGACCTTCCTCAAGGTACCCGTTTAAAATTGCAGTTTTGACATTCATCTGCCAGATCTCTAGCTCCATATATACTACTATGTATAGAAGAATTCGAATGGACTTGAACATGGCTACCGGTGAGAAGGTTTTGTCATAGTCAATGCCCTCCTTTTCACTATAACCCTTTGCCACCCACCTAGCTTTAAAAGCCGTTATTTTTCCTTTCAAACATTTCTTCCGTTTGTATACCCATTTGCAATCTATTGTCCGAGAGCCATCTGGTAGCGCAGACTTCTGGTATACATCCATAGTGGTAATTGATTCAATTTCTGAATCCATGGCTTTATGGCATTTTTCTACATCTTTGTCATTTACTGCTTCGTCGTATGTCCATAGGTGGTATAATCCAGACCGTCTTCCGGGATCAAGTCCGAAGACTCTCCCACGATCATATACCGCTCGGGTTGGTGAGGTACCCTCCCACTACAACGGAGCACTGGTACTGCGTCAGCAGTTGGTGCAGTTACTTGTGGATCAAATCCTTGCACTGACGAACGTGCAATTGGTTACATACCTTCGAGAGGTACACTCAATCTGCCACGGGGTTTTCCCAATGGAAGCGCATCATCATCACCAATTTCTCGGAGAACGATATCACTTTTGGATTTGTAGTTTTTCACAAACTCGTCCTCTAAGAATCTTGCGTTGGTGCCAACAACGATCTTCTGATCCTCAGGACAGTAGAAATAACCACCTTTCGTTTGTCTGGGGTATCCCACGAACAACATTAGCTTGGACCTACCTTCTAACTTATCAAGTTCATTTGACAAAACATATGCCGGACAACCCCACATATGTAATTTGACACACTGGGCTTTCGTCCATGCCAGAGTTCAGAGCATGTCTTAGGAACTGACTTAGAAGGTACCAGGTTTAGCAAGTACGCCGTTGTTAATAACGCATGGCCCCTAAACGAAACAGGCAAGTTCGTATAACTCATCATAGACCTAACCATTTCAAGAAGAGTCATATTTCTTCTTTCTGCCACACCATTCTGCTGAGGAGTGCCCGGTCCGGTCCATTGGGATATAATCCCATGCTCTGACAAAGACTACAAGAACTCATCACTGAGATACTCACCACCACGATCATATCATAATGACTTAATAGGCTTGTTTAACTTCTTCTCTACTTCCGTCTTGAATTCCTTGAATTTCTCAAAGTATTCAGACTTATAGTGAAGTAAGTAAACATACCCGTATCTGGAGTAAGTGTCAATAAAAGTGATGAAATACTTAAATTCTCCACGAGCTTGCGTAGACATCGGTCCACATAAGATAGAGTGGATCAATTTCAACACAACACTTGCTCGAGACTGACTTGCCTTGAAAGGTCTGGTCGTCATCTTTCCCTTTACATAGGATTCACAAACTCGATGTGGAACTATCTGGATAGAATCCAACGTTCCATCATCAATGAGTCTAATCTATTAGGTCTCTAATCTGATGGAGATAGGTTTTGTTTCGTGCTCTGCTCTATCCTTTCCTAACACAAGGTGTTGACATCCTACAATTTGTCAGAACGGCTCACTAGTCTGAGGAATCAGAAACTAGATATTTGAATTTTGGACTTTAACAAAACTTATTTTCCTTAAGTTTGAGTCTTTGCTATTCCTCTGGCTTGTTTTCTTTGTCTGTACTCGTGAGATGAAACTAGACTTGATAAATCGATCATTACCCAAGCTGGTGATATCAACCGGTTTCTCTGAGTGGTGAACTTCAGGCTGAAGTGGTCGTGAGTCTGCTAGTTTATGCTTGAGTCTGAGTCTCTTCTTATCTTCACGACAAGTCTGGTTTGTCTTGATCAACTTCTTTACAACACGATAAGAATCCTAAGTGGATATTACAAGTTTTTATCGACTAAGTTAATCTAGAGACACATTCTAAGGTAGTTTCTATACATGTTTGACACATCAAACCATAAAAAGGTAAGGGAATTTCTGTCCTAAATTCCCAACATCTAAGGGACTATCAATTTGAATTTAATATAATTAATTAATTATATATTTAAATGTACTTTTAATTTATATATATACTATTAATTAAATGAATTATTTAATGAAAATTGTTGGGGGCAGACCCACGAGGTCTAGGCTTAATCGACGGTTCAACGGCTCAACCGGTCTAAAGCTCGCACATCATAGATCCAATTGGAAACAGAAGCACGTAAAAGCACCTAAAACATAGGATTGTCCTCGACCCCAACCTATCCTCGATACCGACCACAACTCGGGCTCGCTAGCTGTAAGGAACTAAGTTTTTTTTCCCTCTTTAATTTGATGTTTTGATATGTCAAAACTTACTTTAGCACTAAGTTTCTAGAGTTCTATCTTGTAATTCTTGTATAGGATTATTTGAGTTATAATAGAACTTAGGTTGTGAAGACCAAACAAAGAATACGTCCGAGAATTAAAGAAGTGTTCGTGCGTGAAACTTGGTTTCACTAAGTATGGACATGGCCTATACTGAGTTTGGGTACTCAGTTAAGAGTTTGTCATGCTGAGTTATGAGAAGGCGGTATGGTGGTTGCCCATACTTGATGGGTTTTGTGTACTGAAAGCATTTATTATAATGAGTATACAACAGTTTATTTCTCCTATCTGTCAAACAAACTTACATGTATGTCACAATGGTATCCTCTTGTCTCACCGATAGGGACGATCATACGGCGTGTTGTAGATCGCAGAAGACAGTATGATCACTTGACCTAGTGAGACATAAACCTGATCACAGCCAAGACAGCGTATAAGGATACGTCTGTCCGAATGGTTGCGGCATTGTCGGAATAAGTAGTCTTTCTTGGTTATTTGACATGCTGGTACGCAAGGGGGGCGTATTGATGGACCGCAGTGAGATGTATTCGACTGTCTGATATCAGCGAATACAAGATCTCATTATTGATTGAGTCCAAACCCTAACGAAGGTTTGCACGGATTGACTGTTGCTTTGACTTGCCATGGTGGAGAGCCTGAGTAACGTGCTCGTATATCCGTATCTTGGGTAACAGTGGTTCGTGTAGTACTGCCTGAGACTGGGTTTAGGTAACCATATCCGAGTAATAGGATAGGGACATTCCCTGAGGAGCTCAATGGCATTCATCGTGCCAAAGTCCTGCAGGCTAATTAAGTTCAGGCACGAGTGATAAGGATTGAGTGGTACTACTCAGGAATAATAAGATATTAATTAATTGTAGATAGAGCTTGTCAAAAGCTCTGATTAATTAATGAATGTCCGGTAACCTTAAATATGGGGATTCTCAATTAATGTAACCCGTTCTCATAACGTGGTAATAAAGGGTATGTCATTATTAATTATGTGGTGAAAAAGAATTAATATTAATTAATTAATTGTGTCCTGGGTTGTGGACATTGGAATTAATTAATTTATAGGCCCACTTTATTATTTGCATTAGGTCACAGGACTGGTCCAATTAAATATGTTGATTTGAGCCCAATAGCCCATTAGGGATAAAACCCTAGGTCTATAAATAGACCCCTAACTCTCTGAAACCCTAGCCACTTCATAACACTAAAAGTCAGTTGAAACCCTAGATCAGAGAGAGAGAGGGCGGCGCATGCAGTAGAGGGAGGAGAAGGAATTTCAACTCTGGCCTAGTGATACAGATATGTGGAATCCTCACCAGTAGCAGATCTTAACAGCATTGGGATACAACCCTGAAGATCTGATCTAGAGAACAAGATTTTTCCTTCTTTCTTTTTCTATGATTTTTGATTTTATCTAGAGATTAGATCTCAAATTTATGTTTCCGCAGATTTAATCGAATCGCGTGGTTGAATCAAAGGGAATATTCAAACATGAAAGATCGGATCAGACTCTACGGATTTACGGTAATCTCTCAATCCACGAATTGAATTAAATTCATAGGAGCATGCTAGGTTTTTGTGAATTTTGATTATATGCAATATCCATAAATCGATCCGGTTCACTTGGGTTTTTGTGATTCGGTTCACTGAAAATCCCTGCAATACTGACTATGGAATGTTAGTATGAAGACCTTACTTCGTAAGCACGTAGAACACAAGGCAAATCAAGCTCACACAGACTTAAAGGCGTATGATCGCTAAGTAAAATTCAATACGAGGATGTCCATACTTGGATTCCTCGGCCTAAAGCTGAGTCTGACAAGAGCAGGTAGGAAGTACGAGGAAGTACAACCTTTTTAGAACAGAGTAGAACAGAGCAGACCTACCAAAGAATAGGTATGATTGGACGACATTCTCAATGTCTCTAACAACTAGAATTTCATGTCTATAAGGCAGAATTTCATACACCCAAGGATTCTCCTATAAATAGGTGAACATCTCAACCAGAAAAGGTTATGAACTCTCAAGCTAAGATAAGCCAAAGCTTTGTCCAACTTTCTTCTGAAAAGGTCCTTGTTATTCCATGATTTTGTTCACGAGACTTGATTTTCCAACTCAAGTTAAACATTTGTGCTACGTGGTCAAAAGCACCGGGCTAAGCTTAAAGCTTATGCTATCATCTTGGTGAATATTACTTATCAAGTAATATTCACAGTAATCATTATCCTACTCTGGGATTCTGATTCTTATGGGCATTTGCCAACCAAATTGAGTTATGGGAAGAACGTTCAAACATCCATCTACCAGGAAGAAGGTTGCGGGGTGCGTCCTCACTTCGACCTGAAGACTGAGTCAGCTTTCAAGGAGTTTCCAGACAAGTGATGATAGTAGACCGAATGACGGTGTGCCAATGGGCTATCCATAAATTGCACGAAGGCTAGTAATCTGATACTTAGTGGATTTCCCGATTAAGTTTGAAAGAATGGATGTAGGATATTATGTCCAAACCACTATGATATCCTGAGTCATTTACTTGCTTTTATTTTAGATTCAGCATACTTAGTTTCTTTCATGCTTACTTTAAAACCTTCAATACTTGGCTAAGTATTGAAGTGTATAATTTTGAAACTTAATCACTTTCTGAGCTTAAAACTTACTTTCTTAAATCCGAAACTGAGTTTCAGTTAGTTTCAGAGAACAAGTGCATTACATACTTACTTCCACTGCAAAATACATTTCTCTGATTTCGGGACCAACACGTGGTATCACGCGCCAAGGTTTTTATAGACCAAGGTTGTGTTGAGTCGCTTAGGACCAGATCTATTTCCTTGCGTTTGTTTGTTTCTTGTGATATAAGCTCAAGTTATACAAGATGGCACACATTACAAAACTTCCCAAGTATTCCCCGGAAACATTCAATATATGGAAGAACGGTTCCCTGATAATGCTAAAGAATGTTCATCATGATATGGCGGAGGTTCTAACCAATGGACCAATCAAGATCACAAAAGTGAACACCTAGCTCCGAGAAGCTGCTGGTTCGGAGATCATCAACAAACCCTATGCTAAGTGGACAAACGAAGACATAGTTCGTTTTCAGCTGGATTTTGTTGCTATAAAACTTATCCTTCAATCCCTACCAGAGCCTCTAGTTGTCGAAGCTTTAGCTTATGACAATGCAAATCAGATGTGGGATTTCCTTAGCACACTCTACCAAGAGATAGATCAAATGAAATGAAACAAGCTTCAAATTTGTGTAGATAAGTATGAGTCATTTCATATGCATCCTAGTGAAAACATAAAATTGGTGGAAGCAAGATTTAATGCTATTATATGTGAACTAAAAAACTTTGTGAGAGAGTAAGCTATTTCGGATGTAAATGCGAAGA
Organism: Plectranthus barbatus; assembly: GCA_026898455.1. NCBI lineage: Eukaryota > Viridiplantae > Streptophyta > Magnoliopsida > Lamiales > Lamiaceae > Plectranthus > Plectranthus barbatus. The sequence continues at coordinate 205,156 of JAPKLW010000164.1, forward strand.
TTCTCTTCAAGATGACAAAGTAAGACTGGTTCGTCAAGGTCACGATCCTGAAGGAGAAGGATCTCTCCAATATGACGATGAAAGATGTGTTCGCCCAGCTCCAAGCCCACGAATATGACATACAAATTGTGAACAGGAATGAGGCAGTAAGAAGTGTCAGCGTACAAGCTGAAGAGGGCGATGCCTTCTTTGTCAAAAAGGACTTCAAGAGGAGACCATAGAAACCCAATCATACTGATAAATCTTTTGGTCAATCCTCAGGTTCAAAGTTAGCACCAATGCCTTCCTACCAGAAGGAGGAAGAGAGCTCAGTAGTTGAGCTTAAGGAACAGATGGAGAAACTAACTAAGCTTTTGGAGAAAGCCAAAGCAAAGACAGAGGGTTCTCAAAGCAGTGAACAGAAGTTCAGTGAGAGACCCCAAAGGCATGCTTCGCATGCAACCCCCTTAACCGTCTCAAGTATGAATGCCCAATGGTATCGAAGGAGGAGAGGAAGCGCATGAAAAGGATCTTCAAGAAGAAAGCCTCAAGAGCTGTTGCCAAGGCTATGCTTTCCAGAACTGAGGTTCCGGATATTTCAGACAATGACGATGGATATTACACGTCTGGAGATGGAGACGAATAAGAAGCTCTAGTCGTATTCATGGCTAAGCTTGGAAATGAGGCATCTGAATCAGAAGAAGAAGAACCAGACGTTGAGTCTCACAAATTGGTAACTACTCAAAACTCAATTTCTAGCTCTCATTCTTGCATTGAAGAAGAATCTGAATCTCATTGCTCGGATTCAGAGGATGTTTCTCTTGAAGTTTCAAACAAAGAATTCTCAGAATTTTACAAGCTTAAGAATGTTTTAGCTGGGTAGAATGCCTCATTGAAACTCCAAGTTTCAAAACTGATCGATGAGATCCAAGGATCGAGGTCAATCAGTGATGAGCTAGCCAAGCTTAAAAGTGAGCACTCTATTTTACTTGAAATTTCAAAACTATTTCTGAAAAGTGCAATTCCTTAAAACTAAAGGTTGCTAGTGATCAAAAACTTATTTGCTCACTCTATTCAAGCACTAGCAAAGTTTCAAAAGCCCTAAGCTTACAAAGAGATCCATCTGATAAGTAAGGGCCAGGATTTCCTAAAAATGTTTTGAGCACTCATGTATCAACTTCTGAAACTAGAAATATTTCAAATCAACATTTCAAAAAGGATTCTGGTTTAGAGGTTAAGTTGTTGGGAAAAGGAGTTGACAGTTCCAAAACTGAGCTCTGTCCCCAAGCTTAAATGTATTTTGGTTTCAAAACCAAATAAACCTGAGATGAAGCCGATGATACCCAAGAAGTGGGTCAAGCAGACTGTTCCTAATTCCAGGAAACCCACTTCAACAACCAAATCTGACCTTCGCAAGAAGTCAGTATCATTTCCAAATTCTAGAAATTTGAGGTTCCTACTTATAATTCTTTTAAGAAGAGAACTTATCCGTGTAGAAGGGAAATCAACACGAGGTCTGAGCCTAGTCATTTCTCTAATTCAAGAGCTAGGAAGACTACACACCCCAGACTTGGTTTCCGAGAACCTAACCGAAACTTAGTTTCTAGGAAGTCAGTTCCAGGAAACATAGTTTCGATAAACTCAGTTTCTGGTAAGGTCTCACGCACTCACCATATTCCTTCACATGTGCATTCAAATAACATTCATTATTATAGAAGAAAGAGAAAGGCATAGAAGGTTGCAACACCTAAACTAAAGGTGAAGCAAGTATGGATTTCAAAGGGATGGATCCATGTCTAACCCAACAGGACCGCCAGTAGCTCGAGTACCTAAAGTTTAACTTTTTTATTTTGCAGGCACAGGGTCGCCAAAGTCAGCTCAAGCAGAAGAAGCGAGCTTGGATTTTGGATAGTGGGTGTTTTGCCCACATGACCGGAGAAAAAGAACTCCTCTCAAACTTACAAATGGTGAGAGGATCCCCAGTTATTTTTGGAGACGACTCCAAGGGGAGAGAAATCGGCAATGGATGCTTAGAGTACAATGGGATCACCATTAACAATGTATCCTTAGTCACCAACCTCAACTACAATCTGAGAGTAGGAGAAACCTCATCCAGGTTTCTCATACTCTCAGCCTGAAGCTGTCAAACAACCACCGCCAGATTTTGATGTGCAGAATGGCGAGATTGTGGAGAAGAAGAAGGAGAGCCTTGACGAGGTGCTCAAGAACTTCATCAAAGCCTCAGATTACCGAGTTGGGAAGATCGAGAAAGAAGTGGCAGAAGTCAATACCAAGGTGGACTTACTTGGAAAGCACGTGAAGATCATAGAGACTCAAGTCAGTCAGATTGCCACCTCACTTGGTGCGCAACACACTCCCGGGAAGCTGCCAAGCACTACCGAGGCAAATCCCAATAACCAAAAGGACTGCAAGGCTGTGAAGTTGTGATCCGGAACAAGCTACAAAGGTCCGAGCATGCCCCAAAGCAAGTTTGGGGGATTGAAGGAAAAACAGCCCGCAGAGCCGTCATCTATTTCGATTGACAGGCATCCTGTCGATCGAAATGGAGGACAAGAAGAGGAGGTCGACACAGATTCAGAGGAGGAGATCGACGGAACTGCAGAGGGAGTGTCGATCGACACACCCCCTATCGATTGACAGGCAGGTCAGACAGGAGGCCAGTCAATAAAAACACAGTTCCAGTCCCATTCCTCCACTTCCAAAGCTACCAAGGCACCTCCAATGCCTTTTACTCGGAGATTCGCCAAGCAAAAGGAGGATTCCAAGTTCTCACGCTTTGTCGAGAACGTGAAAAAGGTAAGTATTAATCTTCCACTAATTGAAGCTCTTTCTGAAATTCCAGGTTACATGAAATATCTCTGGAAGCTGATGAGCGAGAAGAAACACTTCATGGAGAATACAACCGTCAAGCTTCATGAGCAGTGGAACATGGTCCTACAGAAGAAACTTTCAATCAAGAGAAGTGATCCAGGTTGTTTCACCATCCCAATTGAGATCGGGGGGTTCAAGTTCGAGAAGGTGTTGTGCGACACTGGTGCCAATATCAACCTAATGCCCTTCTCTATCTTCCAGCGCCTCAAGATTGGAGAGTTGAGGCCGACTACAATTACTTTGCAGATAGCAGACCGATTTGTGCCTCGCTCGAAATGTATAATTGAGGATGTTCTCATTCGTGTGGGTCATATAATTCTTCCTGCAGATTTTGTAGTTTTGGACATGAAGGAAGATGGCAGCACACCCCTCATCTTGGAAAGGGAATTCCTAGACACTAGTGTTGCTTTGATTGATTGCCGTGGTGGAGAGATCACGCTTCGAGCAAATGAGAAAAAGATCACATTCAAGCTCGAAACAAGCCGGCAACAATCTGAATGCTTCAGAATTACCTCCAAAAAAGAAGTGGATGAAGAAGAAGAGGAAGAAGCAAGTGAGGAATTCAAAGAAGACCAAGCCGCTCAAAGATGGGAGCGAGGGAACGAGTCGACAAAATTGTCAATTACACCGTCTCTTCCCAAGCTCACTGCTGTCATCTAAGATCGGTGGGTCTATATGGTGGATTCCAATGGAAGGAGAGTGTGTTATAGCCCGCCTTGGTTCTAAAAAAGAGGCACCGTCGAGCTACGACGTTAACTAAAGCACTTGTTGGGAGGTAACCCAATTTTTACATGCTTTCTTTTCATTCCCCGTTGTTCTTCTTTTCAATTTCCATCATTATTTCAGTTGGTGTGTTTAACTTTATTGTTGAATTTCTGTTTTGCATTTATTTTAGTTTATTTTCGAAAAAAAAAGAGGGAAAATTTGAACAGTGGAGGATCGACCTCTGTTTCGATCGATAGGGGCCCTGTCGATCGACACAGAGGTCAGCACAGAGCAAGTCGATAGAAGGCTCTGTGTCGATCGACAGAGCCCCTGTCGATCGACATAGAGTGCCAGAATCACCAATTTCTTCGTCGCGCAGCGCTGATTCCCCTGGTGGATAAAAAGTTGATGTTTGAGATCGACAGTTAGGTACCGTTCTTCTTCTTGTCTAATTTTCAAACTTTTTCTTACTCTCCGAGTTCAAAATAAGTTTGGGGGGATGTGGACAAGAAGTTGAACCTTTATCCCTTATCTTTATTCGCTTTCCTGTTTTATTTGCTTTTACTTGCTTTATTTTTTATTACATTTATTTGATTTGGTGTGTTTAAGTTTTTGCCTAATAAATAAAATATAAATATTATGTGAGGAAAATCTTTAAGTAATTGAGCCCTCTAGCATTATATGCAATGTTTGGAATCGATGTTTGATTAAGTGATTTGAATTCGATTGTGGTTGATTTGCCTATGAATGTAGAATACCGCATGATAGGGTCTACTTGAAACTTACACTTGCATGATGTTTGAGTGGATTGAAATTGACTAAGGTAGAATTTTTGAACCCGAGTGAGATTTGAGCCTTGGTTTGTTCTTGTGAGATTCGCATGTATGTTTTGATTTCTCTAGAACTTACTTTTGTTCTGTTTTGAGACTGCATAGTGTGCACAAGGGTAGAAAATGATCTTAGGCCATCATTGTAAGCCAATTTATCTTATACATTGTCCCTTGTAAAATTTTATCCCTAGTAAGCCCCTTTGAGCCTTTTTCCATTTTTTGATTTTGTCTATAAAATTTCATATGGAATGGGTGAGATGTATCTTGTCTATGAGATTTGGGAAGAAAAAGGATGAGAAATTGTGAGTGATAAGAAATTATTAGAATTGGTGTGCAAAGAAAGAAAGCTCTAGAAAAAAAAATGAGTGATGTTCTTATAAGCTCAAATAATTAAACAAAATCTTTAAGAGCATAAAAGGATTAGAAAAAAAAAAGAGAAGAGTCTTAGTTTGTGTTGAAAATATTAGGAGATGGGGTGGATGATGATAGATGGCGATTTTTTGATTTGTTGAGAGTGATCAACTCAATATTTTCTTTTTAGTCACTTGGCCATATTTCCCTACCTTATCACAAAAAGCCTACATTACAACCATATCAAAGTCCTTTTTTATTCTTGAATTGTGTGCACAAATAAGCAGTGGAGATTTTAGAACTCTTGCAAGCCTATGGTAGAAATTTCTTCATACATGTTGTGAGTGCTTTCATTGAAACCCAAACACTTGTGTGATGAGCGATACACTTTCCTGTGAGTCTTTCGAAGTTGATGAATATCTTATCTCTTACAATTGCTTGTGTGATGTGGATTGATGAACCTTGATTGTGATGAATCTTATGAGGCATTGCACTTTCAACTGCTTGAGAATTCTTTTCTTCTTTTCTTCGATTGAGGACAATCTAATATTCAAGTTTGGGGGGTTTGATAAGCTCATATTTATACTCACTTATCTATATTTTTCTCCATTGTTTCAAGTATGTTTTGTTATGTTTTTACTTATTTCTTTGCATGAGTCTACTTTAGAGGGTGTTATGCTTGTCATGGTATGATTTTGCACGTTTTAGGCCAAATTTATTGGAAACCCGTACCGAAAGCAGATGATGTTCAAAGAAATAGTCACGAATTCTTCCACACGTTGAATCCGAGCTAAAGGAGCATAGAAAGATAAATATCTTTGAATTAACTTTCCAACGCAACTGGAATCGGGTCAATCAGAGTTCGGGAGCACAAGTTATGGCCAAAACTGTGAGACTGCACAGAAGGAGCTCGACACATGCATTCCTATCGATCGAGATGCTCCCTGTCGATCGACAGGGAGGACATGCTTGGATCTCGATCAAAATTCTCCCTGTCGATCGACAGGGAGAACAAACCACATGGAAACAGCCCAGATTTTGACTTGAAAGTTGTGTCGATCGACAGCCTGCCTGTCGATCGACACAGAGGCTCGATTTGGTGATTTTTGCCTGTTTTGGCAGTTTTTGCTATTTTAGCCCAATACCTAGTTAGGTCTTTCTTCCCCCTCTATAAATTAGAACTCTGAGGCACGAAATTATGGTCTCTTTTTCAATGTTTTTACCTTGGATTTTACATTAAGCTTTGGAGTTTTCAAGACATTGAAGGTTCCTATTTTATTTGTAAGTCAATTAATAATATGTTTGTTTTAATTCTAGTCATGTTTTGTGGCTAGAACCCTAAACAGGTTCTAGGGTTATGATTTCTTTTCTGATGCATGTTAATTGATATTAACTCTCTAAGCATGGATTAATTCTCTGATTTAATTTAATAATCTAGATCAAAAGAAGGACCGAGAGGTGAATTGAGATTTAGGTTTAAAGTTAATTAATCGAAGGATCGAGAGTTGAATTGTGATCTAGGTTTATAGTTAATAATTAATGGATAGAGAGATGAAAATTATTGACAGGAAGAGAGAATTAAATATGTTTGTTTTCTGTCCAACCAAGAAGAAACCTACATAGGAATAATTAGATAATTATGAGATTGATTAATTTGGTGTTCTTGAGACCGAGAGGAGATAGTCACTAATTAATAATCTAGGATTTAAATTGTCGGACCAAGGAATTTAATCCACAAAAATCTATGTTTTTCCCATTGCTGAGTTAATTGATATTTGCATGTTGATGATTAGATAATTTGCCCTATGATCTGTGCTTTTCTTTAATTGTTTTCCAAAACCCTTTAATTTCTTGCAATTGTCATCTTTAAATTCACAAACAAAATCCCTTTTCCAATTTTCTCAAACTTCTATGTTCTAGGAATTATAGCTAGTACTTTGGGTATTTCGTTGCACAGTCCCTATGGGATCAACCACCTTAGGGTGTAAAAATTATTATTTGCTACTGTATTTTACAGTTATCACTCGGCCTGAAGCTGAGTCTTAGAAGAGCAGGTAGGAAGTACAAGGAACTACAACCTTTTCAGAGCAGAGAAGAGCAGAGCAGACCTAGCAAAGAATGAGTATGATTGGATGACATTCTCAACATCTCTAACGACTGGAATTTTATGTCTAACGGGAAAATTTTCAAACAGCCAAGGTTTCTCCTATAAAAAGGTGAACGTCTCAACTAGAAAAAGTTACGAACTGTTGGTCCCTAGATACCAGAGTCATCGTGATTTAATCTTAACACGAGATGCAGTGGAATAGTTAACGTCACTTGCACTTATCGTTGTTTACAAAATATTTCTTAGCTCAAGTTATGTCATAAGTTTGTTTTCAGATATACACTAGCAACTCTGTTGCTAGGTTTCAAATCAACCTCAAACAGTTAACAATAAAACAGTAAATGAACCCGAGAGATTATAGTGGTTCGATCCAAATAGATCTACGTCCACTCCTTAGCCAGAATGCTAAGTATTCCACTAGAAAAGTATACAATAATACAAGGAATCGCCAAACACTTGTGGTAGGCGGCGAACTTTCGAACCGGCCACGGCACAGCTATCCTCCGTTACTTTGCACTTCTCCGATTGCAGCTCCGGTCAAGTCAAGGGCACACCTTCGTAAAACTTGTCCTTCACTTTTGAGGCTTTTATAGTTTGCCCCTGAACTTAATAAATGTGCGGCTACAGCCCGTGAGAGTCTTGACCTTTTCAGGTGTTCGACTGTTGGATTCTTTCTGAAAAGAAAGAGATCCCAATGATTGAAATATTCTTGAATGCGATCAAGAATATCTTCAATGGAGTGTCAGTATATCAAAGACCGACACTTGGGTTGTTGGGAGCTTTTTAATAACCTTTCACAAGGCTCCCAACAGACTACTTTTATATGTTCACTTCGTCAAAGGAATCTCTTGCTTGAGTGTTCGTGAGTGTATAAAGTGAAAAAAGAAGTAGTCAATCTCATTCTTGAACCTGTCTTTTATAGGTGGAGATTCAAACTTTGAATCTCCATATCCGTTAGACACAACGGCATCTTTGTCCAAGAGTGTATTAACTTGTTTGAACACTTTTTTCATAGGACTGTACTTTTCAAACTTCTTCTGGAATGTCTCAACCTTTGCGTGTACTTTTGTCAGAATCGCAGTCCAGCTTCAAATTTTGATTCTTTTGCTTTGCTAAGCTAGAATCTGCTAAAGTATTTTTCCTTTGATCCTTTGAATTCCGTTGCTTGCGATTTCTTATTCATTGCTGAAGGATCCGAATGCTAACGCCTTAGCATTCTGTTGATATCTATTGTCTACCGAGCGTTCAGCCATTTGCTAGTGATCCTTCGTTAGCTTGCTTCTCTAGCTGTTTGTAAGTTGAATGCTGATATCATCTGCTTCGTATCTGCTAGGAATTCTTCTCAGCACACTAGTCTATTACAACTCAATGTACAACTTATACAGGACTTTACAAAGTGTGCTAGACTCTCTAGATTTTGGCAAATGATCGACCAACTAAATAAGGTTTGATCCAACAAAACCTTTTACAAATAAGTCCTAAGGGAGATTTTAGGAATAATTTCCCAACAATTTCCCCCTTTTTGGTGCGATCAAAGCTTACTATCATTTGCTGACCATAAGTGGAAGAATGTCTTTGTTTTACAAGGCTATGCTATTCTATCAATCTAACACAAAGTTTTTCCAACTAGGTTCGAGCAAAAAAAATGATTGTGGTCAAATTCCCCCTCAACAGGTGCTGGGGAATATTTCTCGATTAATTATAAGTGAATGTTTGCACAAAAGTAATATGCTAGAAATTCTAGCACCCATCAAATCAGCAAGCATTCATCAATCAAAATATAATCTCCATATCCACATGCAGAAAAAATGTTGAGTACACAAGAAGTGTAAGTCATCTAGAGCACACCAGAAAAAAATCAGAGGTGGACAAAGAGAGTTTGTCTAAGTCTGATCCAATTTATATATGATATTGCAAGTTTAAGTACAAATTGGATTCAGAAAGTAAAAGATAATAAAAAGATTGGACCTTGACGTTCATGAGCCGGGTGCTGGCTTGTCCTTCTCGCTGTCCGCTGAATTCGATGAGTTGCTCTTCTGGATATCAGCAAACCTCTCCATGGTAAACTTCATGAAGTTCTCAAGAAGATTGGCTCCTGTTTTTCTTTCAGCAGCTTCTCGCTCAAGTTGTTTAGCCAGCTTTTCTTGCTCCATTGCTATCTTCTGCATTTGAATTTCGTACTCCTTTCTTTGAAGTTCCAATTTCGCTTCTTGTTCCTTTCTTCTTGATTCTTCCTTCGCTTCTTCTTCTTTTCTCCTTAATTCCTCTGTCCTTGCGACTAACTCCTCATCTTCTTTTCTTTTTCTCTCCTGGTCAGCCTTCTTCTTTCTTCCCCCTCTTTGATTGCAGCCAAAAAGTTGGTACCATACGCCACCACAGTTTCGGTTAGTGTCGTCTTGGTTTCTGCTAAATCCTTTTGAACAACCTCTAGGCTTGTCTTATTCTCTGAGACGGCCAACTTGGTTTCAGCGACCTCTGAGCGTACATGAGGTACATTTCCCCGTACCTCATCAACTTCCCTTCTCAGGTGTGAGGTTGCTACCGCTACTCTTCCATCAATGGCTGATTGCAAATAAGAGTTAAAGGCTTCAGCTATGTCCGCATGCAATGGAAAGGGTATCTGCAGTGAGGTTAATGGAGTGGCATTGAAGGAAGTAGTCGTAATGAGTTCTTGACTCGTTGGAACAAATGGTTGCTGTACTTGACTAGTACTCGCATCAACATATGCTTGATAACAGAATTCCTCATGCATTATCCGATTAGCAGCATCCAGAATTTGTGCAGTCTCCTGGACAATCCGAGCCTCTGCGTCCTGAGCTTCCTTAACAATTTCCTGAATATCAATGTTCAGGAATTTGGCCAACTACATATCTCGGTAATCAAATTCCAGAGCAGCACGCTCAGTGGCCTGTGCCGCTATTCGAGCTTTGAGTCTCTCTGCCTGTTGAGTTTTATACTCCATCTGTCGTTTCCTGTAAGCAACAGCAGCTCTTGCTTGACGCTTGGACAGTTCAACCATGGCATCAGAGTATCCATCGGGTGCGAACGTGGATTTGGGTAAGCCTGCAGTCTTTGAGAGAAAACGGTGTTCTCAGATGGCTTGAAGTCTGCACATCACTTGCTTATCCGAGAACTGTTTCATCCCCGGAACTTGATCAATCCAATCGAAACACCAGCGTTCCTCACTTCTCCAGAAGTTTAACCCCTTAGCTGCAAAAACCAATGTTTTTTCTTCAAAACAGAGTTGATGCATAATGTAATCACACTTCTTCCATCGGCGGAACTCTTCTGCTAACAAGCGTCCTTCGGGAGTTGATTCGTCCAACTCACTGTGAAATAAATATGCAATGGCTCTTTCTGTTTTGGAGTGAACAAACAATTCTATTTCCTCAGCCATAGGTGCTAGATCACAATTGGGCAAATCTTCAGGAGAGACCTGTCCACACCATTGGCCAATTCTTCGAAGTCGATAGCGACGGCCTGGCAATCCATTGAGAGGCACTCAAAGAAGAGTATCTGATCCAGAAGATTGTTTCCTCAAGAACTTTGCATTGTATATTTCAGCAGATTCTCCATCAGAATCAGATTCAGAGGTGCAGGATGATTCAGGTTCAGTAAGGAAAGAATCAGTCTCTTCGACGATCGAGGATTGATGGAGTGTCTCAGCACTTGGTCGCTCTTCTAATGGATTTGCACTTGAGAGAGTCATAGTAGATTGATCATCAAGATGTGTTCCCTTCGGATGACCTACACCACCCTCTTCAGTGATTATCTGCGGATCAGGCGAGGGATTTAGAGTTGATTCATCTTCTGAATGAGCTTTCTCATTTCCTTTCTTTCATGCCTCTTCTGCTAGTCGACGAAGGTTAGCAGCAGGATCTTCATCATTATCGTGAATGGTCGCATCTGCTGAAACGTCTACCGTTTCTTCGTTCACTGCTGGAATTGGATTTCCTTCAGCAACAGTCGCCACTGTTGTTGATTGTGCCACGTGCTCTGCTGAGACTTCATCCATTATGTTAGATTCCTCGGCTCTGCTAGCTTCAACTTCTTTGCTGGCACTGTATTCTTTGGTAGGCTCTTCATCTAACAAAGCACCCTGTGAGGGTATACCATCTCCTTTGGTGCTTCCCCCTTTCTTGGTAGCTTGTGAGTCCAATTGTGCCTGTTTAGCAGCTCTCTTCTGAGCCATAAATTCTTCAGCAACAGATTTGACTCGTTCGAAGTTTATGTCTCTTCCTTCGAATGTTAGGTTTCTGGTGAATTTCTGATAATCTCTCTTCTCTAGTTCCTTTAGAGTAGCTATGCGCTGTCTCTTTGCTTTCCTTGTTTCCGGAGTGCGCTCTTCTATAATTCTGAGAGATTTAGGGATGTAATCTGGATCAGCTGCAGCAGTTTCCTCAATATCATTCTCAGTAGAGTCCTTCTCTGCGGTAACAGTTCTTTCAACAGCTTTAGCAGTCTTGCTCTCTGCTTCTGCTTTCTCCAATGCTTCCTTTTCGGTAAGTAATTCCAACTTTCTCCTGGTCTTCTTCTTTGCTTTAGTCATAGGAGAAGTAATTGCGGTTCTCTTCTTTGGTTGAATTGGTAATGCCATTGCCCCAAGAGTAGTTGGAAGCTTTTCTGCCGCCTTCGAAGTCATTATGTCGTTGATCCGATCAACTGGTAAATTTCCTAATTTCTCAATCTCCTCAAGATTTTTGAAACAATGATCTGTTTCTGCATTTGTTTTCAACAATGCTATTTCCTCTTCTGTCATCGGAATAGAGTGTTGGAGTATTGGCACTGCTAAACTTGATTCATCTGGTTCCTCAGGAGATGTTGGTTTAGCTTTGTCCACATTGGATTTCCCTGTCAACTTCCTAGGATTTCTAGTATTGACCGGCTTGGGTTTTTTTCTTGTTACAGGAATGTAGTCTGTGGGGAGGAGTGCTACACCACGATCTACTCCTGTGTTTGTGAACACTATTTCCAAGTATTTACTAATCTTTAGTCCAAAGTTCACATTTGAAGAGAATGTGCCATCTATCTCCCCGTGCGCATTCTTCTTGGCATGTTCGGCCCAACGCTCAAATATAAACTCAGCCCAATTTCCTTTAACATTGTCATTCAATGCCATCATCACAGCATACTTCTTAACAGAGAGCTCCGAATAAGAACCAGCATCACACTGGAGCATTTTTATCACTATCTCTACAAGCAATTTGTAATCCTCTGACAATGTGTTGATTGGAGTAGCAACCTTGAATTTACTCGCTTGTCCTTTCTCTCTGGACTTTTTCCAACGGTTCCATCTCCTTTCCATTTCAGCAACATCATTCACTTTATCATTAGATATTTTGGTTCCATAATTTCGGAGGCCAAAAGTTCTAGATAACAAATCAGCATTTACTTCTATGATGTTCCCATACACACAAGTCTTAAACAATTTCTGATCGTCACTCATTACAGCTCTAGCATAAAATTCAGAAACCATATGCGGATGAAATTGATCAGGTTCAGAAACCATAGCAGTGAGATACTTTACCAGTAACTCGGAATCAAGAAGATTCAAGATCCACTGGGGAAAGTGCTTGACTGCGAGGGGCATGTACAGGATTCTGTCTTTCATAATCTGGGCCACACATCTCCGTTCCGACGAATGAGTGGACAGCTTCTTCTGTCTGGCCATAGTCACTAACGTGCAGTAAGGAATGGACTCATCAATGTCTTCCTTCTTCTCAATTCCAGTAACCCGGGTGCATGTCGCACATGCAGGGGTGAACAGGCAGTGGTTGGATAGATGAATGTGGGCTGGTGAAATTGCAGTGTGTCTAGGTTTTCTGATGGTGATGATTCGGGGTTTAGAGATTGGTTTGTATCTTGGTGTGAGGAAGTTGGAGAATTTTTATTTGAAGCCATGGTTGGTGTTGGGAAATCTGTCTAAGGTTTCCTTTCCCAGTAGCTTACTTGTTTAGATTATAGTTTTGGTGGATCAAATCCTAAGTCCTACCAGCGTCAGTTGTCTCTACATAGCTCTAGTCTCAAATGTAAAGTCCTGTTTAGGTC
>JAPKLW010000164.1:218077-255972 GCA_026898455.1 Plectranthus barbatus
TTCTAAGTATTAATTCACCAGCTGACCAGTTACCAGTTGTCAGCTGCGTACTTAGTAACCAGCACCAGCTGACCAGTTGCGAGTAGTCAGCTGTGTGTAAGTAGCGTGCAAGAAATTAACTTTATATTATTTCCGCTGCGTATCGTTTAAACTCTGAAAAACCGGGACCAACAGTTGGGTATCTTTAGTGAGTGTTCGAATTTTTTTGTGGGGGTTTTGCAGGGATGAAGGGTGAAGGGTTTCTGAAAAGTGGTAGAGGGGTTTGAAATCTAACTAATGTGTAGAAAAATTTCGGAGTACGAGAAGAGATTGACGATGAGGATGGTATGCACTTTAATTTCAATCAACGGTTGGGGTTGAGAGTTAGATCGTGGGAATATGCACGTCCTTCGGAGCTTGAGTGTAGATGACGGGCACAATCCAATTTATCGCCGCCGTCTGTACGCATTAAATGCTTCCCTGTATGGAAAAGCAATCTCCCGCGTCCGATTTGAGATCTTCAGCAGCCAGGATTATTAGAGTCAAGCAGAAACTACCACGTATTTCATAGAGTCATCATATTAAACTCAGGCATTGCTTTTCATGCATGATCGTAATCACTTCCGATTTGACCTTTTCATTAAGGGATTACTTCACTCCGCACAGCGACCCTTCAACTTCAGAGATGAGCAGTTACCATAAGATTCTCTATAAATAGCATGAGCTGGTGAATCATTTGATACGACTTCTTGCGACTTTTGCTTTTCTTCTCATTCAAGACAAAATTCACTAAGAACGAAATATGGAGCCAACTCAAACTCTCTTCGTTCTGCAGCACAGAATCCTCTGTGATTCTGGTTTGTATGAAGAATATGAAACAGAGTACCATGTGGCAGAGTGGATTATGTCCAGTCTCCACGCCAGTGGTGTGGCCAAGTTCATGTCCCTTACTCCTCATTCGTTCCACAGCGAGCATCTTCAGTACTTCGTACGAACGAGTGAACCCATTGGAGACTCCATTATTGGTGTCTTCAGGAACCAATTGGTGAGATGGACTGTCGACACTTTTGCTTCGGAGTTCAGCTTGCCGAGGGGTCCAATTTCTGTGATGGAGTATCGTAACAATGAGATAGCCCCTGTGTGGACGTCCTGGATGAAGTGGAGAGATTCCCAAGAGATTGATTTTTCTCCAACGCCCTCAGCATATCACTTGCAACCTCGTTACCAGGTTCTGTTTGAACTCGTCTGTGGCATGATCGTCGGTGAGAATCCTGACGATATGATTTTCTCTCGTGAAATCTGGAAGGTCATGATGGCGATTGATGATCGGGCAGAGGTTGACTGGGCGGCTTTCGTCTTCCAAAGGGTGCGTCAAAGTGTTCAGCAGTTCCCTCAACTTCACCTCCCCTATGGGATGCCGTTAAGTTGGCTGCTAGAGCGTAGATTCCAAGATCTCACCCTAGGTCCCTCGACCCTTCGAGGAGTAGATTTTTATCCATTTAAACCGTTGCCACCCTTTTGAATTGGATGTAATTTTTGTTTATGTACCTCTTTTTGTGAATCCACATATGAAATGATATGTATGTTTTGTTCCGATCATTCTTGTATATGCTAGGTTGATGTTAGCTGTCTGCTTGACAAAAACCTTGCAATAATCAACACTCATAATAAAGTCCATATTGACTCTGCTGAGTGGACTTCTGCTAAGATACTAGCAGATGAATTTTGAGCAGATTTATGTGTTCTGCTGAAAACGTAGCAGAGATCATATATGCAAACATCTAGCAGAGTTCTCGTTCTTTAGCAGAAACCGCGTTCTCTAGCAGAGGTTTCATTTCTAGCAGAGTACTCATCCTCTAGCAGAGTTCTCATCTATAGCAGAGTACTCATCTCTAGCAGAGACCTCATTTCTAGCAGAGTACTCATTCTCTAGCAGATGGAACAACGACCTTCAATGCGTACGTCTCTCCATGCGTCGATTACATTTTTCAAGAAACACTTTGACCGATCTAACGTGGAGTCTGTCCATTCGTCGGATGACAGATGATCATTAAATCTTGTTGACTGAATCAAATCGATTCTCAAGAAAAGAGTTATGATTTGTCCTTTATAAATACCCTTCTTGTGAATATCTTTATCACCACAAGAACTCTTTTCTGAACGTTTTATTTGTTCAAAAATCTTCAAGAAAATGGATTCACCAGGTCAATCTCTGGAGTTGCGCCGAAACCAGATTCTTCATGAGTCTGGTTTGTACTCCCTGTATGATAACAATCCTATAGTGGCAGAAACCGTCATGTCGAAGTTGAATCGAAGTGGATTGACCCAATTCGTCACTGCCACTCCAAGATGTTTCCAAGGTGATGTTCTTCGAGAATTTATCGAGGACTGCTCGGTGGAAGGAGACGCCATCTATGGTTTATTCCGTGGCAAATTGGTCTGCTGGTCACCGGACTTCTTTTCCCGATGATTCGGCCTTCCCAGAGGTTCTGGGTCAGTATTCGACTACCGCGTGACGGACATCGCCCCTGAATGGTCAGCGTGGCAGAAGTGGAGACGATCTCCTTCGTCTGAATTTTCCCTTTCTGTCTCAGCATACGATCTGCGCACTCCTTCTTGGGTGCTCTTCCATGTTGCTAACAACGTGTTGATGGGAGAGGACCTTGATGACACTTTCTTCTCAAAAGAAATGTGGCAGATCATGATGTCCATTGATGATGAAGTCGGGGTAGATTGGGCGAAATACATCTACGATGGCGTCCGAGACTGTGTCCAATATTACCCGGCCGTGCCTCGGCTAAATGGAATGCAGCTTAGTTGGCTGCTGGAGCAGGGCTTCCCTCGAATAGCGGAAGGACGTACAAACCTTGTAGATACGGACTTCTTCCCGTTTAAGCCTCCTTCCCCCTAGAATAGCAGTCATGTTGTTGTTTTCAATTTTCTCATCTTCCTTTGTAATGACGTTTGTCAATGAATGAAATGAGAGAATATTTGAATTCTGCACAACTATACGTTGTTATCTTTCAATCATGTCATTTGCTAAAAAGAATCAGCATCCAAGTTCTGCTTAGCATTCTTAGTATTAGCAGATAGCTATGATGAATATTCTTCAGCAGATGTATTCATCTTCCAGAATACTTAACTACGTCTTCATGAAATCCAAGAGATAAAGATAAGAATAACATCTCATTCAATACTCTGTCTCTGATATGCTTGCATCAGTATCTTAACAAACTGTCTTGTGATTGTGTCGAATCTCTGTGGCAATCCTCTTGTTTCTAATGTAGGCTACAATTTTCCACACAAGGTCATCAAGTGCTATCATTTAAGACGATAGGTTTGTGTCTTAATCAATGGATTTGGGATATCCTTTGGTGTCTTCTTTAAGCATTCGTGGAAGAGAACGCCATAATACGCAGGTAGGTCGACTTGCCGTAAGTAGCTTTATCAAGACAGGTGGCGTTTTCCTCTTTGTTGTGAGTCCTCGACTTCCGCCCTCTGAATTGAGTTGACAAGACACATTTTGGGAGAATGTTCCCTCTGAGGAGAGAACCATAATCTTGCTATATCTATAACATCCCACTTGTTGTCTTGAACTCCATCTCTTCCACTCCATTTAGCATAGTATTTTCTTCTATACTTGTTTCAAAAATGCATCACGTTACCATTGCTCCAAGCGATTTAAGCGTTACTTGCAACCAGATTCTTCATGAATCAGGGTTGTACTATGAGTATGGAAACAACTGTCGCGTTGCAAATTTTGTTATGGGGGCTCTTCATAAGAGTTGTCTAACCCAATTTCTGATGACTATTACATCACGTTATCAGAAACGAGCTCTACAGAGCTTTATCTTCAAATGTCAAACCACTGATGACGCCATTTGGGGCTCCTTTGAGAACCAAGTGGTTTGTTGGACTCCGACCCTCTTCTCTCAAAAATTTGGCCTTCTGCGGGGTCCCATTCACGTTATGGATGTCTACCGCCATATGACTGCTCCAGAGTTCGGCTACTGGGATAAGTGGAGGCAGTCGGACATCTATGACTTTTCACCAACTCCATCATGCTTCGAGTTGAAAGAAGAGTATAGAGTCATTTTTGACATTGTGAGCAATGTCACTCTTGGAGTTCCTGCTGACAACTATGTGTTCAACCCAAGGATCTGGAGGGCCATGATGGCCATTGATTCGGAGATGAAGGACGTTGACTGGGCAGGGTTCTTCTTTGAAGGGGTGAGGGAGTGCTTCGATCTCTTTCCTCAGGTTCCGCTGCCAACTGCCATGCAGTTGAGTTGGTTACTGGAGCAGAGATTCCCTCATCTTGTCTCCGAAGGCATCCCTTTGATGGGATTTGATTTTTATCCCTTGAGAGATCACTTTCCTAACTCTGGTTGAAGAGTGTTCCGAGCTCCCCTCCCTTTGGCGTCCACAAAAAAATATTGTTAGATTTGTAGCAAAAGATGGTGTAGTGATGGATGTATCTGATCTTTCCTCTTTGTAAAGATGTGTAGATTTTGAAGTCTGTCGTCCTTCTGTTGAATGAATACGCTAATTTAGATCCCTTCTTTTTGTGTATCTTCGTGTAGACTCCTTTCAACTGTTTTCATGACATTTTTCAGCATTTCATAGTGTAGTAATGTCAAGATATCTTCAGCAGGTCGAAGAAATAGCAACCAAAATGTAATAATCATAAGACAAATTTCAAGAATCTCCACATAGAAAGAATGACAGCTAGGACTCATTCATCCACATCTTCATCTAATTCCATCAATCCCAGCTTTAAGCATAATTCTTTAAATCTGGTTTCTGGAAGAGGTTTTGAGAATATATCCGCTATCTGATCTTCGGTGCATATATAGCGAACATCGATATCTTTCTTCTCCTGATGATCTCGTATGAAGTGATGACGGATATCGATATGCTTGGTCCGAGAGTGATGGACAGGATTCTTTGAGATGCACACGGCACTATTGTTGTCGCAGTAGATAGGCACACATTCGAGAGAGATCCCGTAATCTTGCAATTGTTGCCTTATCCAGAGGATTAGCGAGCAGCAGCTAGCAGCAGCCACATATTCTGCTTCAGTGGTGGAGGTAGCAACAGAGTGCTGCTTTTTGCTGAACCAGCTAATGAGCTTGTGTCCCAGAAATTGACATGTGCCACTCGTGCTTTTCCTATCTATCTTGCATCCTCCAAAGTCCGAATCAGAGTATCCACTCAGAGCAAGACTATCTTCTCTAGGATACCAAATTCCTAGACCTTCTGTGCACTTCAAATAGCGAACAATCCTCTTAGCAGTATCAAGGTGAGCCTTCCTAGGTTTGGCTTGATATCTAGCACATAGACCAACGGCATATGAAATATCAGGTCTGCTAGCGGTGAGATATAGGAGTGAGCCTATAATCCCTCTGTAGAGAGTAGGGTTCACATCATCTCCTTCTTTCTCAAGAGTAGCAATGCATGTTGTGCTAATAGGTATGCGCAAACTCTTGGTCTTCTTCGGACAGTACTTAGCAATTAGATCACGAGTATACTTCTTCTGATGAATAAAAATTCCCTCTCTGGACTGTTGAACTTGCAATCCAAGGAAATAAGACATTTTTCCCATCATGCTCATTTGAAAATGGCTAGTCATGAGGTCAGAGAATCTATCACATAGATCTTGATTCTTTGATCCAAAGATTATATCGTCAACATAAATTTGAACTAGCAAGATGCTATCTCCATCTTTAATGCGAAAGAGAGTTTGATCTATCCTCCCTTTCTAAAATCCATTATTCAATAGAAACTTAGACAGAGTTCCATACCAGGCTCTCGGTGCTTGCTTTAGACCATACAATGCCTTTTTAAGCCTGTATACTTGATTGCCTTGCTCAAATCCTGGTGGTTGCTCGACATAAACTTCCTCCTTGAGCTCACCATTCAGGAAGGCACTCTTCACATCCATTTGCATCACATCGAATTCATGGTACGCAGCATATGCCAGGAATAGACGAATTGCTTCAAGTCTTGCTACTGGAGCGAATGTCTCGTCATAGTCTATGCCTTCACATTGTCTATATCCTTTTGCCACGAGCCATGCCTTATTTCTGACTACAGATCCTGATTCATCTTTCTTATTTTTGAACACCCACTTGGTGCCTATGACACCCTGGTCCTCTGGTCTGTCAACTAGTTCCCACACATTGTTTCGTGTGAATTCTGCAAGCTCCTCTTGCATGGCGTTCACCCAATCTGGATCTGATAGGGCTTCTTCAACTTTCTTAGGCTCTTCACTTGAGATGTAGCAAGCCAGCATAGCATTTGCGTTTCCTTGTCTTGTTAACAATGGATCATTAATGTTTCCAAGAACTCCTTCTGTGGGATGAGCACGAAGCCATATAGGTCTGACACGTGTTGGAGTTTCAGCATTTGGTGCTTCTACTGCATTCTCCTGAGTTTCAGCAACTGGAGCGTTTCCCACTCTTTCTTCATCATTTGCTTCGGGATCTTCATAAACAGGATCGGCATGGGTAGGTACGACAATAGGTGGAATTTCAGCAACACGTTCCTCCAGGAATGGAATCTCAGCAACTCCTTTGCTAAGACCTTCAGTAGATTTTCCATCATCTTGATCATTGTTTTCCATAGTACCCTCCTGGTGCTCAGCATCTGAAATGACTTCCACCAGAATATCTGCTGCTGGATTTCTTGGAACGAAATCCTCTTCAGCAACTCTTTCAGCAACTGAAATCTCAACAGCGCCTCTACCAAGATCTTCGTGAGTAACCATCCCTTCCCCAAAAGGAATGTCCTTAGCAGTCTCTTCCTCTTCATTATCCAGCATCTCTTGAATAACTGAGTCGATTAAGGTGTTTGTAGGGTTGGCCTTAGCATGATCATTAGCATCACTGACCTGGTCAGCAGTTTGGTCCCCTGCTGTGTGCGTCTCGTTTAGATTGTAATCATTCATAGACTTAGTCGGATCAATACGCATATTCTCGAAAGAATTTAAAAATGTTTGATCATAGACATCATCAGTCTCATGATTGCTTTCCTCTCTTCTTTTGTTTTCACTGCGCACTAAAGTAGACTCATCAAAAATAACATTGCATGTTATTTCCACAATACCAGTAATCTTATTCAATACCCTATAACCTTTGTGAGTGGCATGTCCATAACCAAGAAGTACACCCTCATCTGACTTAGGTGAAAAGGTATTAAGCTTAGATTTACCGTTATTGTGAATATAACATGTAGAACCGAATGCTCGTAGATGAGTTATAGAGGGCTTACGACCGTTGTACACTTCGTAGGGAGTCTTGTTGAATCTGCTAGTGATAGCACTCCTATTCTGTGTGTAACAGGCCGTCATGACTGCTTCACCCCAGTACTTAGCAGGAAGTTTGGAATCTGCTAACATTGAGTGAACGGCTTCCTTCAGCGTCCGATTCCTCCTTTCTACTAAACCATTCTGTTGTGGAGTCCTTGCTGTGGATCTTTCGTGTGATATTCCAGCTTCAGCACAGAAATCCATCAGCACTCCATTGCAGAATTCTGTTCCATTATCAGATCGAATTCTCTTTACAGTAACTTCTTTACTGTTTTGTTCCTTGAGAATCAGTTCTGGCAGGATGAGTTTCACCTCATCCTTTGTCTTTAAAAGGCGTACCCATGTGTACCTGGAGAAATCATCAACCACCACTAGTGTATATAGACGTTTACTTACAGTGGGTGGAGTAACTGGACCGAAGAGATCCATATGAAGTAACTCTAGAATCCTCTGTGATGTTTCTTTTTCAGGATTTGTCTTAAAGGATGATTTGGTTTGTTTCCCTTGTTGACATGATTTGCATATTCCTTCCTTGCGGAAAGTCTCATTGGGCAGACCTACAACAAACTTTTTTTTGGCAAGGTAATTAATAGATTTGAAATTTAAGTGATTGAACCTCTTATGCCATAGCCATGTTGTTTCCTCTTTATTTAGAGCTAGGAAGCAGGAATGTTGTTGACCGCTTTGCCAATCAACAATATACAAGCCACCCTTGCGGATGCCTCTTAGTTTTACTTCTCCTGAAATAGCATCAGCAATAGCACAACCAGTATTCATAAAGGATACGATATACCCGTTTTCACATAATTGGCTTATGCTGAGTAGATTGTGCTTCAAGTTGGATACGAGTGCGACATTAACGATTCTTAAACCGTTCCTTTCAATGCATCCTCTTCCAATGACTTCTCCTTCACTGTTGTCTCCGAACTTGACCTTGGGACCGTTGAATAGTCTTCTTATGTCTGAGAATATTTCTTCGTTCCCGGTCATATGAGCAGAGCAACCGCTGTCCATGACCCACTCATTAGATATGCACGTTCCCGTAGCTCTCGAGTCCTGTTCCTGCAAGAGAATCAAGTGGATTTAAGTACCCGTTTAGTGTCGGGTCCTGCAGGATTAGCGTGAAGCATAGTTCCTTTCGGAACCCACATCATAGTGACTTTCAAGACTTTCGGCTTGGTTTCACTATTGACCACTTTCTTGACCTTTGGCTTAGTATTTTTAACATTACTATTTCTAGATGAAGGAGTGTACTTGGCCGTCCTTGCCCTTGGAAATGGATATAGAATGGGCTCAGGCCTTGCATAGATGTTTCTTCTATGCAGCATATTCTGCTGATAGTTAGGTCTCACAGCATTGTATTGTGCAGGCCTTCTCTGGTGAAAATTAGGATGTACTATCCTTGCGTTGAAACCAGAACGCTCAGTACTCCTTGAGTTTGCTGAGTAAGGCTTAGCATATGCTCTTGGATTCCTCTGTTGAGGTCTATCAAATACTTGCCTTTCATTCATCCTTTGATTCTTCTGCTGAGGTTTAGAGTTGCGTACAGCGTTTATCCTTGGGTTCCTCTGTTGAGGTCCATTAGATAAAAGCTTAGCAGACTTTGACCTCTGCTGAGATCCAGCAGATGAACGATTAGCTTTCTTCGGTATAGACCTCTGCTGAGATCCACTGGGCTCATTCTGTTGGGGTCTATTCTTTGGCTTAGCTATTGGCTTAGTAAGCAAAGTTTCAGCAGAATCTACTCCTTTACCCTTTTCAGCAGAGTTATATCCAGCAGATACAAACAGAATTGGATTTTGTTCAAACGAATTATCATGAGGTTTTGACATTCTTTTTGATGATTCGCATCCAAGTGCAGATTTGTCAAAATGACGTCTTTGATTACTTACAAGAGCATTGAGAACAGCCCTGCTGGATGCGTACATGCAAATACAGTCCTCTTTGGGTTTACTCTTTAAAGCATGATTCTCTTTTTCTAAAATTTGAAATCTTTCTGACAAATTTGAGAAGTCTGCTTTTAATTTCAAGAGTTCCTCACTTTCTAACCTCAGTCTCTCGACTTCCACGGTTAAATTTGTAACTTTGAGTTTTAGTGAGGTGTTTTCCCCAACGATTTCGTTTTTGATCTCATACATTTTTGAAAACTCTATTGATAACTTTGTTAAATAATCTTCCTCGGAATCAAAAAATCCGATTCATCTATGATTGGATTGCTAGATGGGTTAGTTGATAGTACCTCAGTTTCCTCAGCAGCGAGGGCTGATTCATTGGTTTCCTCAGCATCGTTGTCCGCATCAGCAAAACGATCTTCAACAATGTTTGCCATTAACACAAACAATGCTTCTTCGCTATCTTCTTCTTCTGAAGAGCAGTAAAATTCCTCTTCATCAGCAATCTCCGTCCTGGTCAGCAACGCCTTGGTTACAGCTTTAGCAGCACGTCTTTCAAATCTTTGCTTCATGCGTTTCCTTTCTTCTCTGCTGACCTTCGGGAAATCATGCTTCAAATGATCTGGAGAACCACATTCAAAACAAGTTCTAATTTTTCGCTCTACTGAGTGGTTAGATGTTGATGATTGGATCTCTTTTGCCTCCTTTTCAGCTTTTGCTTCATTCAGCATCCTCTGCATCCTTTTCATTTGTTCTTCCAGTTCATTGATCTTTAGATCAATTGATTGTGTACCTGTACTGGAAGTACCTTCTTTCGAGGGTGATGCTGGAGTAGGTCTTTCGGGTTTGTAGAAGGGCTTTTTTGTCTTGAATTTGCTGTAGTCCTTCTTAGTGAAGTACGCTAAGTCTTCAGAGTTGCTAGTGAAGTGTGATGTGGCTTGTGCTACAGCTGTTTCATTTTTCTTCGACTGCTGTATGATAAATTTGTGAGCTTTTAGTTGAGCAAATACCTCAGATGTAGTCATGCTGTTGAGATCTTTTTCGCTCAAGCTTGTTACTTTTGCAAACCAGTCATCCCTTGGATACAGTTTGGAGATAATTTTGTTGTTCATTTATCCATTATCATATTTCTTTCCAAGATTCCTGAGTTCTCCAATGATGGTGTTGAAGCGTTCCTCCATAATTTGTATGGTTTCACCTGCACACATAGAGAAGGATTCGTATTTGTCTACAGCTACCTGTAGTTTATTACGTTTCATCTGATCCATCTCCTGAGAAGACTCGCATACGTAGTCCCACATTTCCTTAGCAGTTTTAAAGTCAAGAGCCTTTTCTTTCATCAGCTTTGGAAGGGAGTCAAGAATCAATTTCTTTGCCACG
Source organism: Plectranthus barbatus (assembly GCA_026898455.1). Lineage (NCBI taxonomy): Eukaryota > Viridiplantae > Streptophyta > Magnoliopsida > Lamiales > Lamiaceae > Plectranthus > Plectranthus barbatus. The sequence goes on from JAPKLW010000164.1 coordinate 228,638, forward strand.
TGCTCTAGTTGAGCTCTCTTTTTGTCTTCACTTGTGTACTCATCAAATGGTTTAGGAACCATTTCGGGTCTTGGGGGTCTTGGTTCTCCTTCAACAGCACCTTCAACACGTCCTTGTCCTATAAAGGTGTTAGCTTTCATAATCTGAATAGGACCTCTTACCAGTACATCCGCCATCTCAGGATGTATGCTCTGAAGTTGTATGAGAGCCATCTTCTGCCAAGATGAAAAGTTCTCTCTGTCATATTGTCCAAGTGAGTGATGATTCAACATTCTGTATTCTTTTGAGTTGATTTCCTGAGCTGGACAGATAAAAACAAGGATAAGAGTGCAAGGAAAAGATAGATCAGGTTTCAAAGCGACTCAGAAGCAGTCGGTTTTTCAACCTCCTGCTCTGATACCACTTGTTGGTCCCTAGATACCAGAGTCGTCGTGATTTAATCTTAACACGAGATGCAGCGAAATAGTTAACGTCACTTGCACTTATCGTTGTTTACAAAATATTTCTTAGCTCAAGTTATGTCCTAAGTTTGTTTTCAGATATACACTAGCAACTTTGTTGCTAGGTTTCAAATCAACCTCAAACAGTTAACAATAATACAGTAAATGAACCCGAGAGATTATAGTGGTTCGATCCAAATAGATCTACGTCCACTCCTTAGCCAGAATGCTAAGTATTCCACTAGAAAAGTATACAATAGTACAAGGAATCGCCAAACACTTGCGGTAGGCGGCGAACTTTCGAACCGGCCACAGCACAGCTATCCTCCGTTACTTTGCACTTCTCCGATCGCAGCTCCGGTCAAGTCAAGGGCACACCTTCGTAAAACTTGTCCTTCGCTTTTGAGGCTTTTATAGTTTGCCCCTGAACTTAATAAATGTGCAACTACAGCCCGTGAGAGTCTTGACCTTTTCAGGTGTTCGACTGTTGGATTCTTTCTGAAAAGAAAGAGATCCCAATGATTGAAATATTCTTGAATGCGATCAAGAATATCTTCAATGGAGTGTCAGTATATCAAAGACCGACACTTGGGTTGTTGGGAGCTTTTTAATAACCTTTCACAAGGCTCTCAACAGACTACTTTTATATGTTCACTTCGTCAAAGGAATCTCTTGCTTGAGTGTTCGTGAGTGTATAAAGTGAAAAAAGCATTAGTCAATCTCATTCTTGAACCTGTCTTTTATAGGTGGAGATTCAAACTTTGAATCTCCATATCCGTTAGACACAACGGCATCTTTGTCCAATAGTGTATTAACTTGTTTGAACACTTTTTGCATAGGACTGTACTTTTCGAACTTCTTCTGGAAAGTCTCGACCTTTGCGTGTACTTTTGTCAGAATCGCAGTCCAGCTTCAAATTTTGATTCTTTTGCTTTGCTAAGCTAGAATTTGCTAAAGTATTTTTCCTTTGATCCTTTGACTTCCGTTGCTTGCGATTTCTTATTCATTGCTGAAGGATCCGAATGCTAACGCCTTAGCATTTTGTTGATATCTATTGTCTACCGAGCGTTCAGCCATTTGCTAGTGATCCTTCGTTAGCTTGCTTCTCTAGCAGTTTGTAAGTTGAATGTTGATATCATCTACTAGAAATTCTTCTCAGCACACTAGTCTATTACAACTCAATGTACAACTTATACAGGACTTTACAAAGTGTGCTAGACTCTCTAGATTTCGGCAAATGATCGACCAACTAAATAAGGTTTGATCCAACAAAACCTTTTACAAATAAGTCCTAAGGGAGATTTTAGGTATAATTTCCCAACACGAACTCTCAAGCTAAGATAAGCCAAAGCTCTATCCAACTTTCTTCTGAAAATGTCCTTGTTATTTTGTGATTCTGTTCACGAGACTTGAGTTTCCAAATCAAGTTAAACATCTGTAATACGTGGTTCAAAGCATGAGGCTAAGTGTAAAGCTTATGTTATCATCTTGGTGAATATTACTTATCAAGTAATATTCATAGCAATCATTATCCTACTCTGGGATTCTGATTCTTACGAGCATCTGCCAATCAAACTGAGTTCTGGGAAGAACGTTCAAACATTCATCTACTAGGAAGAATGCTGCGGGGTGCATCCTCACTTCGACCTAAAGACTGAGTCAGCTTGCAAGGAGTTTCCAGACGAGTGACAATAGCAGACCGAAGGACGAAGTGCCAACGGGCTATCCATAGATCGCATGAAGGCTTGTAATATGATACTTAGTGGATTTCCCGATTAAGTTCAGAAGAGTGGACGGAGGATATTAAGTCCGAATCACTATAATATCCTGAGTCATTTACTTGCTTTAATTTTAGATTCAGCATACTTAGTTTCTTTCATACTTACTTTAAAACTTTCAATACTTGGCTAAGTATTGAAGTGTATAATTGTAAAACTTACTTAATCACTTTCTGAGATTAAAACTTACTTTCTTAAACCCGAAACTGAGTTTCAGTCAGTTTCAGTGAACAAATACATTACATACTTACTTCCGCTACAATATACATTTCTCTTATTTCGGGACCAACACTAGCAAAGAGGAAAGCTTTAACCTAGGAGTCTATTGGCGCACAACCGTTGTAAACCCTAACCGACCCCGAGAATCCCGGGCAATTTCGAAATTCACAGCGACCATGAGCTCGCTGGTGGCTAGGGTTTAGTCAGCACGTTTTCCCTTATTTTGTCTATAAATAGGGACAGAGGCTCCATTTTTTGATTGATTTTCCTCCTAAAATTTGTACTGAAACTCTGTAGAAATATACATTGAATCACTCTATTTTCACACCCTTTCCATTTGATTTGATGTGTTATTTGTTATTCGCATTTTACTTCGTTCCGTTTTATACTCTTTATTCTACAAATAATCGCTATCGACTACTGTATTATTGTTATTATTTGTCGTTTTATTCAACAATTCCAAGAGTTCCGTCTAATCCGAAAAATTGAACCTCAACAAAAATAATAATTGAACTATCACTATTTTAATTTTTATATATATATAATTAGTTTATTGTATTGTCAATTTATAGATGTCAATTAAAATGCAGTACCATGTTTGTGAAAATAAATATATGAAGTAGAATTTATCAATATTGTGTCATTTCAAGAGGGATTACAAATTTTAATTTAATATGAATTAATTAATTATATATTTTCATATTTTTTTATCTAATATTAATTAAATTAATTATTTACTAAAACATAAATAAAAAATTATTTTTGCAAATTACTTTATTTAATTATTATCTTTAAATAGTAATACTAATAATTTATATATAAATAGATGTATAATTATATTAAATGCATTCGTATCATATTTATCATATATAACTATTTTAGGAAGATTTTTTTTGAAGGAATTTTTTTTTGGGAGGGTTCTTACTTTTATATAGATATTTAGATTTAGATTTTATTTATAAGTTATAGAGCACTACAACTATCACCAAATAAGTGGAGTGGCATCATTGGTTAATATTAGTATGAAATATGAAGTTTTCACCTTGATAAAATTAATATTTTGATAATATTAAGTGTAACAATATGATTAATCTTATTAGAAAAAATGGAATTTGAGTACAAATATTATACTCTTTTTGGAATAAAAAAATTATTAAAAAAATGATAAATATTTTAAATATAATCTGAATTAAAAAAGCTAAGCTAAGACTCGATTAATTTGAAGAAATTGAAACTATATGATAAACTAGTCAAACTTAAATACTTGGCTTGACTCAGTTCGACTCGACTCGACTCGACTCGATTACACTCCTATATTTTATTTTGTTATACATTGCATAAAAGAGTCAAGTATTACTGAACATTTGGGCACGCTTTGGAATTCCAACTTGTTAAAGGAACAAGAAAAAAAAAAGTAATGACAAGTGAAGAAACTTTGTAGAAGTGATCGCTGACATTATTCTTCATCTAGTTCTAGATAGAAATTTCTTGTATCTTCCATAATTCATTTACAACGTTTATCATAGACATTCTCTTTTACGGAATTTCGTTCAGCAAGACACTCCAATTCTTAGAACAGAAGTCAAACAGTTTATCTTGTCATTGTTTTTATGAGTTTGAGATTGTTGATCCACAACTTCCATTACTCGATTTGGCAAAGCGGCACTTACGAAACAATAAAGATTTACATGATCCTCCAATAGATTATGTACAGGTCATTTCTAGGTAAACATCTGCAATAAAACAATTCTATAACTATAGGTTGGAAAACAGTTGATGCCCTTGCACATGCATTCTATATTTCTTACAATTTGTAGTTGGCAACTAATTATAAGAGTATTAGCCGTAGTGATATTATCATTAGTTTTTCATTGTCTAGACATAGAATGTGGTTGCGATGTTATGGGTGAAAGCTAGATTGCGAAGTTAAAATAAAAATAAAAAAAGCAAATTACAAGGGATGAACATTTGTTCAAACATTAACTTAGCAAAAGTGACCTCTGATTCATTCTTCACCTAATTCTAGATAGCAATTTTTGCAACTTATGCAATTCATTTACAACATTTTTCATTGGCATTCTTTCTCTCGGGGTTTCCTGTTATGGCATTTACAATATGGCATGAGCTGTCCGATATCAATGCTTTATCTTGTCGTTGGCCGAGTGAGTTTGAAACTGTTGATCCACAATTTCCATTACTCGATGCGGCAAAGCAGCACTTACAAAACTGTGAAGATTTACATGATTCTCCGGTAAATCATCTATTGGTCTTTTGTTCGTAAACATCTCCATTAAAATAATCCCGTAGCTATATACGTCACCTTCCATTGATATCGGACAGCTCATGCCATATTCTGCATTCAAACATACAGGAAAATAGAGAACAAAATTGTGCCCTTTTAGTTATATATTACATTTAGTAGAGTTTAGAGAAGAAATTTTTTTGAAAGTAATCATACCTGGAGGAACATAGCCTATGGTACCTCTAATCCCGATGGAACTATTGCTTTCATGTGATGGGATTGTGTCTGAAATAAACTTGGATAAACCAAAATCGCCAACATATGCAGTCATATCACGATCCAAAAGAATGTTGCTCGGCTTCAAATCACCATGAACGATACAAGAATCGGTACCGAAATGAAGGTATTGGATTCCCTCGGCTATATCAACTGCAATACTCAGCATCTGCATCATGCTAAGATGAGTGATTTCTGCGTTTTGTTCACCTCGATGCAACCATTTATCTAGACTTCCGTTGGCCTTAAATTCATAAACCAATGCTTTAAAATCATTTCCTTGGAAGTCTATGCTTTCACAAACACTCAAGATTTTCAACAAGTTTCGATGCCTTATATTTCTAAATGTATTGCATTCTGCCAAAAAGCTTTTAGAAGCTCCTCTCACAAACAGATTAAGAACCTTGACTGCAATCTCTGCATGACCATCATCAAGAATTCCTTTGTAAACCGATCCAAATCTTCCAAAGCCAACCAAGTTCGTCTCAGAGAAACCACCCGTGGCTTTCAAAAGATCTGCATAAGAAAGTCTCATAATCTGGACTCCATTGAATGAAGAGGAAGACGGAGTCACATTCTTTTGAGACATTCTTTTCCTGTACACGAGAGCTGCAAAAATAATAGTAACCAATATGCTTCCAGTAGTTAAAACTGGGATCAAGATTTTGAGCAATGACGACGAGCTTCTCTTTTTGGGACGTGCTCGAGGGCAAGGTGGAAGCCTTAACTCAGAAATCCCTCCACATAATTCTTTGTTTCCACCAAGTGAAACCAAAGTTTTGTTCGTGAATATTCCTGTGATAGGAACCTCTCCTTGCAGTCTGTTGAAAGATAAGTTCAGATATTCAAGCTTGAGCTGGCATAGGAAAGATGGGATTGAACCGGATAGATTATTTCTTGACAAATCCAACTTCTGTAAGCCTGCTAAAGCACTCAACGCCGAAGGTATTTCTCCTTCAAGTAAATTTCCCGCCATATCGAGTGTTAGCAAGCTTGAGCAGTGGCTTACAGAGACAGGAATAGGTCCGGTCAATTTATTGTAAGACAAGTCCAATACTGCAAGATTTCTCAAAGAAGCAATTTCATTTGGAATCGGGCCCTCAAACGAGTTGTGTGACAGACTCAACCAAATTGAAAGAGAAGAAATACTCATAATCTCTAGAGGTATGGGGCCGTCGAAATTATTGCGAGAGATGTCCAACTGCAACAAATTGGAGCAACTCCCAATACTTGATGGAAATTTTCCTGAAAACTTGTTTCCATCCAAGGACAGGTAGAGTAAAGAAGTCAGATTTCCAAACAAAGATGGAAGTTCATCTGCAAATATGCTTTCGGTTGCATCAATGATATGCAAGTTATAAAGCTTTCCGATGCTAATTGGAATGGGACCCTCAAGGTAATTATAGGAAAGTGAAATAACATTTAGACCGATAAGGTTTCCAATAGATGAGGGAATTTGGCCATGTACCTTATTCCCAGCTATTGATAGCCACTGAAGTTGTGTGGAAAGGTTTCCAATTGAATATGGCAACGAACCCGTTATTAGGTTATCACCCAATTCAAGAACTTCCAAGTTGGTGGAATTGCTAAATGATGAAATGAAACTAATGTCGTCTTCAACTAGATTTGAATAAAAGCTGACGCTGTTTAGTTGGGTAAGCCTCCCAAAGGTTGCTGGTATTTTCCCTGTGAAGTGGTTGGTATCCAAATACAAATATTGAAGGGATGAAGCATTCGACAGGGAAGCAGGTATTGGTCCGTAGAATTCGTTTTCTGACAAATAAAAACCTATGAGGTTAGGAAGAGTAATGTTAGAAGGTAGGACTCCATAAAGTTGATTTCTCTCAACTTCAAGAATTTTTATCTCAGATAAACCAAAGAGAGAAGGAGGAAATGTTCCAGTTAAATTGTTTTGACCTAACAGTAGGAACTCCAACCTCTGCAGTTGAGAAAGGGTTGCTGGGATTTCACCTTTCAATCCGCAAGAACTCAACGAAAGTTGATTCAATGAAGTAATATTTCCAATGGATGGAGGGATAGGCCCCCATAGTTTGTTATCAGACAAGCCTAGACCTTCGAGTTTGAACAAGGAACCGAGATCAGTTGGTATGGTTCCTGAGAGTTTGTTATCAATCAAGTTAAGATAAACGAGGCTTCTAGACAGATTTCCTGGTATTGCACCAGTGAAAGAGTTATTACTGAACTCGACAACCTCAAGTCTCCTTAAGAGGCTGATTTCTTGAGGAATCGGGTCGTGGAAAGTGTTGTTTTGGAGAATGATGAGTCTCAGAAAAGAGAGATTACCTACATGAGGAGAAAGTGATCCCACCAAGCCTTGAGAACTCAAGCTTATACCGACAACTCGGTTGGGGTGTCTTCTACCACACTGGATGCCTGTCCAGTTACAGAAATGAATGGTTTGGTTCCATGAGGTTAAACATCCCAATGGATCTTGAAGAGCAGACTTGATGGCTAGCAATGAAAGAAAATCTGTATCATTATCAAAGGATGTTGCTGCTGGAGCCAAGGCCAAACACAAGACTAGTAAATATAATGGAAGAGCAAACATGATGGAATTTGCCATGGAAATTGGTGATGAGCTAATGCTCAAACTGGTTTGTATAATGTGGAATTTTAGAACTAAGTCAAAGCTACCCTCTAATGAAAGTTATTAATGTTGTGCTACATTTTTCCACATAGGAGAGAGTAGGCAATTCAATTTGTGAAGACTTCATGGAAAATCTTGGAGGCCAAGTTACAATTTTATGAAAATTGAAAAATATATATGAATTTCCATCCCTTTAACCGTTGGAACTTTCTTGTGATATAAAATCAAAGGGACAAAATTGTTTTGGATGCTTTTTGTTGGCTCTCATGATAATGACAGTGGTTTAAAATGATAACCATGTTTAGACAAGTTTTGATCGAATATCTCTACTATAAAGAAATTTGGTCCATACACAAGATTTAAACCGAATATATCTGCTACAAGATTTTTTTTTATTGATACATTGGACTGCCCCAGGTTGTCGCCACTTTTTTTTTTACCACGACAGGAAGTTGCAGAAACTATTGTATATATGAATTATCAGCAATATCCATTGCAAGTTCAATCATAGTTTTCCTTCCATTTTTAGTCATATGTTGTGCCATTCCCTCCATCAACAATATCCATTCAATAGAGAGGCCGATTTAGTTCAATTGCTAGTCTCCAAATCTATTCCGGCACATCCATTGGGATCTTTAATTAAGCTCATGAGATTAAACTACCATTTCTACAATGACAAAAAATTGTATAAGACATACGATTTTTTTTTTTTTAAATGATCTAAATCTATATTTTAACAAAATCTTTCAATAAATTGTGTATTTTTTTCAATATATGATATTTTTTCCAGTAAATAATGTATTTTTATTTATTAAATAAACATATAAAATTTCTTTTATAAAAGGGATCTTATGAGATCTATCTCAAACAAATTTTTTAAGATACAACTTACAAGTCTCTTACCAGATCATCCCTTCTATCATTGGGAAAACATCCAGCGGGCAATGTAGGATTTGTCAATCATGGGGGTTGTGCTGCATATATAGTACTTCTTTTGTCCGCCCGAAATGCTCTACTTTTTTTTGTGTCCCACATCATAAGACTTATTTTTAAAAATGACAACTTTTTTACATTAAATAATAAAATATTAATTCTACTCAACTCATTTTATACTCATAATCATTTGTTATTGTGTCCAGTCAAACCGGGATAATTCGGGCAGGACGGAGGGAGTATAATTTTTTTTAAAAATAATTAAATATAACTAATCTTAGAGAACTCAAAACAAATATCTTTTTACAGCAACGACAATGTAAGATAAATAAATTTGATACTTAAATAGTTACTACAAAAATGAGACAATTGATAACTTGGTGATGCTATAGAGAAATCTTATGATTAATTATTATTATCTCATGGTCAAATTTATAATAGATATTTGAGATATCAATAAAAATTATAATAAATTAACTTGTTATTAGTGGTACCAGATACAAAAACAAAGAACACAACATAATAAATTAGTGAATAGCTGGTATCTGTTAATTTCGAAGAGGGATCGTTAATTGTTAAACTGAAGCACTGTAAAGTGAGTAGAGATTTTTTTTTTCTTTTGTTCCATTTAGCTAAATCAATAATGAAGAACGAAAGTCTCTTGTTCAGAGTACAGTGGTGAAAGCACTATACTTGTGATCAAGAGTTCATGGTTCGAGATTTTATAGGGACATGTAAGGGGTGTGTATTTAAATTAATGTTATAAAATTTTAAAAATAATGAAGAGCGATAATATTGTGCCCAATTCTTTTTTTATTTCATTAGTAGAGCTAGAATTTTTATCTAATTATGTTGGGCTTGGTTTTAATTTGAAGTTGGCTTATCGTTTTAATAATGGCCCATCTCTTTTATGCTATAAATGTTACTTTTAGCCGGCCCATATCCAAGAAATTGTATGGGACTGGGTTCCGATATGAAAACATGCATTATATTTATACTTATTTCTGCAAACATTCATTGTTTTTGCAACAACCTCATATATATCATTATTATTATTATTATTATTATTATTATTATTATTATTATTATTATTATATATTTTACATATTATTTTTATTATTAATCTTCACACAATTTATTTCTAATTTATTTTATTCATTCAATTCCAAATTCCTGGATATGTCACTGGTAATAACTCTTCATTGGTGCAATTCCAGCTTCCATATTGAGTTCTTCATTGCTGGAGCAAATAGCATTTACATGATTCAAAATCAACAATCAAGAAGTAAACTTGACTACTTGAGTCACATGACTCATTTTTTCGTAGGCAAAGGATTTCTTGTGTTACTAATATTATATGTAATTTCCCCATTTGCATTATTGCTAAAATGCAAGTCAAGAATAAAAAAATTATTGTTTCGTCCAAGTAGATGACAATCGTGCATGGTTCCATTCTCTTAAAATTCATCATAAATGATCCACTTGTCCCAAAATGATCTGGACCGATAAGAAAATTCCAATGAATTGGGCTTTCGATACTATTAAATTGAAATTGCTTCGAGATCCATATTCTAGGAGCCCAAACTATATGGGTTAATAAATCCTCTTCTTCAAAATTCGATTCGCATTTTTCATAAAGAAATCTCATAGTAAAGATAGAATTAGATTCATTATGCATCATATCCAAGGGATTCCTTCATTTTGGGGAAATTATTTGACATGTATACGCAAATTGAAGAAAAATGAATATCATATTGTCCATCATATAATGGTAAATATATAACATATTGTTGGGTATAGTAAACTTATTATCCCAAATTGGAAAATTAAAGAATTTCTTATGTATAAGAGTTACGTAACTGCCATAGAATGTGGCCTTTAGAGTGATACCAAAAATAAAACCGTGAAATTTTGATCAACCCACAGAATGTGGCCTTTAGAGTGATACCAAAAACAAAACCGTGAAATTTTGATCAACCCACATTTAATCAAAGATTTATCTCAAAACACAAGATCTAAAAGACAACTTCACAAAAACATGAGAATCACCATCATAATATAGATAGTGACAAGGTAACGAAAAGACTATGGTTAATGTATAAACTCGTTATTAATTTAGATCAAAGATCTTCATCAAATTTTATTTAATATTTTGTAAAAAAAAAACAATATCTTTTGTTGCCATAAATAGTATACTTTTCTATGTCAATTATCCTCAAAAAAGATATTATTTATAATTGATATTAAATTATGATACAAATATTAATAATGTCAATTCATCGAGATTTTTTCAAAAACTCACATTTGAGTTAGTTTTTAGCCTAAAATATTTTAATTTTGACTTACATTTTAAATCTAACCAATGAAATCAACTTATTGATTTTGAACATAATTGAAAACCAATCATGCATTCATTGTTGTGATGATAGAGCCTAAAGGAATCCTAAAAGACGAGCAGTAAGGGTAGGATTTAATTATAGAATGTTAGTGCTCGAAGTCCAATTGATAGAATTTCATAAAATAAGGTGCGTGAAAATATAACTTTTATTCCATCATGATGGTTGAAATTTATTTATATTAGATTACAAAGGTCGTAGTCCACTATAAAATTGTAGTACGAAAATTACAGGTTATGCTCCACGTTTTAGTGAGTAATTTCTGTAGCTATTCCAAAAAATAAGTAGACCGTGAGGTGCTCCGAACGGGTCGGATCCTTCATGGACTTTGAAGGCCGGGATTCCTCGTTTTACTCAGCCTCGATGAACTGAACCAAAAGTTTGTTAAATGAGAAAAATTATTTGAACCACACTATTTATATATGGCAAAAACTTGCGTTAGGCAGGCCTAAACGGTTTAGGCGGGTTTTATCCTACCCAAATGGGTTCACCCATCCCAAATAGGGTATATTATATGGGTTTGGGCTCGGGTTAATGGATAAAATCCGCCTAAATCTTGGGTTAATGGATAAAACCCGCCTAAATCGTTTAGGCCTGCCTAACCCAAGACCTTCCCTTTATATATTGTTTTTCTTCCTTTCAGTGTTGGAGCTTAACCAACTCCCTGGCAAGAAAATGATGAGAGCGCCCAAGCTCTATTTATTATATATAGTTATTAGGTATATTTTATTTATAACAATATTATTTGAGCTGCAAGGCTAATGATGCGTTTCCAAAAATTTGTTAATTATAATCATAAAGTCTCCCTCCCACCATACAAACGCAATGCAAGATATATAATAACATAAACGTCACTATCTTATCCCTTTTCTCTCTCATCTACTTTATATATATATATATATATATATATATATATTAGTGATCATATAAGAATAGATTTTAGTATAAGAAACGAGAATAAATCTCACCCTTTGATTTTGTGATTTGAACTCTCATGATTTATTTTTTCAGTCCATGTTCAGTTTTCCTCGTTTATCCTGCAGTGTTGATTCATTAAGGTTATTTTTGTAATTTTAAGTTTTTTAAATATCTCCTTCCATATTTAATTAGATTTTTCATACCTTTTTTTCACGCGATGTAATTTCTTCTTCCTTCTTCGTTCGATTTGCTTTATATTTCTTCTGTGCGATCATATTTTTTTCTTTGTTTCTGGATTTGGCATTCGTGTTCGGTCTCTACTTCGAAATTGTGGTTGTTATTGAGTTTTGTTTTTGATTTTGGAGTTTGGTCGTTTGAAGAATTCATATCTGATCGATCATCTGAAGGTAAGTTCATAGCTTTGTATTTTTTATTTGCGATAGTTTTCATGCTTCTTTTGATGTTTTTTAATGTTAGGAGATGATTTGATCTTGTTTTGGAATTGTAGACTCTGTTCGTAATTGATTCGTGCATGAATATAGTTTTTAAAAAATTGTGTTATTCAAATGTTCATTTTTACTTTCATATTGTGCATCTTTAGTGTTAACATTGTGCATTTTTGTATCTTACAGGTTCATTTATTCCAAAGTGTGTTGATGAGATGAAGCCTTTTAATGGCAGAGTTTTTAGAATTATTGATGATGGTATTGATTTTTATGGGTACTATGCTCGTGTTGCTGGATTTGATACTTGTATGTCAACTAGTTCTAAGGTTGATGATAGAATTATTTGGAAGTATGTTCTATGTAGTAGGGAAGGTGATAAGTTTACTACTTTGAGACATATGGATTCAAAACGGAAAAGAAGGAAACATGACTCTATGAGGTGTGGTTGTACTGCTAGAGTAGTCTTGAAATATGAATACCTTGTTGGTTATGTTATTCATTCATTTTTTTAGGAGCATAATCAACCGTTGATAGAAGATCAGTTCAAGCATTTTATGAAGCTTAATCGAAAGATTGATTTTGTTCATCGGAAGTTCATTTTGGATTGTGCCAAAACTAATATTGGACCTACTAAGTCACATAAGTTGTTGATGGAGTTTCTAGGTGGTTATGATGGTGTTGGTTGTTCAACTTTAGATGTTAGGAATTATTCTTGGGATATAAATACCTTTGTTGATGGTGCTGATGCCAGATGCTGCTGAATGAGTTTCGTAGAAAGAAGGGTATATGTCACTCTTTCACATTTGATTTTGAGGTTAATTCAAATCAGAGATTGCAAAGACTGTTTTGGTGTGATTCTGTTTCGAAGCAGAATTACAAATTGTTTGGTGATGTTGTTGCTTTTGACACAACATACTCTACAAACAAGTAAGTTTTTGTCATGTTTCATTTTTATATCAATATACTTCATCTTTAGCTTTATATGTTGCATTATTGTATTTTTTTCGAGCATTATTTATATTTTAGTTTTATTTCATTTTTAGTAGAAATTTGTTCATTTTTATGTTGACATTCTGCATTTTTTACTTTCAGGTATTGCATGATATTTGCTCCTTTTACTGGTAAAGATAATCATGGTAAACCAGTGACTTTTGCTTCTACACTGTTGAGTAAGGAAGATTCAAATTCCTTTTGTTGGTTGTTTGAAAAGTTTATTTCATGTGTTGGTGTTGCACCTAAATGATTATTACTGATCAAGATTTAGGCATGAAGGTAGCTATTGAAAGGGTTTTAGTAGGTACTCGGCATCGATGGTGTATGTGGCATATTATGCTAAAACTTGCTGATAAGGTTTCTAAGGAACTTCATGCAAATGAAGACTTTAAGAATGACTTAAAATCTTATGTTTGGTCTGATTTAATTGGTCCCGAATAGTTTGAAGAAGGTTGGTATCATATTATAGTGAACTATGGACTAGAAGACGATAAATGGTTCGAGATCATGTTTGAATCTAGGGATTATTAGGTTCCTACTTTTTTCCGTGATTTTTCATTCAGCGGTCTTATGAGGACAACATCTATATCTGAGTGTGAGAATCATTTTTACAAGAGTTTTATAAAATTTCGTTCTAACTTGTTTAAGTTTTTGATGAATTTCAATCATGCTATTGATTCTCAAAGGAATTCAAGTTCACATTTGGATTATCTTGATAGCTCAGTTATTTGTAAACTGAAGACTGGACTTTTGATTGAGAAACAAGCTTCTTTGGTTTATACTTCCAAAATTTTTGGTTCTTTTCAGACTGAGTTACTTGCTGTTTGCTACTGTTGTCGTATTTCTGATAAGAAATCTGTTGGGGATGGACTGGTTTATAAGATTATTGATGAAAAGAAGGATATTTTCTCTGTTGTTTATAATGAGGATGATGAAACTTATGTTTGTGACTGCAATATGTTTATTAGGGTTTGGGTTGTTGTGCAGTCACATATGTGCTATTTTTAAGAATGAAGATGTAGTGTCTATTCCTGATAAATATTTGGTTAATCGTTGGAAGATGACATCCTTGCTGAGTTTAGAGTTACAAGCTAAAGACTCATGATTCTTCTACCTGTGATGTTGATGAAACTAAAATAATGGAGAGCAAGATTATGAGAGTTGTTATTAATTGTCTTGGGAGGATTGATGGGGACAAGGAGATGTTAAAAGGATTGTTGTCTGGAATAGAAAAGTTTGATGACAGCATCACTAGTTGTGATGATTCTATTTTGAAGAAGAAGATGTTTGAAGGTTTTTATAGTGCAGCGGTTCCTGAAGAAATTGAAGTTTTGCCTTCGTTGCTGTGAAAACCAAGGGGAGTGGGAGTCGTATTGTTTATAGAAAGGAAAAAGCTCGGAGAATGTTGGAGAAACCAATGAGAATGTGTGCTAAATGCAAGAAGTTGACATTTCATGATTCAAATAATTGTGATAAAGTGAATAGGAACGTAAACAAAGATGCATGATATCATTGTTATAGATGCACATAGGATGGTCAAAAATGAAATGAGTTTTTAATTTCTCTTTTACAACAGTTTTATTGTTATAATAAATCTTAGTTCTTAGATGCACGTAGGATTGACAATAATGAATAATTTAGTAGTATTGGTTTTTTTATGTAGGATATTATATTCTTTATAAATTCTTTTTTTTTAATTTTTCTGATTTAATATTGTTATTTTTGAAGTGCTATCATTGTTTTGTTATTATGTGTGTTATTCTTTCTGAGATGCATTTAGAGCTGATCAGGAAAAAGGTAAGGTCAGTCGTGAAGGAGAAGTATCAGAAGCTCGATCTCTGATTTGTCTATTCCACTCCGGCTGCTTCTGAAGGGTCCCAAGAAGAATACGAAGAAATCAATCAGGGGGATGAGACCTTCTCAAAGCAGCTGGAGGACAACCTTGAGAGGGACGAGCCAGTTTTGAACGAGCGAGAAGATCCGAACCAGTTGAACCAAGACTAGCCGAAATTCACCCCTTAAACTTTTCTGAATATTCTTTGTTGACTTTTTCAATTTCCGCTTCGAACAATTTGTAATTCCATTGTACTTTTTCTCTGAATGTATGGTTTTTCTTGTTCATTGCACTCTTTATTTTTCTTATTTTCATATCTGAATCGAACAATATTTGGTATTTTAATTGAATCGATTCAAGAATTGTACAGGACTTTGATTCAAACTATTTACAACTCTTGTTCGAATACAAACATTCGAACTAGACTAACTATCGACTGAACCATAAGTTCAAACTGACATGAAATCTAAAAATAGTATTTTTTTTTCAAGTATTTGATATTCCATGCATTCAGAACAGACTTTCCTTCGGGAGTTCTGAGCTAATATGCACCCTTTCTGACTATTGAGTCAATGATGTATGATCCGTCCTAGCTCGTGCTCAATTTCCCAGCGTTGATCTCTTGAGTGTTTTGAAAGATTTGCCGAAGTACCCAATCCATTGTTCGAAAAGACCTTAGCCGAACGGACTTGTTATAGAATATTTCCACAGTTCTTTGTGAAGGGTTTGAGTATACGATGGACAACATGAATTTCCATTATTGAATTCTTGCCAAGGATAGTTCTTAGGATACCAGGAATAAATTTCAATTAAATAAACCATGCGAACCTATGCATGTTCCTACAAAATTAATTGCGGAGGATGGAATTTAGGAATACCTGATCTTCACCGTTTGATCTACAGTTCTAGATCGGAGCCAATAACGATGATGTAAATCTGGATCTGATTCTGAACAATAGCGTTGGAAGTTGTTCCTACAGATCTGATCTTCTGATCTGTTCCCTTGCTCTTTGGAAATCTGGTGAGGATTATCTACCAAGTTGAATCAGGAAGCCGGAGGATTTTATCAGAAAAATCCCCTTCCTGATCGCCGATTCTCTCTCTCTCTAAATCTCAATATTCTGATTTTGAATATCAAACTGTATACTGTGGGCTACAACTACTGATCTGAGAGAGAAAACCTTTATATAGTGTTAGGGTTTTGAGAAACCCTAACCCTAATGGGCTTGAGTAGTTTGTGGGCCAAACCAGGGATCAAATGCAAATAATATAATTAATTCTTCCTTGTTCAACCCAGAACATAATTAATTAATAAAACATTGTTTTAACCTTCACCACGGTAACAATGCTAACTCGCCCATTTATTACCACGTTATTAGGAACGGGTTGCATTAAACTAACATGATCCACATATTTAAGGTTTTAGACATTCATTAATTAATTTGGCTTATGACAATCAGCCACAATTAATTAATCTCTTATTTCCTGAGTAATACTACTCACTCCTTTTCACTTATGCCTGAATTAAATAATTCAACCTGCAGGGTTTAGCATAATGAACCTTGTGAGCTCCTCAGGGAATGTCACCATCCTGAAACGGATATGCTGTTGGGAAATCTGGCTAAATTTCCCTTCTCCAGTTGATAGCTTAGATCTTAGATTTGGTGTTTAAGTGTTTTGGTGGATCAAATCCTAAGTCCAACCAGCGTCAGTTTGTCTCTAGATAGCTCTAGATCTCAAATGTAAAGTCCTGTTTAGGTATTTTGAGTTGTAAGTCGCAGCTGATCAAGACTCATGCTGGCTACTGTTCACCAGCATGAGATGTGCTTACCAGTTGAGAGAAGTCTCACCAGCAAGCGGCTGACGAAGACTCATGCTGACACTGTTCATCAGCATGGAGTAGAGCTATTGACTGGTTACTGTTCACCAGTTGGGAAGATTTCACCAGCAGGAGGCTGAGAGATCTTACCAGCAGAATATGTGTTCTGGCTGACACTATTCACCAGCGGTGAAGCCACCAGTCACGGGAGATTCCAAGAGATAACATCAGACGAATTGGTAGACCTTGATTGTGCTAAGGAAAGTCACCAGCAGAGACTGCCAGCACAAGATCACCAGAATGATCTACCAGTCGGAGGTTATCAGCAGAATTGAAGATTCGCTCTCCCGAAGACTTAGAGACAAAAAGAAGATTCGTCTGAGGAAGTAACTGACAGTGTATGACTTTAAGGAGGATGCCTTAAAGTCTATCAGTTCAAGACACCAGTTCCGATTCCTCGTACTGACGAATAGAGTCGTTCTGACACAAAGAGATCTGTGTCAGATAAAGCGATCAAAGGTATGGCGCTTTCCGGAAATTCCTACCTGCCGCCTGCAGAAGGACATGCGAGGACAGAGACTTTTCCGGATGTGTCCAAACGGCTAGTATTTGAATCTGAATCTCACGTCTATAAATACGTGAGATCCAACAGCATTCAATACTCTTGCCCACTCTTAGCCACTCTTGACCTACCGAAAGCTCAAACGCATTCATATCAGCGTATAAGCAATCTTTCGAGGCTTTTCTTAAAGCTACTCCGTGTGTCAATCATTTGAACACGAGACTCCAAGCTTCTAGCTTGTGAGTTATTGATCTCATTTGGTGTTCTTTCTCATTCCGAGGAAGAACATAGCAGCTCTTGAGCCAGCCAGCTCCAGAGTTATTACGGGCAGTTTTGCCGCCAGCAAGAGTCAAGTTCTTGGGAGAACTCAACACCCAATCAGTCGGAGGAGGAGGTTGAAGTGACGTGCTCGCACTCCATCCATCTGACGAGAGTTGAAGAAGGACAAGGACCGGGAGCGGTTGATCCAGTGGACTGGTAGACGAGGCATCTACCAGCTGGAAATAGATCGTAGGAAATCTTGTACCGGATTACTCTCTTTAGTGAATTTCCAGTGCTTCGACTGGAGAGTGGACGTAGATCAGTTGATCGAACCACTATAAAATATCCTTGTTATTTACTGCTTTCAGCATTTACTTACTGATTTAAAACCCAGCACTCAAGTGCTGGAGTATAACTGAAACCAGTTTATAACTGTGCAAACTCGACTCTAAAATTTTCTAAGTCCTGAGTCATCAGCTGACCAGCCAGTTGCCAGTCAGCTGAATACTCAGTTGCCAGTTGACTTACCAGCTGACAAGGTCCCAGTCAGCTGTGTAACCAGCAGAGTGCAAGAAACGAACTTACGTATTTTCCGCTGCCAAAGTATACCCTGATATCCGGGACCAACAAGTGGTATCAGAGCGGACGGTTCTTACAGACCGTTCGTTTCTGTGTCGCTTAGGACCGTGATCCACGTTTCCTTGCACTCCTGTTTGTTTGTCTGTTTGTCTAGCTCAGGTACTTCAAGATGAATATCCCAAAGCTAATGGACTACAAGACGGAGAAGCACTCTATATGGCGAAAGAGGACGCTTATCTCCCTGAAGAGCATCCATCCAGACATGAAAGATGTACTGGAGACAGGGCCAATAGAGATCACCAAGATTCAGCATCAGCTGGGAGATCGTCCAGCTGCGGTGGTCCCAAAGCCCCAAGATGAATGGAATGCTGAGGACAGAAAGCGGAATCAGCTGGATTCCATTGCACATGAGCTGATCCTTGCGTGCCTTCCAGAATCGCTGATGGAGGACGCACTGCGGTTTGATACTACTAAGGGAGTATGGGATTTTCTTGATAGTTTATGTCAAGAAACTGACCAAATGAAACGCAACAAATTGCAGGTTGCGGTGGATAAATATGAGTCCTTCCAGATGCTGACTGGAGAAACCATCAAGGAGATGGAGGCGAGATTCAACGCCATTGTCAGCGAGCTGAAGTCTCTGGGCAGGGAGTACGAAAATGCTGATCTTAACTCGAAGATCCTGTCCAAGATGCCGAAGGAGGATTGGTTTGTGAAAACCACCGCACTAAAGGAGAAAGATTTATCCAAACTAACTCCTAAAGAAGTGTTTGCTCAGTTGCAGGCACATGAATGGGATATCCAGATGGTGAATAAAAACGAGGCTATCAGGAATGTTGGATCCCCCAGCGTTAAGGCTCAGGACGAAGCTTACTTCGTCAAGAAGGACTTCAAGCGGATGCCCAAGAAGCCCTTCCATGCTGACAGGCCTGCTGGGCAGACCAACCAGCCGAAGGAGATCCCATCCACGTCAGGATCTTACTCCAAAAGTGGCGAGAGCTCTATCGCTGAACTTGAGCAGCAAATGAAACGACTGGCCGTCCTACTGGAAAAGGCTAAGTCAAAGCAGGGAGTCTCTTCAAGCTCAACTGACGGGAAATTCGTCAAAAGAGCTCCTCGTGCTTGCTATCAATGCCAATCCCCTGACCATTTAAAATTTGAATGTCCGCAGGTGGACAAAACTGAGAGGGAACGGCTGAAGAAGCTCTTTGAAGAGCGTGCCTCCAGGGCAGTTGCCAAAGCCATGCTGACAAGGACTGAAGTTCCTGATATCCCCGACCATGATGATGGGGAATACGAGTCAGATGGAGAGTCTGAAGAAGAAGCTCTTCTGGCATTCATGGCTGCTCTAGGAGAAGTGTCAGCTGAAGAAGATGCTGACAAGGAAGAACATCTGGCATTGACTGCTGATGATGAGGTACAATCAGATCCTCAATTGCATATCATGCCTGTTCAAATCATAGACGATTCTGAGTCGCATTGCTCCGACTCAGAAGATGTCACTTTAGATGTTCTTCTGCATGAGTTTTTAAAATTTTATGAAATGAAAAATGTTTTAGCTGGCGAAAACACTTCGCTGAAAAATCAAGTTTCCATTTTGACCAGTGAGATTGAAAAATCTAGGTCACTCAGCGAAGAGCTAGAAACTTTGAAAAAGGCTCATTTCGAATTGCTCCAAGATTTCCAAGTTGCTAAAACTGAGCGAGATAACTTTCACAATCTTGTTCTGGAGCAAGAAAATAAGATCAATTTTCTGAACAAGGGTTCCAGAGATTTAGAGGCAGCTCTAAGTCATTGGAGAAAGCCCTGTGATAAGTCCGGGTTGGGATTTTCAAATGATTTGAGCAAAAATCAACCCGAACAAATCAATGCTGGAAAGGGTAAGGGCAGAATGGTAAATGAGTCAGCACCAGCTGGTGCTGCCAGCATACCTCGTATGGCTGATCAGCAAAGGAATCATCAGCCCAGATATAGAGGTGAGTCATCACGACAACAACCTCGACTGGCAAATTCCTCTGCTGACAGGACGCCAGCACACCCTAAGAAGCTGACTAAGCCAAAATATTCCAAGGCAAGGAAGTCAGCACCAGCAGCCAGTGGAACCCGACAGCCAGCACCAGCTGTCCAGACGTTCCACACACAACCTTATAAGTATGTCAGTTGCCAGCATACTTACAAGGGGTCCCACTCTCAGCAGAATACTGAGAGAAGGACAATTCCCGATAGGAGGAATACCTATCGGAGGCCTGAGCCCAATCAAATGTTTTCATCAAGGGCTAGGAAGGCTAACCACCGTGGTCCACAGTTCCAAAGACCACCAAGGCAGCACAAGCGGTCGGAAAGAAATTTCCGATCTCCTCAGAAGAAGAATACTTCTAGAGGAACTGCACACACAGCCACACCTTCCAAAAACAATTCCATGCATTATTTTAAGAGGAAGGGAAAGGCCACAGGTGATGTCAGCAAGGGTAACACCGAGCTGAAGATCACACAAGTCTGGATTCCGAAAGGAATGATCCAGAGATCTAACCCTGCAGGACCCGCTGATGATCGGGGACCTAAATGATTTCATTTTTCTTGCAGGAACAGGATCATGCGTATCAGCTTCAGAGGTCTAGCGAGTGGATCATTGACAGTGGTTGCTCTGCTCATATGACTGGTGAGGAGTTCTTGTTTTCGGAGCTCACCAAGGTCAGAGGACCTCCAGTTATTTTTGGTGATAACTCCAAGGGCAGAGTTATCAGCAAGGGATGCATAGAGAAGGATGATGTGTGTATTGTCAACGTGTCCCTTGTTACCAACCTGAAGCACAACCTCCTGAGCATCAGCCAGCTGTGCGACAATGGTTACACCATTGTGTTTGACAAATCCGGGTGCCAGATCAAGAATGAGGAATCTGGCGAGACCAAACTGAAAGGTGTCCGCAAAGGAGGGTTGTATGTCGTTGACTGGCAAAGCGGGAAGACTGATACATGCTTTGTTGCCACCAGTTCCATGGAGACCAACTGGCTGTGGCACAAAAGGTTAAGTCATTTGAATTTCAAAACTATTAATTATCTAACCAAGCATGATCTTGTAGATGGTCTTCCCAAGGGCGGGTTCAAGAAGGAAGGGATTTGCAAGGCCTGCCAGCAAGGCAAACAGACCAAGAAATCCTTCAAGAGCCAGTCGCCAGTTCACCCTAGTACCAGTCAGGTACTCGAGCTGTTACATATGGACCTGTTTGGACCAGTAACGCCGCAAACCATTGGAGGAAGACGATATTCGCTGGTGGTAGTCGATGACTACTCGCGCTATACATGGGTGAAGCTTCTCAGAACAAAGGATGAGGTGAAGGTGATTCTTCCAGAATTGATCATCCAAGCTCAGAAGCAGAGAGAAGCTGTTGTGAAGCGAATTCGTTTGGACAATGGGACTGAATTCTGCAATGGTCCGCTGATGGATTTCTGCGCGGAGGCCGGAATCAAGCATGAGAGATCTACTCCAAGGCAACCACAGCAGAATGGACTGGCAGAACGTAGGAACAGGACGCTGAAGGAAGCAGTCCGATCCATGCTGGCTGAGTCTGGTTTGGGTCAGAGTTTCTGGGGAGAGGCGTTGGTGACTGCTTGCTATACTCAGAATAGGAGCGGGATCAACGACAGACTTCAGAAAACTCCCTACGAAGTGTACTTCGGTCGTAAGCCTAAAGCTGATGAGGGTGTGTTATATCCATAATAATGGGAAGTCGAACTTCGATCCATTCGGTTCTCCATGTTATATCCATAATAATGGGAAGTCGAACTTAAATGCTTTCTCGCCTAAAGCTGATGAGGGTGTGTTTGTCGGATATGGACACCCCTCTCACAAGGGTTATAGAGTATTTAACAAGACGACCCAGCTTGTGGAAATAACATGCAATGTTGTTTTTGATGAAGCTACTTTAGTGCGCAGGACCTTACGCCAACTGGCTGAAGATGTTCCTGAGGTCAATGATGTCAATGACCAGTTGGGCAGGAATTCTTCCAATGCTCAACCAACTGGTTCGACTAGACCGATGAATGGATCATCTTCACAACCAGTTACCTCAGGTGTCCATCAGCAACCTGAGAGGGTCGGTGATGCAAATGACCTTGCTGAGACCTTACACTCAATCTCCCTGAGTGGACCCAGTAACAATCTAGGGGGAATCCCTACTGGCCTTTTTGAAGAAGAAGGCAGTGATGGACCAGCTGGAGAGGATGTTCCAGCTGATGCTGACAACATTGGTGGAGATTCAGACAACCAGCCAGAAGGTGATGCTGATGAAGTTGTTCCAACTGGTGAAGGTCCAGCACCAGCTGATGTTGCAGCTCCGACTGGTGGAAATGTGGAAGCACCAGTCGTCAGGACAGATGAACCTGTTTCCCAGCCGGCACCAGCGGTCGCTGGTCCTCCCAAATGGCTGAGGGATCACCCATCTGATGCTATTCTCGGTGATCCGGAAGGTTCTGTCCAGACTCGACACGGCAGAGCACTTTTATCTTGCTTTATATCTCAGATGGAACCTACATCCATCAAAGATGCGCTCGAATCTGCAGATTGGATCAATGCCATGCACGAAGAGCTTGCGGAGTTCACTCGCAACAACGTTTGGGACTTGGTAGAGAGGCCATCACACCAGTCAGTGATTGGCACCAAGTGGGTTTTCAAGAACAAGCGAGATGAAGATGGCATTGTGGTCCGGAACAAGGCTCGTTTAGTCGCCAAGGGCTATAGACAGTGTGAAGGCATCGATTTTGATGAGACCTTTGCACCAGTTGCAAGAATGGAGGCGATACGGCTGTTTTTGGCCTATGCAGCGTATCACGGCTTCACGGTGTTCCAGATGGACGTGAAGAGCGCATTCTTGAATGGCGAGCTAAAGGAGGAGGTATATGTAGAGCAACCTCCTGGATTTGAGATAGGCACCAAGGTATACAAGCTGAGAAAGGCCCTGTATGGATTGAAACAGGCGCCCAGGGCTTGGTATGAAACGCTGTCACAATTTCTCACCAGCAATGGATTTCGGAAAGGGAAGATTGATAGGACTCTCTTTCTTCTCAAGGATGGTGGTGACATGCTGATGGTGCAGATCTATGTCGATGACATCATCTTCGGATCCAAGAACATATCTCTCTGTGAGAAGTTTTCTAAGCTAATGCAGACCTCATTCCAGATGAGTATGATGGGCAAGCTGACATACTTCCTAGGACTTCAAGTCCAGCAATCAGCTGATGGTATTTTTATCAGCCAGCGGAAGTATACCAAGGATCTTATTCAGAAATATTGCCCAGAGAAGACTAAGTCTCTAAGGATCCCAATGAGTACCAGCTGCCAGATATTTCTTGATGAGCAAGGGGAATCAGTTGATCCTACTATATACCGAGGAATTATTGGATCACTCCTCTATCTCACTGCCAGCAGACCCGACATTTCTTATTCAGTCGGAGTGTGTGCCAGATTTCAAGCTAATCCTAAGAAGTCACACATGGAAGCTGCTAAACGGATTGTGAAATATCTGAAGGGGACAGAATCTCTTGGAATATGGTATCCCAGAAATGATGAGCTTACGCTTATCGGATATTCAGATTCAGATTTCGCTGGATGCCGTATTGACCGCAAGAGTACCAGTGGTACGTGTCAGTTTCTCGGACACAAGCTGATTAGCTGGTTCAGCAAGAAGCAGCACTCTGTAGCTACTTCTACCACTGAGGCTGAGTATGTTGCCGCTGCCAGTTGCTGTGCTCAAATTATTTGGCTCAAGCAACAACTGGCTGATTATGAAGTGGACACTGGCTGTGTTCCTATTTATTGCGACAACAACAGTGCTATGTGCATCACGAAGAATCCGGTTCATCACTCCAGGACCAAGCACATAGACATTCGACATCACTTCATTCGTGATCATGTCGAGAAGAAGGATGTCAGCGTGGACTACATTCGTACTGAAGATCAACTGGCTGACATCTTCACAAAGCCCCTGCCAGAAGCAAGATTCAAGGAGTTGTGCATCAAACTCGGTCTTATGGAGATTGATGCGAGCCTTAATGATGAGGAAGAATGAGTCCAAGCTCTCATTCTGTTCTTGATCTTCTGGTGAATGCTGATTACGACTGAGTCCAAGCTCTTAGTCGTTTCACATTCCTCGTATGTTGTTTCTCAACTAGTGGTGTCTTTCAACCACAGACGATATCTACTGGCGGACTTTATCCCTAAATTGTCCAAGGAAATGAGTCCCAGCTCTCATTTCATCTTGCCAGCTTTTATTTTCTGCTGAAGCGAAATTGGGTCCCAGCTGCCACCTTCTAGCAGTGTTGAAGAAATGGATCCACTTCCATTTGCCAGCAGATAACTGGTGGTCATTCCTACGACTGGCGAAAATTGAGTCCAAACTCTCAATTTGGTTAAGGTCGCCAGTCTGATCATCAAATGGTATCAGTTGCTAACTGATGAGTTTGTCAGCAGAATGTATTATAAGCATGTGGTATCAGTTGCCAACTGATGAAGAGGCCAACCAGTTAGGGGGAAGTATGCGACTGGCGTATGCTGGTGATGCCTAGCCAAGCCAGCTGTCGCAGAATTGGCGGGATTGTTCAAATCCATGTAGCGTGTACTGGCCTCAGAATTTAATGCGGCATTTAATGCCACATTTAATGTGCACAGTGGCTGCGCAGTCCGACGTTTGGTTTCCACCAACTACAGCGCACCACGTCAGCACCACGTCGTGCAGCACGTCAGCACGACCACGCCCGTCAACACAGGGAATCGGGCCTGCTGATGACCGTAGATCTCCGCGTACTGAGCGTTGATCCTGGTCGTAGATTCCTGCATGGACTCGAGTATAAATACTCGAGGTCCCTCACCGGAGAAACCTTTTTACGATCCTTCACATTTTTTCCAGCCCTAATCTCTCTCATTCTCTCTCAAAATTCTTAAGTTTCCTGAGATTATGGCTTCATCTTCACGCCCCCCAACTGATAATCCCCCGGAAGACAACCCACCTTCCACATCTTCATCGTCTGGTGAGCCCAGACTACCAGTTGCCGAGCAGCACATGCCGACGTACACCGGCATTGTGAAGATTGAGGATATTGACTATACTTATCCGTACGCGCGACTTGTTACCCTGAACAAGCCGGCAACCCGTGATCAGTTGTCAAATGCCCAAGTCAGAGCCGCACAAGTTCAGAAAGAAAAGATTCTGAACGAGAAACTGGCGCGCAAGAATTATGGGGAGGAGTTGATCGAGATGATCGACCGGGAAGGCCTTCGTCAGTATTTGACGGCAAGGCCCGAGACCTTCCATCCGCACATGGTAGCCGAGTTTTACGCTCGGGCCGTGGTTGCTGACGACAGGAGGTCGTTCACTACATCGGTGTTCGGCCACCTGATCACCGTTACCGCCGAATACCTCGCCAATCTCTTCGGCCTAAGGAATGAAGGAGAGGAAGTCGCCACGTATCATCAGGATGATACGGTGGAATTCCGAAGGAGGCGGAGTTGCCGAAGAAGGCCCGCTGGCAGTGCAAGGGGTTGCCAGCGGAGGAGTTGATGAGCGGGCGACCACCCCGGAAAAACTGGCGGAGGAGAAGGAGGAGAAGGAGGCAGAGAAGGAAGAAGAGATGGATGTGGAGACTGGTGCAAGGATTACTGGGAAGGCTCCCATTGTTATTTCTGATGATTCTGAAGACGAGGAGCCACCAGTTGTCCAGCACTCCACAATCCAGAGGATGGAGCCCAGGAACCTGTTCCCAGATTTTGCAAAGGAAGGGAAGGCTCAGCTCGGTCGTCAACAGTCCCAAGGAGCCTCAACTTCTGGACGACCAGCGACATCCTCACCAGCACAGCCTCGACGTGCTGATTCGCGACCACGACGTGACATAACCGTCAGCGTCCTTAATTACAACGTGGTCGACGCTGATGAATATGAGGAGATGGTCAATGGACCCCATCGGTGGGAGTTACGCGGAGAAGAGGCCTTCGACACCTCTCAAGTGCCTGACTACAGCATTCTCAACATCATTCCTCTCCGCGGGCTCCCCCACCAGTCGGTCTTAGCTTCACGCATCCAGGACTGGTGCCTGCCCCTGAGGCCGATGGAGTTCTACAACCGTACTCTGTATGAGTACGCAGAAAATATCACAGTGGAGGTCGAGGATGCCGTTGATTTCGACATGTTCAATGACTTCCGGTATCTGTGGTTTGTCAACCCGACCCTGTACTGTGAGCTGCGGCGATGGAGGATCTTTGACCGTGTGGAGCGGTATCTCACGGTGGAGAAGCGCTCAGTTCTGTACGCTAGGCTGGGGCTGCAATACTGGAGGAATGAAGAGGACTGGGCGAATGAATTCATGGATACATTAACTGACGAGCCAGAGCCCTTGTCCCTTAGGCGTGTCCGGCGGCGAGTGCAGAAGATTCTTGATTATCGCCTAAGGACTGGCAGTTCAGGACTCCCGCAGCCAAGGCGTGTCCGAGTGCCCTTTCTCCAGTTCCACCGCACCAGCCGGGGCTTTCAGGTGATCTACGCTCTCCGAAGGATCCGGATATTGATTGCCCTCCCACCGCTCCTCCTCTACTTTGCCCGTCTGTTCGATATGGCAGCCACTGAGTTGCAAATTGATCATGTGGTGGAGGAGGATCCCTCCCGCAGCAGATGGCTGGTCCCTGCAGTCGCTGGTGCTCCGAATGTTGTGGAGCTGGAGCCCGTTGACTGGGTGGAGGCGGACTTTGCAGAAGATCAAGTCCCACCAGCATCAGCTGAGGTGCTGGTGGAGGAATCAGCTGAAGAGTCAGCGTCAGCAGCAGCAGCAGCAGCACCAGCAGCCGCTGCAGAGAAAGTTGTGGATGGGGCATCTGGCGCTGATATAGTGATGGCTGAAGCCTCATCTGTTGAGCCCCCCACTTCGATGGCCCTGTCAGCAGAGCCTCTTTCCGAAGTCCATCCGCCTGCGCAACTGGTTGCTCTCATTGATGCCAGGATGGACCAGCGCTTTTCTTCCTACCGAGCAGAGATGGCGCAACAAATGGA
>JAPKLW010000164.1:265972-299689 GCA_026898455.1 Plectranthus barbatus
ATTAATAACTTTTGGGCCTTCGTTTAATTCTTCCAACAGCATCGATTCTTTGGAAACATTGGTAGCCCAAATATCTTTAATCAATAAGCTCAATCCAGCCCTCAAAGTCCTTGCTCGAGATCTAGTCATCGGTCCACTCGGAATGTAGACTGGATCATCTCTCACAGCTGCTACTTGGGCTCCATCATTCCCCTTCTCTTCAAGAGGATTTGTCCTCAAATCCAAGCTATCACCTACATCAAAAGGACTTAAATCAGCAACATTGAATGTAGCATTAACATCATACTCACCGGGTAAGTCCAACTTGTATGCATTATCATTCACTTTCTCCACCACTTGGAAGGGACCATCTCCTCGAGGTAACAACTTCGATCTCCGCTGCAAAGGAAACCTCTCCTTTCTCATATGCAGCCAAACCCAATCTCCAGGCTCAAACAACATCTTCTTGCGCCCTTTATTCGCCTGCTTGACATAATGCTCAGTACGGCGCTCAATGTTCTGCCTAGCCTTCTCATGAATCTGCTTCACAAAATCAGCTCGTTTCTGCCCATCAAGGTTAGTAAACTCTTGCACAGGTAAAGGAGATAAATCTAAAGGAGTTAAAGGATTAAACCCATACACAACCTCAAAAAGAGAAAACTGAGTAGCAGAATAAACTGAACGATTATAAGCAAACTCAACATGAGGCAAACATTCTTCCCAATTCTTAATATTCTTATTAAGTACAGCTCTCAACAAAGCAGATAAAGTCCTATTAACTACTTCAGTTTGACCATCAGTTTGTGGATGACAAGTAGTAGAAAACAACAGTTTAGTTCCTAACTTACACCACAAAGTCTTCCAGAAGTAACTCAAGAACTTAGAATCTCTATCAGAAACAATTGTCCTAGGAATACCATGCAATCTCACAACTTCCCTAAAGAACAAATTAGCAACATGAGATGCATCATCAGATTTATGACAAGGAATAAAATGTGCCATCTTAGAAAACCTATCAACAACAACAAATATAGAATCACTACCACGCATAGTACGTGGTAAACCTAGCACAAAATCCATAGAAATATCAATCCAAGGTGCAGTAGGAATAGGTAAAGGTGTATACAATCCATGGGAACTAGACCTAGACTTAGCCTGTTTACAAGTAATGCATCTACCACAGATCCTCTCAACATCACGTTTCATGCGAGGCCAAAAGAAATGCTCGTGCAACACAGCCAAAGTCTTAGCAATACCAAAATGACCCATTAGACCACCTCCATGAGACTCTAACAACAATAACTCTCGAAGAGAACACCTAGGAATGCACAACTTATTTCTCCTAAACAGAAACCCATCATGTCTAAAATATTCACCACTAGCAGATGTCTCACATGCAGCATAAATGTCACCAAAATCCTCATCAGATGCATACAGATTCTTAATGCATTCAAACCCAAGCAACTTAGCATCTAAAGTAGAGATCAAGGCATACCTGCGAGACAGTGCATCAGCCACCACGTTTTCCTTACCTTGCTTATACTTGATGACGTAAGGAAAAGTCTCTACAAACTCCATCCATCTTGCATGCCTCTTGTTCAGCTTATGTTGCCCCTTCAGATGCTTCAGCGACTCATGATCGGTGTGAATGATGAACTCCTTAGCCCACAAATAGTGCTGCCACGTTTTTAAGGCTCTCACCAAGGCGTACAGCTCCTTATCGTAGGTAGGATAATTCAGCGTTGCACCGTTCAGCTTCTCACTGAAGTATGCCACGGGCCTCTTCTCTTGCATCAAAACTGCACCAATACCAACCCCAGAAGCATCACATTCAATCTCAAATGTCTTAGAGAAATTAGGAAGAGATAATACCGGGGCATGGGTCAACTTGTACTTCAGCAACTCAAAAGCCTTCTCTTGCTCTTCTCCCCATCTAAACTCCACAGTCTTCTTAATCACTTCAGTTAATGGGGCTGCAATGCTGCTGAAATGGGGTACAAAACGCCTATAAAAGCTGGCAAGTCCGTGAAAGCTGCGAACATCGCCAACATTCTTAGGCTGCGGCCACTCTTTGATTGCTCGAATCTTTTCTTCATCCACCTGTACTCCATTTGCACTAACAACAAAACCCAAAAACACCAACTTATCCGTGCAAAAGATGCACTTCTTCATGTTAGCAAACAGTCTTTCCCTGCGAAGTACATCTAAAACAGATTTCAAATGTTCAAAGTGCTCATCATAACTCCTACTATAAATCAGAATGTCATCAAAATAAACCACAACAAATCTGCCAATAAAACCTCTCAAAACGTGGTTCATAAGACGCATAAAAGTACTAGGAGCATTGGTTAAACCAAAAGGCATGACTAACCACTCATACAACCCCAGTTTGGTTTTAAAAGCAGTTTTCCACTCATCTCCCTCCTTAATTCTAATCTAATGATATCCACTTCGCAGATCTATCTTAGAAAACACACAAGCACCATATAATTCATCTAACATGTCATCTAAACGAGGGATAGGATGGCGATACTTAACCGTAACCGTAATGTTGTTGATTGCTCGGCAGTCGCAGCACATCCTCATGGTCGAGTCCTTCTTGGGCACTAGCAAAACTGGGACTGCACAAGGACTCAAACTCTCCCTCACGTGTCCTTTGGCCAGCAACTCTCCAATCTGCCTCTCCAACTCCTTCGTATCCTCCGGGCTGGTTTGGTAAGCTGGTCTATTTGGAAGGGTTGCTCCCGGCACGAAATCTATCTGATGCTCAATCCCACGAATAGGTGGCAGCCCGGCTGGGGTATCATCTGGAAAAACATCCTCAAAATCCTGCAAAAGAGAGGTAATAGAAGGGGGTAGAGAATCAGGGATGTTAGTTAAAACCATATTCTCCTTGTAGATCAGCAACACCATTGCTTTCTCCTCCTGAACCGCCCACTTCAGATCCCCAACCCTAGCTAGAAAGGATTGTTGCACCACCCCTTTCTCCTTATTACTTCGTGGCTGCATCTCATCACCCGACTCCTTCTGCAACTGGACTTGATCCTCATAGACTTGTTTAGGGGTCAGAGGAACAAGTTAGATCTTTTTCTGCTTGTAGTCGAAGGAATACTTGTTCGTAAAGCCATCATGCTTCACACGCCTATCAAACTACCACGGACGCCCCAACAGTATGTGACTCGCCTGCATAGGAATCACATCACACAACACCTCATCTTCATATTTCCCAATGCGAAATGACACCTTGACTTGCTTCACTACTTTGATAACGCCACTATCATTCAGCCACTGCAGCTTGTATGGCCTAGGGTGCTTCATCACCTGTAACCCTAGCTTCTTCACTATCGACTGACTCGCCACATTGGTGCAGCTACCTCCATCTATAATCATGCTGCAGACCTTATCGTTGATATGACAACGTGTATGAAAGATGTTCTCCCTCTGCTCCACATCTCCGGCTGCAGGCTGTGCATTCAAAGCCCTTCTCATCACAAAATTCAGCGCTGCAGGCGCCTCAATCTCTTCTACATCTTCATCAGGATCATCCAAATCAGGCATCTCCGGGTCAGTCTCTTCATCAGTCACAATCTCTCCATCATCTCGAATCACCATGACTCTCCGATTTGGGCAATTGTTAGCAATATGCCCAAAACCCTGACACTTATAGCACTTGCGATCTCTATTACGAAAATAAGTGGTAACTGATTTACCTTGAGCTGCGGAATCTGACCTGGGCTTCACAAACGGCTTCTTCTCCCCTCGAGGCTGCTCCTCCTCCTTCTTCCATGGAGCTCGCTTAGGTGCTGAACCACTTCCAGATTGGTATTCTCTCCAGCCTGTGGAATTCTGCCTCGAATTATTGTCGTTGCCCCTCCTCTTGAGTTGTCCCTCAATCTTGATCGCCATGTGGACCAGCCAGAAACCTAGCCATTGTCGCCTCTCTATCCTCTACTACATTAGCTCGGATCATAGCCACTTCCATCTCTTTATAGTACTCATCCACACTCCGGGTACCCTGCCTCAAACTCTGCAACTTGTTATATAACTCTCGGTAATAATGATTCGGCACAAAGCGCCTCCTCATAACTGCCTTCATCTCGTCCCATGTCTCTATAGGTCTCTCCCTATTTCTTCTCCTGCTACTGACCAATTGATCCCACCATACGAGGGCATAATCCGAGAACTCTACTGCAGCCAACTTTACTTTCTTCAGCTCTGAATAGTTGTGGCACTCGAACATCATCTCCACTTTCCGTTCCCACTCTAGATACAACTCGGGGTCGTTCTTTCCCTGAAATGTCAGGATGTTCATCTTGATTGTCCCCAGATTGTTATCATACGACTCCTCCTCCTCATAGTCATCGACGTCCTCCTCATCATAAGGACTCCGTCTTATTTTGGAGCTTCTGCCACCTCGACCGCCACGTCCTTTCCCGGTATCCCTGTAACTACCAGATGAGTCACGCCTAGTCTTTTCTGTCACTGAGGTCTCAAATTCATCCATTCGGTGATGCATAGCATTCATCTCACTTCTCAGCATCCTGGTAAATTCTGATTTCAAGGCCTCCATCATGTACTTCATTTGACTACTACTCATAGTCTCATCCTCTTTCAACCCCTCAGAACCACTACTTTTAGTCATACCTGCACAAAAAGGTTAGATAGAAAGATAATAAGAAGGACCTCACCACCTCACGTACACTCGTGTATCACTCAGTTATGTTAATCACTCACACTCGTGTATCGCTCGCAGTATGAATGGCTTTTTCAGTCCCTCTATTAATCTCACACACTCTTGCTTTTTACCACTCTTTTCTCCCTTTCTAAAAACTCAAAAATTCTTATAAAATTCCACGGACTTCAATTCGACAAACCAACAGGACGGGAAGACTCTAGGAGACTCTAGGAAGGTAAACGACCAAAAACGGACAGAAAAGTTTTTCGGAAAAAACTTCGGAGGGCAATAACTACTCGAAAACAAAGGAATTTGGCCAAAAAGTACAATTAAGCCAAAAACAGACACCGGACGCAAAAGTTACGATAAAAACGACCAAAACCGACAAAAAAGGCAAAAAAGGCACTAGTAGAAATCAAGAAATTAGGGATTTTTGATTTAATTTTGCTACCCTTCTTTTTTTTCTTTCCCAACACTTTTTTCGATATTTTTTTTGACGAATATTTTTTTCTCTTCGAGCTCTAACTTTTATTTTTTTTTGCCCGATTTGTTTTTTTGTTTTTTTTTTCGCCCTTTTTTTTAACTAATTACCAAATTGTTTGGTAATTCAATCAAGAAGGAAATAATATGGACACCAAAGAAAGAAGATATAAATAAGGTAAAAAGGTATATAAGGAAAGATTTGACTTAATCTAATTTGGTAAGAAGGCTAATTCAAATCTTGACACACAAGGAAACTCAAATATCAAACCCTAGACTCCCCAAATTTTCGACCCTCTCAACAACCAAGAACAAGACACGAAGAAAATTACGAATCACAAAAGACAGGAAACAAGAACAAGAATAAGACTCGAATTTTTTTTTTTGAGACAGACACGAAAATTGAAGACAAAGGAAAATGAAGGGTACGACCTGGATATTGATACCAAAATGATACGATCCTCGCCAGGAAGGGTTAGATCGCAGCCCAGGAACTCGAACGAAATGACTCAGACTCGACGCGGAAGCAAACTGAACACTGAAGATGGAAGATCCAACACCTTTGGATTCGAAAACCCTCAAGTACCGTAGTCCAGAATAAATTCTCCTACGACCCAAGAAGCGAATTGATCCAACAACGAAGGATATGAATGAAGACAACACCAATGGATATGACTGTCCAATTGATTAGTCGAAATCGAAACCCTATGGAAGACTAGGAATTTCGAAAGTTTGAGCTTTCAGAAATAAAGGAGAAAACCTCACAAATTTTATTAAACTGAAAACTGAATCAAAATTGTTCCATACAAGGCCTATATATAGGCAACTCAAACCCTAAACTAATAAGGAAACTATTTTAATGAATTAAAGACATAAAATTCCAAATTTACTTAAATAAGGCCTAAACATGTTGGCCCAAAATAACTAAATAAATTAAACTAAGCCCAATCATTACATCTAATTAAATTAATAACTTTTGGGCCTTCGTTTAATTCTTCCAACAGCATCGATTATTTGGAAACATTGGCAGCCCAAATATCTTTAATCAATAAGCTCAATCCAACCCTCAAAGTCCTTGCTTGAGATCTAGTCATCGGTCCACTCGGAATGTAGACTGGATCATCTCTCACAGCTGCTACTTGGGCTCCATCAGGACTTGACAAAAAGTTGTGAGGTTTGAGCCATGATATTGTCATATCTTTATCGGTTGTGAGTGGCAAGATTGAGAGCACAAGATCTAGAACTTGCATTTATTCTCTATCTATTTGGCATGAGTTTGGTAACTAAAAAATGATATTAGGCCATCGATTCTTAGTCCCACCTTTCACTCCGGGAGTATAAGGTGGTTGTTATCATAATTTTGCCTTTCATATCTTTGACCCCGTGATTGTGCTTTAATGGTGGATTTCTTTTGAGATTATTAGGACAGATTTTGGGGGGAAAGAGTGTATGAGGGTGAATACGGTGATGAGAGTTGTGTTAGGAATTGTTTGGCATCTTTGTATTGCAAGTGTTGAGGCATGGAAGGTATGAAATAAAGGATTAATGTGAATCCTAAAAAAAAGGAAGCACCAACAAAAATTTTGAGTGCTTGAGAAGAAAAAAGAAAGAGAAAAAAAGAAAAAAAACGAAAGAGAGGCACCATGAAATGAATGAATGATGGTGTTGGGAAAATATGAAGAAGAAAAAAAACAAAGAAAAGGAAAAAAGAAATGTTGTGAATAAAAAGCCTCGGGTTTGAAGTGGATTGAAGAGAATAAGTTTGGGGGTTTTGGGAAATGGAGAAGTAGTCACTTTTAGCCCAAAACCACCTACCCTTTATTAAGCCACGTTATAACCGAAAACAAAGACCTTTTTTATTTTAGGAGCCAACTCGTTGTAGTATAGTGATGAGAATAGTTTCAAGCCTATGGAAATTGTGCTCGATATCTTGTGAATGAGTGATGCTCATCATCCCTAAACACGTAAGGGAATGCTTTTATTTCTTTATCCAAAAATTGATAAGTGGTTCAAGTCGTTAGCATTAACCGTGTCACAAAGTTAGATGATAATCTCGATTGATTAGAGCATGCCAAGATAAGTAAGATGAGCTGTGAGGTTGTTTCATGAGGTTCGTGGATTGCTTTACTTTGTTTTGATTGAGGACAATCAAAGGTTCAAGTTTGGGGGATTATGATATGTGTGTAAAATGACCTAATTTCCGATGTGTGAGCGTGCATGTTTGTGGCCATTTTACCCTCATATCATATGTTTTTGTTGTTTTTCGTTGTGTTTTCGTGTTTTTGCATTTTGAATGTTGTAGGATGAGTTTTGAGCATAAACTAGCATTTTTGGTGGAGTTTTGGAGGCAAATCGCACGAGTTTGGAGTTTGGAGGCGTCGACCGGCCGAGCCAAGCCAGACAGAGAGCTCGACCGGCCGAGCAGAGCAGGATCGGCCGAGCCAAGCCGGATAGAGAGCTCGACCGGGTGAGCTGAGCAGGCTCGACCGAGCCTTGCCAATAGAGAGCAGGCTCGGTCGAGCCAAATTCGATCGGGCGAGCCAGAGCAGGTTTCCCAACAATTTGACAGTTTCCAGCTTCGACCGGGCGAGCCATACTTCGACAGGGCGATCTGAGGCCCTATTTGCTCGTCTATAAAAGGGGGATTTTCGAATTTTAAAAGAACTTTTGGCCAAATTCCAAATAACCGTCACGAGAATTCTCTCCCAAACCATCTTCCAAACACTCCCCATCCACATCCAAGGAGATCTAGGCCACATTCCTCCACATTTGGTGAAGATCAAGGAAGATCAAGAGGTAGATTGAGTGCAAGGAAGACAATTGAGGAAGATCATCATTTGACCTATCAATTTTGTAATGGATTCTATCACTTTCTCTATTTGTATTGTACACAATTGAAGGTATGAGGAACTAAACTCTATTGTGAGTATTGATTGGATGGATATTGTGTTGAATTGAGATTGAATTTTGATTGTTTACTTTCCTTTGAGAGCTTGAATTGCACTAGATCTTATTCCTTACCACTTAGGTTTAGGTAATAGCCAGCTTAGGAGGTAGTTGACGTGAACGCTGCAGCCAACACGCAGGCGGAATCGTCGTGAATAGTGTAGATTTATACGATTTTAGCTCCAATCCTTGTGCGGTGCTAGGTCGTAGGGCAATAATTGACGTTCTATTTGGAGT
This sequence comes from Plectranthus barbatus, assembly GCA_026898455.1. Lineage (NCBI taxonomy): Eukaryota > Viridiplantae > Streptophyta > Magnoliopsida > Lamiales > Lamiaceae > Plectranthus > Plectranthus barbatus. Next base: position 274,290 of record JAPKLW010000164.1, read on the forward strand.
GGTCTAGGGCTTAATAACGTAGCTATTTGTGAGTCTTAGCATCATCAACCGTTAGCTCGCCGTGACAAGGGGTTAACGAGTGTAGGGTCGATTGCTCAATCTCCTAGGGATTAAACATTGTTTACAACATGATTTAACTCAAACTAGACACAATTGGCATTCATTCAATACTCACTCTTATCTCATTGTTGCACTTGATACTTTTTCTACCTAATTGGAGAGAATTGATTGCTTGAACTTTGGAAGATAATTGAATATGATTGGATTTATGCTTTATTTCATTTATGCAAGGTTTGTTATGATTTTTGCCTAGTTAGATAAACAAAACGACTTGTGCTTGCCTAGCTATAAGTTCCTTCAAAGGAGTGAATGATGTTCATTAGAGCGAATTGAAAGAACCTGGATTGATAAATTTAACGTGATAAAGTGTTGCAATTTTCACCGTCATCACCAGACATGATGCTTTTCACTTTACTGCACATAACTTATCTAGTTGTTGCATAAAGATGTCGTCACCTTTTATCAAGGTACCCATTTATAAAATTCGGATGACGTCATCTATCTTCCAGATAGTTAGATTCATATGTGTTGTTATGGTTAAAAGAATTCGAATGGGTTTAATAGTTGCAACCAGTGAGAAAGTCTTGTTGTGAAACATACCTTACTCACTAACCTAGACACTCGAATATACTAGGTTAGCATTCGAGCACTTTTCTTGTATATCAATCAGTTGCCTATAGCTGGAAAGTTATTTGGCAATCACTGATCCTGATCCTGATACACAACCATAACCTTTACTGAATCATTTCTGAATTCATGACTTGACGTCATTAAACTGCATCGTTTGTCTTAACATCTTCGTTGCGCTTTAAGGGATAAGTACGATGTTGTTCGTTAAGTTAGGAACAAGTCCAGAGACTGTTTCCACGAACTAGTACCATTAAGCCTGTTAAGGCAACCTCCCACTGCAACGATGCTCCTTTTACGTTGTTAGTTAATAGTGCATTAATTTTTGGTTTACCACCTTACACTGGTGACCGTGCAATTGGTACCATACTTTCCAAGGTATGGTCAATATGCCACGGGGTATTTCCTGATGGATTTGAATTGTCTTCTCTAAAATGTTAGAGAACAATCTCACATTTGAAATCATGGTTTCATCCTATACGGCTTGCTTGTATCTAGGATACACAAAGCAACCATCTTTTTCGTTTACCTGGAATAGCCCACAAAGCAGTACTAGCTTAAATCTTTCTTCCTACCAATCAGTTTCCTATATCAGCTTAACAGGCGAATTACCCATCATTGCCCTTTTGACAGAGTCAAGGTCTGCTAGGGTATTTGGAACTGATTTAGAAGACACTAGATTAAGCAAACATACAACTGCTTTTGGCGCTGTTCCCAAAACAAAAATTTGGCAAAGCTGGCATAAATTATAAATTTTTAAAGAATCTTATTTCGTTTTACCTACACTATCCCAATTGAGGAATAATAGGTGTAGTTAACTGGGATGCAATCCCTTTGCTCTGCCAGATACTGTAAAAACCCATCACTTAAGGTACGCCATTATGAATGAACCATAATTTTTTTACGGTCTTGTTTAACTTATTCTCTACCTTAGTCTTGAACGCTCTTGATTAAAGCAAGAGACTAAGATTTGTAGTGAGCTAGATAAACATATCCAAATCTTTAATGATTACAGTATCAATGCCTGTTAAGGCAACTGCGGAAGTAGACTCAAACCAGCAAACCAAAGCAAACACGAAATAACCTATAGAGATACAATCGCCTATTAAAAGGCCTGGTTACCATCTTATACCTCTAAGTAGTTGTCAGAAGTACGATTCTTAGGAATACCTGGATTGAATCCATAATTCCATGAATTACTTAAAACGACTTAGACTGATGTAACCTATCTCTATAGCGGTTCTTTTAAATTATACCTTAGAACACTGATAGTTTATGTAATCAAGTAATGAAGAGATAAACATCCATAATAGAAAACACTGTTATTCATCATGATAGAAAAACTCTATCGAATAACTGATGATACATAACAATAGATGAAAAATATTGTTTCTCAAAACAACATCTCTTCAGAAAACTTGAATTAAACAGAGTTTTTAACATAAACTCAAAGTAAAATCTCCATCAGCTGAAGTAGCAACTTCTAGCATCAATCTTGGAGATGGTAATCCCGCCATCTTCAAGCCTTAAGCTTGATTCCCTTCAAAGTGTAGCAAACATGATTAGTGACCTCAGTTACCACTACCCACTAAGGAGTAAAACACCAAAACTAAACATGTTTCAACAAGCAATGCAAAAGATGACGTACCTTGTCCCTTAGTTACCAAACTTGGACAATTTACTTTCCAGTGACCCTTCTTGCCACACTTGAAACATTTGTCCTTCTTGTTATCTTTCTTTCCTTTGTTCTCTCCTTTACCATTCTTCTTCTTCATGTTATTATGACGCGATTTAGAAGAACTTTTAGCAAGAGATCTGGAATGAACTGATAGGCAAGAATGCTCCCACTGCTTCCTTCATTCCTCTTTTCTTTGACATCACTCTTTCAACTCGGAAGCAAATCAGAGTGACTCACAGAAAAGACTGAAGAAACTTATGTTGATACAAGATCCTTGAGCAGACTGTGAACAGTATACTCACTCTTGTTTTTCTCAACAGAAATTCTGAAGTCATCAAATGACTTCGGTAACGTGTTGAGTATCAAGTCAATTTTGACATCATTGTCAATTTGACCACCCATTAATGTGTACTCACCTATGAGCTGGATGAGTGATTCCACATGTTCACATACCGAACAGTTATGACCCATTTTCTGTCTTACAATACGCTTGATAAGACTAGATCTAGCATGTCCATCAAGTACGCCATATGCTACGTCAAGACGTCGCATAATGTCACGTGCAAGCCATACATCACTATAACGAGGAAGCAGTGCATCTGACATACCAGCCAAGATATATTGTTTGACCATGCCATTCGACCACATCCACATGTGATACTGTGCACGCTTCTCATCGGAAGATGTATGAGTCGGCGAACTCAGACAGGGAGTTTGCAGAACAAACAAATGTCGAAATGAATCCAAGAGCTTGACAATGTCACTTTTCCATCCAGGAAAATTCGGACCAGTCAAGGAATTGTGTACGATTGAATTGATGAGCGATGCAATAATAGACATATCTGAAAACAAATAAGCGAATTAAAGTAAGCACATACTACGAACAACTGAAACAAATATGCATAGAACCTTTAGATAAAACAATGCAATTTTCTTCCTCCAATTGCCCAAGCTAATTTACCGCAAGCTACTTGAGTAGACGTTTACGGCAAACGCTCAACCAGACCAAAATAGGTCCTTTAATTTCTTAACATGCCAGGTATCTTTAGCAAAAGAAATTAATGTTGGAGATCTTAAGACCATGTTCACCTATCCGGAGCAGGGACATCATTCATGAGTTATACTCCAGGCAACATCTAAGCCAAAAATAACCACAAGCCTAACTCCGGACGTTTAGAGCGATTTAGCATACGTGCCGCATGCCCCTCACATCCTTTGTTATCTCATTTAGTTTAATCTTAGAGACTAGTGAAAGTTGTCTCAATGCAAGCTACTTGAGTAGACGTTTGCTCAGAGGCTCCCACTTCTCATCTCAAACTAAATGTTTTATTTAGAAACCTCACCGCACTAGAACTGGTGAGGGACCTCTAACGCAAGCTACTTGAGTAGACGTTTACATTTCAAGATGCATCACTTCCAGTGAGAGGTCGTATTTGTGGAGGTCTAATGATTTTAGTTAGAGAAGAACCAAAATCCAGCTTAGTATTTTAATTCTAAAGGTTTCATGCGCACACATTATTTTATGTTGCCATAAATTATGTAATATCTAAAATTCCATCATAAATTAATATGAATCCTGGAATTTATAGACACAATTTAAAACATAAAATAAATCACATAAAGCATGCTTGATAATTTTAATATTGCAACATGCTTAAACAATAAATAATTAAAGCAAATAATCATGCTTCCTATTATTTACTAGTGCGCACATAATAAATTACATCAGTACGAGAAATAATTAAATAAATAAATAAAATTTCTCGTGGCCCCTCAGATGCGATTACAACTGAAAAATAATTAAATCTAATCTATTACAAGATTTATTTTTAGTACAGATCTTCAAGTTGGGCCTCCATTGGACTTGAAATCTGATTTGGATTGGGAAATAAGCATTTGGACTTCAAATTAGGGTTTCTGGCCCAAACAGCAGCCAAACCCTAATTTTACAGCACAATGGGCAGCCTCCGGGCTGACGCGCCCGAGCTACAGCCCGGACTGCAAACCTTAGGGTTTGTGGAAACCCTAGCCGCCATCCACCAACAGCCTAACCGCCACCGCCGCCTGCAGCCGAAGCACGCAGCCCAGCCCTCGCTGCTGGCCTACCTAGCACCCTCCAATCACGTCGGGTCGCCGACGCAAGCCGCCCCAGCCACCGGTGAGCCAGATGGTGCTGTGCAGAAGCAGCGAATGCAGCAGAGCTGCGCTGGTTCACCATCCATGCGCGTTGTGCCTGCTGCTCTGCCTCCCCGTTGCGCCCCCAGCCCAGCTACCATCGCCGGTCGTGGCAGCCAACCGCGACATTGCCGGAGCTGCTGAAGACATCTGCGCGAACCAGGAAACAGCCGCAACCCACAAGTGTCGCGCACGGCCTGCCTTCTCTCGCCCGCTACCACCGCTGACCTACTTCTCCATGAGTGCCGCCGCCAGCAACAGGAGAACCACTGCGTGCCTGCGCACGCAGCCAACTATTTGTGGAAGATGCCCTTCGCCGGAAACAACATCGAAATAAACTGGGCGCAGCCCAGCCGCAGGGAGGAAACCCTAGGGTTTCACCCTGCTGCCGCCACCCATCGCTGCACGCCGGCGCCGCCGCGGTCAACCCCATTGTCGGATTTGGGTGCTGGACTTAACTGCTACTCAAACTGTTATCAGATCTGAACTGTGTTCTTCGTCTCTTCGTTCTTTCGGATCTCAGGTTTTTACAGATTTAAAAATAGAAAATACACAAAATAGATCTAATCTATTACATGATTTTCCCTATTAAATCTAACCACGGATTTTCTCTTTGTGAAAAACAGATCAAAAATGAGAAGGCCACGAGAACAAAACAACCACAACAATTTAAATCCATCCATGAACATACATATTTATTTAATTTCAATTTATCCAAGATAGAGCCTAAGAACATGAACCTGGCTCTGATACCAATAGAAGGGTTTGAGTCTACGATGGACAACATGAATTGCCATTATTGAATTCTTGCCAAGGATCGTTCTTAGGATACCAGGAATAAATTTCAATTAAATAAACCATGCGAACCTATGCATGATCCTACAAAATTAATTGCAGAGGATGGAATTTAGGAATACCTGATCTTCACCGTTTGATCTACAGTTCTAGATCGGAGCCAATAACGATGAAGTAAATCTGGATCTGAATCTGAACAATAGCGTTGGAAGTTGTTCCTACAGATCTGATTTTCTGATCTGTTCCCTTGCTCCTTGGAAATCTGGTGAGGATTATCTACCAAGTTGGATCAGGAAGCCGGAGGATTTGATCAAAAAAATCCCCTGCCTGATCGTCGATTCTCTCTCTCTCTATATCTCAATATTCTGATTTTGAATATCAAACTGTATACTGTGGGCTACAACTAGTGATCTGAGAGAGAAAACCTTTATATAGTGTTAGGGTTTGAGAAACCTAACCCTAATGGGCTTGAGCAGTTTGTGGGCCAGACCAGGGATCAAATGCAAATAATAAAGTGGGCCCTCTTTATTGATTAATTCTTCCTTGTTCAACCCAGAACATAATTAATTAATAAAACATTGTTTTAACCTTCACCACGGTAACAATGCTGACTCGCCCCTTTATTACCACGTTATTAGGAACGGGTTGCATTAAACTAACATGATCCACATATTTAAGGTTTTAGACATTCATTAATTAATTTGGCTTATGACAATCAACCACAATTATTAATCTCTTATTTCCTGAGTAATACCACTCACTCCTTTTCACTTATGCCTGAATTAAATAATTCAACCTGCAGGGTTTAGCATAATGAACCTTGTGAGCTCCTTAGGAAATGTCACCATCCTGAAACGGATATGCTTACCAAAACGTCCAGCCTAAGCAGGCCACACACAAATTGCCAACACCCAAAATACGGGTATAAGAGTACATGTAAGACTCGCCACCATGGTAAATCAAAGTGTGGTCAATCTGTGTGTGCCCCTTATCCTTCAGTTGGGTTTAAGATCATAGGATGTATGTTAGGGATATGGCTCATTCGTATGTCAATGAGAATGGCACATCCCACTGTTGATCCCATCAATACACAACCATGTACCGACACATCAAGTAGCTAGGATATGCCCACTTATGAACCAATGTGCCGCAGCTTAGACCGACAGCCTATCCAGGGACTGTCTCAGCTGTGATACTGTTTATATCTCGCTAGGTCAAACGATTCATATGATCCTTTGTTATCTCCTACACACCATATGGTCATCCCTATAGGCTAGATAATAGGATATTATGGTTCGTTGTATGTTTGTTTCATCAGACAGCGAGCATCGTTGTAGCAACACATATATGAAGACCAGTGTACAAAACACTTAATCATATATGCTTTCAGTATACAATCCCAACACTTTGGACTTGGGTCATTCTACCTGAAGCCTCCATTATTTGTTCGTCGAGTAATTCCAGTGAGTCGAAGAGTTTTTTTAAATTTTGTTCTTCGTTGAATAGCTCGACCTTCGGACTTCCTTGGATGACTTCGATGGGGGATACCGCATCAACTCCATATGCGAGGGAGAAGGGAGTTTTGCACGTAGCAGTTTTATAAGTAGTTCGGTATGCCCAGAGTACAACCCGTAGTTCTTCGACCCAAGTTAACGTCTTGGCTGCTAGCTTCCTTTTTACGATGTTGATGATCGTTTTATTAGATGACTCAGCCAAGCCATTAGCCTCGGGATATCTCAGAATTGAGTATAGTAGACGAGCTCTAATTATTTTGCAATAATCCTTGAACTTTTTGCTAGTGAATTGGCGCTCGTTGTCTGTAATTATTTCTCGCGGTAGTTTGAACCGACAGATTATCTTTTCCCATAGGAAGTTAATAATCTCGGTGTCTCGTTCTTGGGAGAGTGGCTCGGCCTTAACCCACTTAGTGAGGGAATCTGTGGTAACTACTAAATATTCATTTTGACCCTTGGCCTTTGGCAGTTTTCCCACAATGTCAATTCCCCACCGAGAAAACGGCCAAGCAGGTATGTTTGAGTGAAGTGGTTCGGCATGCAGGTGTGTCAACCCTGAGAACCTTTGATAACTATCACACTTTTGAACTACCTCGTTGGCATCTTTTTTCATGGTCGGCCAATAAAAACCAACTGTGATGGTTTTATGGGCCAAGCTCCTGGAGCCCGAATGATTTCCACAACTTCCTGAGTAAATTTCCGAGAAGACCAAAGAGTTTTCTTCCTCGGATACACATTTTAATAGTGGTCCTTCGAAGGATCTCTTATAAAGTTGGTTGTCCAAGAGGACGAACCGTGCAGCTCTTCGGGTTAGTCGGATGGCTTCGGCCTTTTGTTGTGGTAGAAATCCTTCTAATAGATATTTTATGATTGGAGTCATCCATGATTCTTAGGGACTGTTCACTAGACAAACCACCATAGGTTCGGATTCACGGTCCCTAGTGGCTGGCCAAAGTGCTACAGTGAGTGGAATAGTTCGAATCCCATATGAACTTGCAGTCGCGGCCAAATTTGCAAGGGCATCGGCATGTGAGTTTTCTTCTCAGGGTATATGTGTGGCTTCCACTTCTTTGAATTTGGATTTGAGTTCCTTAGCAAGTTCATGATATGCTAACCTTCGAGCATCCTTGCTTGGAATTCGCCTCGAACTTGGTTGACAACAAGCTGAGAGTCGGACTCAATTTTTAGCTTTCAGGCCTTTAGATTTAGTGCTAATTGTAGCACGACAATCAATGCTTCGTACTCTGCTATGTTGTTCATTGTTCGGAATTCAAAATGGTTTGCTCTTTCGATGACCCATTTTTGAGGGGATACAAGTAATATCCCTGCTCCACTCCCCCTAGAATTATTCGAGCCATCTATATCAAGGGTCCAGAATTCTATGTTGTCCGAAGTGGGTCCCAGCTTGATCTCGGTTATGACCTGGAGCTTGGGAGTATAATCCACAATAAAGTCAGCCAGGATCTGAGATTTGATAGTGTTTCTTGGCTCGTATTGAAGTCCATAGCCCCCGAGCTCGATAGCCCATTTCATCATTCGTCTAGATAAATCTGGCTTGGATAGAACATGCCGAACTGGAGGACTTGTTAAATATTACTTTAAGGAATTGAGTTCTTCATCGCATTGCCTCGTCCATTCGAAATTTTTTGTTTTTCTGAGCAAAGAAACAAATGAGCTCGTTCTGTCCGAGTATCGAGCGATGAACCTGTTGATCACTGCCAATTTATTGATCATTTGTTGCACATCTTTCACGCTCTTTGGTGGTTAGATGTTTTTAATTGCCTTTATTTGGAGCGGATTGGCTTCAATCCCCCTTCGACTGATTACATATCCAAGAAACCTCCCGGACGAGACACCGAAGACTCACTTCGCAGGGTTCAACCTCACAATGGATTTTTCCAAGATCTGGAATGTTTCGGCCAGATGCTGAAGATGATCTTCGAATGTATCTGATTTCACCAAGATATCATTTATGTATACCTCCATGGTTCGGCCAATTTGTTGTTCGAACATTCGGTTCATTAACCTTTGATACGTCGCACCTGCATTTTTTAGGCCAAACGAGATGACCTTATAGCAATAGATTCCTTGGTTGGTCATAAAGGCTATTTTTCCTCATCCGACGATACATTTTGATTTGATTGTATCCCGAGAAGACATCCATGAAGCTCATAATGCCGAACCCCACAGTGACATCGACGAGTTGGTCGATGTGAAGGAGTGAGAATGGGTCTTTCGGACAAGCTTTGTTTAGGTATGTGTAATCTACACAGACTATTTTTCTCGTTCTTTTTTTACCACGACCTCATTCGCGAGCCATTCGGGATATTTTACTTCTCGAATGAGTCCCACCTTGAGAAGGTTCTTTACTTTTTTGGCAATGGCTTCATTTTGCTCTGGGGCGAATCTTCTCCTTTTTTGCCTTACTGGCTTATACTTCGGGTCGACGGATCAATGTCTGGCATGTCCGCATGAGAGAATGCAGAGTTCCCCTTATTTTGTGAGAGGAAAGTTCTCATCTTGAACTTTTGTTCTTTGGATAATTTCTCTCCGATGAAAGTAGTTCGAGATGGATTTTTTGTGTCATTCAGGATTTCCGAACAACCTTCAATTGGTTTGGCTTCCATCATGTGAACAGTTCAAAGAGTTACTTCATAACAACTCCTCGAAGCAAGTTGATCCCCACTTATAGTTCGAACTCCCCAAGGAGTTGGGAATTTGATCATCTGATGGTAGGAGGATGGTACGGCCTTCATGGCATGAATCCATGGTCGGCCGATCAAAACATTGTACACCGAAAGAGCATTGACTACCTAGAAGCGAGTAGACAAGCTCAATCCTTCGGCAAATACTAGAAGTATGATCTCTCAAAGAGAATTGAGTTTTTCTCCGCTGAACCCAACAAGTGTAATTGGATCTTTGGTTATATTCTTTTCGAAGATTCTCATCCCTCGAAGAGTTTTGAGGAATATGACGTTGGATGAGGCCCCCATGTCAACAAGAATTCTTTTGACTTGGCAATTTGCTATCATTTAAGTGATAACAAGGGCGTCATCGTGTGGATGACAGGCTTCGATCTCATTCTCAGCGCCGAAGCAAATCTCGAAAGGAGATGCTTCAATTTGCTGAATTGGTTGGTTCCTTATATCTCGGCAATGTTTCTTTGCCACACTTTGAGATAAACCGGTCATCAAGGAGTCCCAGTAGGGACGTTGATGACCCTTTAGATTTCTGGTTGTTGCAGTTCCTCAGGTAAAGGTTGCCGATTTGCTCCCGTGGTCGGGGTCTTGTTTTGGGGAGCTTGACCTCGGCCTTCTTTTTGTTCCTCGTCCAAACCTTTCCCTTGTTACAGGTTTCGGACATGTTAGGATCCCTTCGGCCAGAAGTCGATCAACTTCTCGCTTTAGGTATCGGCAATCATCAGTTTGATGACCGTGGTCTTGATGAAAGTCGTAATACAAGGAAGTGTCCCTAAGTTTGGGACTTGCGAACATTTTTCTTGGCCATCGAACTTCGTTGCCGATCTTTTGCATTTCTCGAACAGCTATTCGGAGTGGAATTTGTTGTTCGTCCTGGGAAGTGTTTGATACCACCTTCATCCCCTGCTTGGACAATTTGGCCCGAGCAAGATAGGGTTGATATCGGGCGTTGGCCCGCGTCTCACTTTTCTTATCAGATTGGTTTGATTGAGGCTTGTTCTTATTCATTTGGTCGAAGTTATCCTCTTCGACCTCCTGTTGAATTTGGGCTTCGGCCCGTGCTATTACCTCGGCCATGGTCAAGCAGAGGTACTTGACCAACTTCCAGAAGAGATTGGGATTTCTTCTAATGCCTTTCTTGAATGTTGATACTGCTGTTTTCTCGAGGCAGTTCGGGATGGTTACCTTTACCGAATTGAATCGCTTCAGGAAGTCCTGAAGGGATTCACTCTCCTTTTGGATGATAGAGTAAAGGTCGTCCGACCTTTTCGGCGCTCTTCGGCTGCTCAAAAAATGTCATACGAAAGATTCGTGCAGCTCGGCGAACGAAGAGATTGAGTTCGGAGGTAGATGCATGAACCATTACATGACAGGCCCGTCCATACACGCTCGGAAGCTTTTTCATATACATGCTTCGTGGTGGTGATCAGGAATCACCGTAGTCTGCATTTTCATCTTGTATAGTGTGATAAATTCATTCGGGTCTGTCTTCCCGTCATACGCTTTTATGGTCAGCATTGTGAATTGAGAAAGCAGTTGTATGGCCGATATCCTTCGAGTGAAGGGGGATTCGGCGTAACTCTCTAGTGGGATGTTCTTCGGAGGAGTTGGTGCCCCGTTGGTGCCCCAGGAATCAGGGACGTGAATTTCTGCATTTGCTCGAGCTGTTTCTCTAGCAATCAAATTTTCTCCCGTAATTCATTGTCTTCGGTCGGAACCCAACTGCCGCTAGGTTCGGTTCGGACATGGGAGGCTTCCTCCTCCCCCTTAGATTCAAGCAGAGGGGTTCTGCTCCTGGAGCGAGTTTCGCTCTACTCTTCACTATGGACTAAAGCCAACTGCCGCTGAAGAGCTTCGGCTTCTACAGTGACCCTTCGATTTTCCTCTTGCAGGTTGCGGAGCTCATCCTCGAACTCGGTGGCATTTCGGAAGACTCCGCGGACTGGCTGGCTGTTGTTCTCGTTGTTGTTGTTGTTTTCCATGATTATATATTTCTTTCTTATAAGGCCCTTCTTCTAGCGCCAATTGTTAATGCTCAAATTTTCTAAGGCTTTTTTAATAAGAATACTTGATAAAATGCGAAGGAGATAATAAGCGAAATATAAGGACTTGATTGTAAGTGGAACACGAATGCTTTAATGCTTTTATTGTTGTATTTATTGCTGATTTCAATGTATTTTTGTATAATAAATGTAGCTATATTTATAGGGAATAAATACAAAGTGACTCTAGATGACGAATCGCAATTCTTCTGCCGAACTGGTGCTTCAAACAGTCGTGTCCATTCGTTCGAGCTGGTTTTATTTATATACAGTTCGATTTGACAATCCGGCTTTTCATAACGTTCAAGCTGCTCAGTTCGACCAGTATGTAGCTCGGTCAAAAGTAGCTCGGCCAACAATCCGCATTTCCAAGGAACTTTCCTTGATTGTATATTTTTAGTTTTGGGGCATCCTCTAATGAGCTTTCTTCTTTGATGGACTGATAATAAACTTTTTCATTTTCGAGTCATAACATCTATTTCTTAATATATTTATAAAATAAGCTATTCTTATAATTAGCTCTATGAATGAATTTAGCTATTATAAATAATTCTCTCATAAATTAAAATATTGTATTAGTCTGATATCTGCTAACTGTCGAGGGTGAATTTATTTTCGGATTCCAAATCTTCGTCGCTATTATCATTTTTTTCGTAGGGAATAAAGTTTAAATAAATGGTAATGATAGATAAATGGTTGCCTAGTTTCAATCGCTATTATTACAATTTCTTACCTTTTATCATTTTAATGGGACCAACGCATGCATAATATTAGACATTTTTATGTTCAAAAATCATGTCTATGACCCCGTTTGGAGTTCACCAATCTGAGTTTAGTTAATGATGCCTATTTGTTTAATAATTAAAAATAAGTTGAAGTAATTTAAGCTAAAAGTAAATTAGTATTGCAATATTCTAAAAGTCAAAAGAAGATTTAATTTTAATGAACTTGGATCCAATAGTCCGACAGACTAGGTATACTGAGTTGATTCAACAATATTTCTATCATAATCAGTATTTAGTATTGAAGATCATATTTTTTTATTCAATTTCATGTTCTATATAATTACATTTACTATCAATAGTATTTATTAATAAAAATCCTCTAATGACCTACCGTAGTACATGTTAGTATTGAGATACCACCAATATTATATTATCACATTAGTCTATTGGCACATTAACATGTGCTTATAATGAGTATTAGATTTTTTTAATTTTATTAGATGATGAAAAGTTATATATAATCCATATGAGCGATGGAATTGGACATGTTCAAATGTTGTTGAAATAGAATAATAAATATAAATATATATATATATATATATATATATATATATATATATATTGTTGGTCCCGAAATCGGAGTGTAATATGTGCAGTGAAAGGTTTTGTGTATGCAGCGTAAGTCAAAATAAGCACAAATACTGGTTCGTTCAAACAGAGTAAAGTCAGTTGTGTGTGTTAGTCAGTTTAAGCTTAAGTCTCTGTTCCATCTTAAGTCAGTTTCACATTTTATATTCTTCAATATTTGGACAAGTATTGAATAGCTTCAGTAGTCAGTTTGTAAAACAGAAAAAACGAAGCAAGTATAAAGAAAGCAGTAAAGCAACACACACAAAGATTTATAGTGGTTTGGACTTCAATATCCTACATCCACTCTTCAGACCCAAGGTCTGAATAATTCACTAAGTAAATACAAGCCTCCTTACGATCTATACACAGTCCGTGGCTCCTCCGTCCTCCAGTCAGCTGTGGCACTCGCCTAGGAACTCCTTGTAGACTCAGTCTTTAGGTTGAAATGGGGACGCACCCCGCAACCTCCTTCCCGGTGGGTGAATGTTTACTAATTCTTCCCAGAATGGTTGGATGTTTAGAGGTTCTTCCCAGAACACAAGTGGTTGGCATACACCCGTGAGAATGAGAGTCCCAGACTAGGAAACTGACTGCTGTGAAGATATCTCAGAAAGATATAATCACCACGAAGAGCCTCAACTTAAAGCTTCAGCCTCGTGCTAGGAGAAGATAGCACGGTGGGGAACTTGAGTCGGAGACTCAAATCTCGTGTTAGAGAACACAGAAACTCAGAGAGTTTGGCAGAGAGATGGCCTGAACTGTTGCCCTTATCTTCTTAAGACTATCAGATTTTGAATTCTATTCAGGTAACCTGTTAAGGTTGGAAGGGCATGCCTGTATATAGAGGAGGAGCTATGGCAATTTGAATTTCTATCCGTTAGACACATAAATTTGAATTGTCCAATCGTAGCCCATGCCTTAGGTCTGCTTTCTGCTCTGTTGCGTCAGTGTACGTTACACTAACTTTATGTCAGACTTATTTTCAGCCCGAGGGATCCCAATTTTTGGATAACCTCGTACTGACTTGGGCATATATGAATGTCTGAGTCTGACTGAGCTTCAATATATTTCGAAATGCTCATTCTTTAAAGGTAGAAGCTCTGATACTGACTATTAAAGATCAGCACAGCTTTGCCCTCATACTGACTTCCCAGGGTCAGTATGGTAAACCCTCATACTGACTAACAATAGTCAGTATGGAAAACGCCCACATACTGATTTCTCCTTATCAGTTTGGAAATCCCTTGAACTTACTTCTCCATAGTCAGTTCGGGAAAGCCCTCATACTGACTTCTCCTTGTCAGTATGGTAAGACCTTAAACTGAGTGCTCCAACACAGTTTTAGGTCAAAGCTAGGCGTGATGATAGTCAGTTCTCAAGCATTCTCGTTGCTCGGTCTTCAGTCTAAGTTCTATTACAACTCAATTCGATCCTATACAAGGATTACAAGATTAGAACTCTAGAAACTGGAAAAGCTGACTAAGATGACTTACAATCTTTGACCCACCAAAATATCAAAAAGTAAGGAATGAATTCTCTAAAAAAATAATCCTAACAATTTCCCCCATTTTGGTGTGGTCAAAGCCATCTGGAACCTAAGCCGATGAGGTGAGGGTAACTTTAATGTTTTTACAGTTTTGACAATGTGTCTCTTAAACTCAGAAAAGTTCCCCCTCAATTTGGGCTTTTTACTTAAGATCTTCTCTTTATAAACTTGGAGAGATATTGCTCGATTGATTTTCTTTATCAGTTTAGAGCAATTAAACCTTAAGAAGGGGAGAGAGTCAGAAGCCCATTGATTACACTGAATTGTGAAAGTTCAGCGTTTGAAGAACGAAGACCTTTGTTGGACAAAAAGAGATTGTCATCAACAAGTCAGTTTACCCTTTAATAATTTTCATTACAAATACAGGGATAAACCAACAAAAAGAAACATATTACAGATCTATTACAAGAACTATACTAGGTTGCATCCGGTCTTCAAACTGGCTGCTGCAGTAGTCCGCACAATGAAGGGAACTGGTTTGATGTTCTAACCAGCTTTCCATATTCCCTCATTGCTGACATTCAGCAGCGATTGCAGAGGTAATGCTACTTAGCACATTGTGGGAAGGAAAGATCAACAATTTGTCTCCTCCCACCTCTTGGCTTCTTCTTCGTTTGCTAGTCTCTTCTTAACGAGATAAGAGACATAGCAATGAACTACTTTACGTGGTCACGCCCTGTTGTTGGCATGCCACTGAGCAACAGTCGTGAGATGTGTGTCGTGTAGAAGGAGACGACAACGGTAGAAGAGATCTATTGATTTCTTCTGCTCCTTCTAGAGCCTTTTAGGCTCACTCACGCTGCATATCCTGATGTCTTCTGCACCTCCCATACTTCTTTTCCCCCTCTTTGACTGCAACCAAAAAGGGTGGTGAGATGATGTCTGGAGGTTTAGGCTCTATCACCATTTTTCCAGATCTAGGGGAAGATTTTGGTTGAAGACGAAGTATAAACTTGGGAGGAAGAGTTCGACAATGGAGATTGGAGAAAATTTTTGTT
The DNA here is from genome assembly GCA_026898455.1 of Plectranthus barbatus. Classification (NCBI taxonomy): domain Eukaryota; kingdom Viridiplantae; phylum Streptophyta; class Magnoliopsida; order Lamiales; family Lamiaceae; genus Plectranthus; species Plectranthus barbatus. Next base: position 289,779 of record JAPKLW010000164.1, read on the forward strand.
TCTTAGAGGAAACAAAAGAACCCTATTTATAGCAGAAAGAAAGACCAATTAAAAGTGGTAGGAGCACCTTGTGATCTTTCGATTCGTGATCTTCGGCGACGATTGAGATTCGTGGCCTCGCGATGCGCATTTTAGATTTGACTGGAGCGACGTGGGTCGGGGCAATATTCCACATGTCAAAATATGATTAATCGATGCAGGATACACATTAATAGCGATGTAACTGCAGTGATTTTCTTTGGAATTCGAAATCCCGGCTTTCGAAATTCCAAACTGACTGAGAGTCAGTTTCTAAACTGAGAGTTGGAACTCGGTTTAATCACGCATACGTCCTTCAGAATTCTTCTAAGTACGAAAACCAAAACTTGGTTTCTGTTCATCAAGTCAGTTTGGAGCTTGACTGAAGGTGTGATTCTACTTCTCTGAAAAAGCACAACCTACCCACCTAGTACAACAGTCAACAGTGATATCGGATTGGACATCTTCCAATTTGTCTCTAACGGATATTTATTTCAAACCTTCTACCACACGACTATAAATAACGGAGAATCCAACAAAAGAAGGATACCAAATTCAAGTATCGAACTTGTTATTAACGATCAAGCTTAAATGCTAATGTTTCGACATAACCATTCAAGGCTCTTAAGCTTTTCCGTGTGCCACTCTAGTGAACACGAGACTCGAAACCTTAGAGTTATTGAGTAATTTCTTGGTAATCTCTCTCCAAAAAAGATTATAACAATCAAGTACGTCTTGTACTCTAACTCTTACGGGTAATCTACCATCGAGCCAAAGTTTCGGGGAAACTATAAACACCCAATTCCAGCGACGAGGAGGCTGAGTGGTGCGCCCACACTCTAAGGAGCTGAGAAGCGTAGAACGAGCCAGATGAGTGCGCTTATGGACTGAAGGACGAGGCTTCTTGAGCAAGCAATAGTTTGTATGAGCACCTGTAAAGTTCTAAGCTTACTGGATTACAAGACTTGAGTCTGAAGAGTGGATGTAAGACATTTTGGTCCGAACCACTATAAATCCTTTGTCATTTACTACTTTCTTACATACTGTCAGCTTACTTTCATTTAAAACTCAACACTCAAGTGTTGTATTATACTTTGAATACTAACATTAAGCACATGAACTATAAATTTGACAAACCAAGCTGACATGTCACCCTCAACTTGGATAAGTGCAAGCTTACCGAACAAACAAATTCATTTCCGTTGTGCATACTATTTCTACTCTGATAAACCGGGACCAACAAGTTTTTCCGGAATTTTAATTTATTTCACGTGGATGAAGGATAAGGCTACATATTTTTAATTTTACTTTAATTAAAATTTTAAATTGAGAACTAGAAGAATAAAATTGCAATAATATATTTAATTTATATTTATATTTCCTAATAAATGTGCTATGTATAGCTATCATAAAAATTACAATGAGAATTATCTAATATTGCATTTTACCAATTCAGATAAGTGTGTTAAAAAATGTTGATGCTTATGAAAAATTGAACCGGTCGAATCAAAACTTCTTATATTATTTATCTTTTCTATTTAATTCGCAAACTATTATAGATAAATTGTAATTATAAAATGCACTCTATGACAAAAAAAAAATGAAAAAGAGGTGCCTATGACTTTATCATTCTTATTATGTAAGCAATCGTTATGACGTTGAACTAATCATATATGATTAATTGTCTTAATCATCATGAGAGATTCTTACATTTAATCTTAGAAATTAATTAATCAATCAATCAATTATGAGTTGGTCTCCTGTGAAACCGTCTCACTATTTTTTATTGTGAGACGGATCAAAATCCATACCTATTACAAAACAAATTTATTATGAATTTACTTTTACAAACCCATCACTCCCAGCCCAACGACCACATCACCTCTCAACTTACCCTCGCAGTAACGCCTCTCAAGCTCCTTGTCTAAAGCACCACCCTCTGTTCCCCCTCGGCCGGCAGAGCTCTTCAAATCTCTCAACAAAAGTATCAATCTTTGGGTTGGTGTTTGAGATTTCCGAGTATTAATGAAAGTTGGGGACGTGGTCGGAATCGAGGCTAGACATGAGGTCACACGAGTTGATAGCCTCGAGAGGATGCTGGTGAACAGTGATGGTGGAGGAGCTTCTGGGGGCGACGAAGGAGGAGGAGGGTGGTGGTTGAGGGTGGTCACGAAGCCGTAGGTGGTGGAGGTAAAACTTAATTGCTGAAAAAAAAACTTAATTGTTGAATACATCATTTACACTAAAGGAATACATTATATACAATAAAGGAATACATCATTTGAGAACAAAAAAAAACTTAATTACTGAATACATCATTTACAGTAAAGGAATACATCATTTGAGAGCAAAAAAAAAACTTAATTGCTGGAAAAAAAAACTTAATTGCTGAATACATCATTTACAGTAAAAGAATACATCATTTACAGTAAAGGAATACATTATTTGGGAAGGAGTTTAACTGCTTATTTCTTACAATTCATGGAAGAGAATCGGTTGTTGGAGATTCTCGATCCGAAGGTTGTAAAAGAAGGAGAAGCAGAAGAGATCAGGGGAATTGCGAAGCTGGCGCGGAGGTGCTTGAATTTGAATGGGAATAGCAGGCCGGCGAAGAGGGAAGTGGCAGCCCCATTTTCATATACCTCTGGAGCAACTCGGGTTGATTTAGAAGTTTGGGGCCTATGTAGATCGGGTAGCTCCAACTCACCTAATCGACCTCAACAATTGTAGGAATAGCAGGAGAAGAAGAAGCAGAGGTGGACTGCTCCATCACCGGAGTCGTCGATGCCCTCACAACAAAATTACGCTTCTTAGAATCGAAGCATACGCGAGAGGCCGGGGAAATGGATGAAGTGGAGTGGAGAAGACGTACAAATCTGAATGATGCTGGTGGAATACGAGTGAGGGAGGCTTCTATTGCTGCAATGTATTTCAAAGATGGGGAGAAAAGTTTTGTTGCGGGAAGGAAGATGAGAAGAAATATATTTTGAGAAATATCCATTAAAAGATTCAATAAAAAAATATGGGTAGGATATAGTCCGTTTCACAATAAAAAATTGGAGAGACCGTTTCATATGAGAGTTTGCCATCAATTATTTATGAAAGAAAATTGCTTCACAACTTTTCTTATATTTAATATGCCAAATAAATTGTAGACTAATAAGAAGCAAGAATATCATGGTATACCAAATTAAATTTGGTTGAGATGAAATAATTAAATACTACATTTATGTATAGGAAATTACAATAATGAGAAATTATTAAATCGGTCAAATTCGGATCAAATCTTTTGTTCTACAATGATGTTTCACCGTCTTGATTATAAATCTTGATACTTGTGTTTACAAAAACAAATATTAAATATAATACAATTATACAATATTTCCTCAGTCCCGCTTAAATAGGTCCTTTTCATTTTGATACATTAATTTCGGAGCTAGTATTTAATAACTAATTGTAATTAATAATAAAATTGACAATCATAATTAACTTGTTTAAGAAAATAGCTTATGTAAGCGGGACGAAGGGAGTATATTCTAATAGATTTTTAAGAACAAAAATTATAAAATTATAAAAGCATAAATTATGACTATGAATTATTCAATTGATTTAAAAATTGATTTAATAATCAATTTTTAGTTAAAAACCAAAAAAAATTACTAAAAAATATTATATACCTTAAATGAGTAATACGAGCCCTACGCTAAACTTATAAAATTAATCACACTATAATAAATTAAGATTATAAATAAATATTGAATAAAAATTAATAATTTAAATAATAAAATAAGAAATGGAACATAAAAAAAGTAAAATAGAGAATTTCATATGCAGATAAATTAATAGTTTTATTGAATAAAGCAACCTCATCAAATACTTCAAATAAAGTCTTTTCATTTTTCTTTTATAAAAATGCGTGTCATGTGCAAAAGAATACATACTTTTTTTAAATAATTCGAATTCATCAATATTTTATGGGTTAACTCTGTTAAAAGAAGTTTTTCTCATAAATAATGAGTTGTTGGTACCTAAGTTTACTCGTAATTAGTATATACTGAGTCAAAATATAGGGGGTCACAATTTGTGTAGAATGGGTTCTTATTATATTGATATATGTTAAGTTTTAAATAGTGAATACGGTGAGAAAAGACTTTATTTGTATATAAATTTGATTTTTAAACTTAAAGACGAACACATGTCTACGATACAATATAATAACTAGGGGTGTTCATGGTTTGGCCGAAACCGGTCAAACCGGCCAAACCGTATTAATTTGGCCGGTTTGGCCGGTTTGAAATTTAATTTTGAAACTGGCGGTTTGAAAATTTTAAAACCGGATAAATTTGGTTTGGTTACGGTTTGGAGACTCAAACCGGCCGTTTGGGCCGGACCGGCCGTATATATAATTTGTAGCTCATTTGTTAAGTTTCTACTTTTTCATACAATTAACCCATGTTCAAATTTATTGGCCAACATACTATAGTTTTAGTTTTATTTTTTTATTTATAAAAAATAAACTAATAAGTATTAACATTAAATAATATTATTTTATATAATTTCCTTAAGATAAATTTAGCATGAACTTTATAATAATAATTTTACACATCTCTTTCAATTTTACATTTGAATTTTAAGGTTATAATTTTATTACATTTGACCCATGTGTTTCTTTTGATTTACATTAAATTATAAATATAAAATTTTTAGAATAAAATTATATTATTATAAGTAGTAACAAATAATATAAAATAATTAATTTGTATTTAGGCCCTAGTTTTTTACAAATTATAGTAGATTGTTGAAAGTTGAAACATATTTCTTTTCAAACCGTCAAACCGGCCGGACCAAACCGTTTTTATATGGTTTGGCCGGTTTGGTTTCAAAAAATTATTTGACCGGTTTGGTTTGAAAAATTTTCAAACCGTACCTATCGGTTTGGCCGAAATTTTCCTTCCAAACCGGCCGAACCGGACCGCGAACACCCCTAATAATAACTATTCATTATATCTAATCTGATTAATAGAATAATGATTCAATAAGAATCAAATTCGATAAACATGATAAATATTTTGGTACAAATAAATAAAACTCTAACAATAATAATTTGATATGATAACGTGCTAAAAAATAACTAATAAATAATCATACATAAATCAAATAAAACATTGATTTAAATAATAAAATCCTAATTTGATAACTATTAAATAAGTAAATAAAATAAAATACTTCACATTAATTATTTGATAGATATTTGTATTCGATTTTAATCTGCCAAGAATCCAACACAATTTTCTTGTTTGATTAGTGAGTGGATGAAGTCTTGAGTCCAAATTCATTTTCATTGTATGAATTCATGTTAGGTTATTATATGTGTTAGGGGTGTTCGCGGTCCTGTTTGGTCTGTTTGAAAGAAAAATCTCGGTCAAATTAATAGGTACGGTTTGAAAATTTTTCAAACCAAACCGGCCAAATAATTTTTTGAAACCAAATCGGCCAAACAGTATAAAAACGGTTTGGTCCGGTCGGTTTGATGGTTTGAAATGAACTGTATTTCAACTTTCAACAATCTACTATAATTTGTAGAAAACTAGGACGTAAATACAAATTAATTGATTTATATTATTTGTTACTACTTATAATAATGTAATTTTAATTTTAAAAATTTTATTTCTATAATTGAATGTAAATCAAAAGAGACTTGTGAAATTATAATAATAATGTTCATACTTAATTTATCTTAAATAAATTATATAAAATAATAATATTTAATATTAATACTGTTGGAGTAGTCTCAATATTACTCGAGGAAGTAGTTCGATTGGGTCGAGGAGACTGGTTCGGTAAAGTGGGTCAAGCCCGTGTAGGTCGAGGAACTTGATAAGCTGTTCGAGATGGATAGATATGGAAAAGATATGGTGTATATCTTGTTTCCTTGTTAAACAAGATTTATTCTAATCAGTATTAGATTTGGATAGGAATAAATCTATTTTAGATAGATTTAGGTTTAGATATATCTTACCATATCTAGGTTTTATATTCCTTATATATTTAGGAATATCTCCCTATATATACCCCTGCTCCCCACCAATTATAATTGTCACATACTTTGTATTTTCTTCACAGTGGACGTAGAGCATAGCTCGAACCACTATAAGTTATTGTGTTCTTTATTTTCTGTTAGTTATTTGTGTCTGCAATCGTTTCAATTCACAACAAATACTCATTAGTTGATTTTTTATATAAAAAATTAAAAACTAAAATTATAGTATGTTGGCCAAGAAATTTAAACATGGGTTAATTGTATGAAAAAATAGAAACTTAATAAATGAACTATAAATTATATTAATTAATTAATATATATATATATAAATACGGCCGCTCTGGCCGATACGGCCGGTTTGAGTCTCTAAACCGTAACCAAATCAAATTTAACCGGTATCAAAATTTTCAAACCATCAGTTTAAAAATTAAAATTCAAACCGGCCAAACCGGATTAATTTGGCCGGTTTCGGCCAAACCATAAACACCCCTAATATGTGTAAACAAACTATCAATTTTAATAAAACATGATCTAATTAATATCATATATATATATATATATATATATATATATATATAGGGATGCATTATATGATTACACATCTCCCCTATGTTATATGAGGCCAAAATCCAGCCATTAGATTCAAATTTGGACGATCTTGATTTAATTTGAAAATCAAAAATTTGGTGCATTATCTAATGAAACATACTACATTATTGGGTATAATAGTTGTAATTAACGTGAAAGATATAAAACATCCTCATTTTCTCTCTCCTCTAGAAATCTTATAAAACTTTAAATAATCATAACTCACTCAATTTAAATTATTTTTTCACATGTTATATATCAAATTTAAGATAATTTAATTATCTTTCAAACGCAATCCCTATTACATATATTTCGAATAAGATAATCACATTAAAACTAAATAATGTAATGACTAAAACTAAATGATATATCATAATACAGAGAATAATGTAATGACATATTATATTTACCTTATTTCGATGTTGTTCATAGAAAAAATTTGGAATAATCTTAATTGCACTGTTGTGGATGCATTTTATAGATAAAAAATGTGTCTAAGTGGTACATTACGTGTCGCTTGTGTATTATGTCATTCATGTCTGTAACAACAGTGCAAAAAGGGTAACAATAATGGATCGCAACAAAAATATAATGCATTGCATTATATAGATAAAATGGGGCTTTAGTGGTACATTATGTGTCGCTTGAGTGGTACATTATGTGTAGTCTATGTATTACATTGCATGATAAAAAATAGAACACGGTGCATTAAATAGATAAAACATTGTCGGAGTGGTACATTATGTGTCGCCTGAGTGATACATTATTTAACGCATGAGTATTACATTATGTCTGTAACAACAGTGCAAAAATAAAAATGGATCGCAACAAAAATAGAATGCAGTGCATTATATAGATAAAATGGGATCTATGTGTTACATTATTTGACGCATGTGTATTACATTATCCATGCTTGTAACAACGGTGCAAAAATGGATTGCAACAAAACATAACACAATGCACTATATAGATAAAAAGTAGTCTGAGTAGTACATTATGTGTCGCTTGAGTGGTACAATATGTGTTGCATGTGTATTACATTACCCATGTCTGTAACTGTGAAGATAAAAAAACTGCTCCAGAAATTAATAAAACTGCACATTGCTCTAGATAACTGATTCGACAAACTGTTGTTAAACTATCGACGAACCACCATGGATAACAACCAACGATTGCGACGCAGTGAACCATTGCCACTGCTAGAGATACGCGAGGAGAGGAGAATGCGCCGTTGTCGTCTCTTACCTGCGCAACAACTATCTTCAGTAAAAATAAAACAAGTTGAGAATGCAACTCATAATTTCACCGACACACCAAAAAAATTATACAAATTTCACCAACACTGTATTGAAAAGAAAAGAGATTTCTGTGTGAAGTTTGTGGGAGGAGGGAGCACGAGAGGAGAGAGAGAAAAGAGAGAGAGAGAGTATGAGAGAGGAGAGAGAGAGAAGAGAGAGTATGAATTTGACGTGAGAGTTAGATGGTTTGTGTAAGCAATATTAATTTATTCATAGACAATGACAAAATTAACCTTAATGAATCATTAAATAATAAATAAAAAGTCAAAGTCAATATTTTAAAATTTAATATGAACCACGTGATTAAGAAAATAAAAGGCTAAGATTTGGTCTCATATAAAATTTGGGAGGTGGGTAACATATGATCACAACTCTATATATATATATATATATATATATATATATATATATATGTTAGATCATATGAGAATAGATGTTAATGTAAGAAATGAGAATAAATCTCAGCCTTTGATTTCACAAGATCTGCGGTCATGCTTTAATAATTTTCGTCTTCATTTTATCCTCCGCGAACTTCATTATTACATATTTAAGGGTATCATTGTCATTTAACCTGATGGTATCTCCCTCAAATAATTTCCATTTTCATTTTATCCTCCACGAACTTCATTATTACATATTTGGATCTCTAATTCCTTTTCATTTCGATTTTTCATAATATTTCGATTGCCTTGTTGAGTCATCCATTACTCTAAAATTAGATTAAATTTTATTATTATTTAATTGAATTTTCTAATTTAATGAAGTTTTAAATAAATAAAATAAATTTAACATATTTTTTAAAAAAATTGATTTTATTTTTATTTAATTTAATTTTTCCCATTTAATGAAATATAGAGAAGATAAAAAGAAGAGAACTGTTTCAAAAAATTTGATTTTTTTTCTTTTAATGATGTATATAGGAGATAAAATGACGAGAACTGAAATAATTTTTCCGAAAAATTAATTTTATTTTTATTTAATTTAATTTTTTCCATTTAATGAAGTATAGAGGAGATAAAATGAAGAGAACTGTTTCTAAAATTTTGATTTTTTTCGTTTAATGATGTATATAGGAGATAAAATGAAGAGAATTCAAATCATTTTTTTCGAAAAAATGATTTTATTTTTATTTAATTTATTTTATAATGAACAATAATTGAGATAAAATGAAGAATGATTAAGATATAATGAAGAACTGCTAAGATACAATGCATGTCGCGTATAACATCAAAATTCTCATCGAATTTATTTTATAATGAATCACAATTGAGATAAAATGAAGAATAACTAAGATATAATGAAGAACTGTTATGATAAAATGCATGTCACGTGTAACATCAAAATTCGAATCAAATTTATTTTATAATGATTCGCAATTGAGATAAAATGAAGTATAACTAAGATAAAATGAAGTATATAATACATAAAATGAACAAAACACAACTTTTGAGCCCTGTACGTTCGTAATGACTATGTTGCCCTTCAATGAAGTAAAATGAGGATATTATGCCGCGTTTTTTGTTAAAGCTCTTATATAATCTGGATCGTTGATGTTGTCAAATCTATGGACGAAATTTATTCTTATTTCTCATGATAAGGGCTATTCTCACCAGATCAGCCCCCTATATATAAAATGAAGTATTCAAATCTGAACTATATGTCCTGAATGAACTGTAACTTAAGATCTTGCGGTCCATTTATTTGATCTGATGACTAATTTGTGTGACACGTGGCAGTTGGCTATTTGAATGTATTTACTAAAAGGGTGTTTTGGGATGAAAAAATAGTTAGTTATGGTAGATAAGTTATTCACGGCAATTTCCTAAATTTGTGCCTACTTAATTTCTAATTAAATCTTCTAAATATTTTTAAAGCCATAATTTTATATATTGTAGATTTTTTTTATTGAAGACAACGGTTCAAAACAACACAAGTCCTTCGAAGAATATTATCAATTTTAGTTTTCT
>JAPKLW010000164.1:314689-397912 GCA_026898455.1 Plectranthus barbatus
AATAAGGGCCCTGAATCAAAATTAATTCAGGGGGCGTCAATTGAAATTTTTTTAATTAAAAATGAGGATGAAAATTTAATTAATTAAGGTTGGCAGTGATCAATTAACTGTGAATTTATTTAATTCACATTTTTGGCGTGCAATCAAGGTTATTTATACCATTAATTAAATAAGTTATAATACATTCAATTATTTGATTTGATTCTATAAAAATGGAAATGAATTAAATATTTAATTTACTATAATTCTGAACGAAATTTAGAGATTTGATATACTACACTAAGGTTAAATTAGACTTTTTACTAAGCTTTTGCTATTTTGTGCATTTATTCATAAAAATTGTCATATTTTGGATGAGATTTTAATTTTTTGCTATTTTAAGTTATTTCCTCTTTTTATTATGTCGACTTAGACTATAAAAAATTCAAACTTGATTCGTTTAATAATTTAGTGCCAATAATTCATGTTTATTTATACCTCATGTTATAGGAGATTATATCAAATCTAAATTGAAATTCAAAAATTCAGATCGCGTTAGGAATCTTGAATTTCAAACAAATCAAACACAAGAATAACCATTTCAAATTACATGACAGCTTCAAAGTGGACTGAATCTTTGAGAAAATTTAAAAAAGTGGCATCCCCAAGATAGAAAAGAAAGTTAGTTAACCAAACCAAAATAATATTGATTCTTTCTTTGAAAGAAAAGACACATAATTCAAGTTTCACTGAGTTCGAGACTACTTTGGTTGTTGTTTGGTTGATTAATAAAAGGAGTGGAGTTTCGAGCAGCACTCGAAGTCGACAGACATTTCTTTGTAATAACTCCGACCAACCGGGGCTAGTTCCGTCATTGAACTCCATTGGCGCATGTCCATTCGTAAAGTCCGCCACTATTCCCACAAACACAGCTATTTTATTTAAACCCCAACTCCCTCTCTCTCTCTCTCTCTCTCTCCCTCCCTCCCTCTCCCTCTCCATCGAGCTATTTATATATTTATTTATTTCTACACACAGTTCTGAAGTGGGAAAACTCCATTGCTTTCTTTTTTTCTCAGTCTTTTTGAGGGAAGGGGGGAAATTGAAGAATGGTGGATGATTTCATGGTGTGCGTGGACAGGATAATAGTATCAGCTGCATGTTTTCAAGAATCATCTTCCCTTGCTGCTGCTGCTGCAACAGGGAGTGGTGTGGAGAGAGAAAGTGTGGCCCAAGAAAGTGTCAATGTTAGTCTTGCTGGAGAAAATGGTGTTAGGGTCGTTGCCAAAGATGGGATTTTTGTTGGTGAGGGCTGTTCTTTTTCTTCTGTGAAAGGTAAAGGAAGTTTGAAAGAGTGCAGAATTTGTCAGGAGGAAGATGAGAAGGATATGGAGGCTCCTTGCGCTTGCAATGGCACCCTCAAGGTTTCATTTTTAGCGCCTTTTCTATGTTTTTTTGTTTGTGTGAGGAATCAGAATTTGCCCGGTTCCTTCTGGTGATTTTTTGTGCGTGATTTCTTTGTCTTTGTTTTTAATGGAATTCGAGGTGGGAAGCCCTCTGTCTGCTATTGAGGAAGATTCTTGCTTTAAAAATTTGGTCTTTGGGTTTTCTAAATTTTTGGTAAATAGGATTCTTTTTTATGCATTAATGCTCTTTTAATGGGTTCGTGTCCTTTTTTTGCATACAATTATTGTCTTTTTTTCAAGAAATGTTGGGGGGTTTAAACTTCGTGTAGTTGTGCATTTAATGGCGCCATCCCCAGTCCCCACTTGGATTCCTGCCTATTTATTCAATCTTCATTAGTTTCTGTTGTTTTAGAGCATGATATGGTTTGTTTATTTATTTATTTTTTAACTAGAGCATGATTACGTTTGTTAATAAATGAATTGAATACTCCTATGTGATCAGTGGTTATCTACAGTTTTCAATGTTTCATGCTTTTGAGTTTTGTTGGTATTGCTTTAGGACTTAATCTCATGTTTTTGGCATCGCAATAGACAATTTTAAGATAACTTTTGTGCATTATTTTTGTGGTGATGTACTATTCTACTATTACACATGCGAACTACCTTTTATTGCCCCAGATGAATGAGGAATCTCCTTTTCCTGCAATCCTGTATAAATATAAAGATTGCATCTTTGCTCGAATTCATAACTTCATCGATCTTATTTAAAATCATTATTCATTTCCATGTGCTCAGCTAATGCATGATTTTCTTTCTGATTCTTGAAAAATCTTTAGCATCATTTCTGAAAATGTATAATGATTTTGTGTGTTTTTGTTCTCTTCATCGATAATGGTGATTCCGAGACTATAAAACATTATGAATTGACTTTGCTTGTGAATGTAGTTTGCTCATAGGAAATGCATTCAGAGATGGTGCAACAAGAAAGGTGACATCACCTGTGAAATATGCAACCAGGTCAGAATATTGCATATAATATACATGTTATAGTCAACAAATTAAATATTGTTATAGAAATTTAATATTTGGGTACCTCCCTTGTCAAACAGATTTTTTCTCCAAACTATAGCAGCCCGCCTCCAAGAACCAACTCTGATGTTTTAGCTATCAATATCAGGTAAATACTAAACATTGGACCTCTGTCACTGTTTAAATCAGATGGTATGTATGGATGCACACACAACACACTTTTTTTTTTGCATAGGAGACTCTATTAGATTGTTCTCCGAGGTGCACGAGTCTTGCTTAAAGTGTTTGTCTGCTTGACTTCCACAATAATGTGATGTTGAGCTGAATATTATTGACATACTGCAGAGTGAATATTTAACAATATGTCGACTGTTGCCTTGTAGGATCTCAACATCTTTAGCGAACTCAAGAAAGCTTTGTGTAGACATTTTGTAATTTGGATGCATGAATCTCTTTCTTTCACCTCCTTGTTACATTGAGTAAAAAAACTCCAATGCTCTTCTTGTAATTCTAAAAGCTGGTTTTAGTATTGCACGAATTTTGCTATTTTTAAATGTAGATATTGGAACTGATGATTAAACACCCAAAAGATATAGATGATGAATGTAGTGATAATCTGAGGTTTGCATGACTCTGTAAATTTGCGTTGATCGAGTGTTTTCTTTAGCATTCTAAGCTGCAAGGGTTCTTACGAAATTGATGGTGCATCTAGTTCTTAAATAGTTAAATGTTATCTGTAATCATCACGTGATGAGTTTGTCAAAGCTAATATTATCTGCCGTTTTCCACCAGACAAGCTTGGAGGTCTCACATCGATCTTCGGGATCCTGGATTATTGGCTTTTGCAGCAGCTGAACGGCAGTTTCTCCAGTCAGAATATGATGATTATGCCATAGCAAGTAGTGGAACTCTTACATGTTTCCGATCAGTAGCTATCATTGTAAGCCTACCAAAATATCTTCCGATTTCTCATCTTCCCTTCTTTCGACACCATCAACTAAAATGTATTTTTTTTGGCTATAATGGCAGTTGATGATGCTCTTGCTGATACGTCAAACTCTTTTGATCACTAGAGACTTTGGAATGCTGAGGGAATCATCAGTTTTCGTCCATGTAAGTCCAAGTTGACATTTCTTCACAATCTTAAGGGAATGCATATCCTCCCTTCATCCCAAATATATAGGTTGATAGGATGTTGGTCCCGGATATCAGGGTATACTTTGGCAGCGGAAAATACGTAAGTTCGTTTCTTGCACTCTGCTGGTTACACAGCTGACTGGGACCTTGTCAGCTGGTAAGTCAACTGGCAACTGAGTATTCAGCTGACTGGCAACTGGCGGGTCAGCTGATGACTCAGGACTTAGAAAATTTTAGAGTCGAGTTTGCACAGTTATAAACTGGTTTCAGTTATACTCCAGCACTTGGGTGCTGGGTTTTAAATCAGTAAGCAAATGCTGAAAGCAGTAAATAACAAGGATATTTTATAGTGGTTCGATCAACTGATCTACGTCCACTCTCCAGTCGAAGCACTGGAAATTCACTAAAGAGAGTAATCCGGTACAAGATATCCTACGATCTATTTCCAGCTGGTAGATGCCTTGTCTACCAGTCCACTGGATCAACCGCTCCCGGTCCTTGTCCTTCTTCAACTCTCGTCAGATGGATGGAGTGCGAGCACGTCACTTCAACCTCCTCCTCCGACTGATTGGGTGTTGAGTTCTCCCAAGAACTTGACTCTTGCTGGCGGCAAAACTGCCCGTAATAACTCTGGAGCTGGCTGGCTCAAGAGCTGCTATGTTCTTCCTCGGAATGAGAAAGAACACCAAATGAGATCAATAACTCACAAGCTAGAAGCTTGGAGTCTCGTGTTCAAATGATTGACACACGGAGTAGCTTTAAGAAAAGCCTCGAAAGTTTGCTTATACGCTGATATGAATGCGTTTGAGCTTTCGGTAGTTCAGGAATGGCTAAGAGTGGGCAAGAGTATTGAATGCTGTTGGATCTCACGTATTTATAGACGTGAGATTCAGATTCAAATACTAGCCGTTTGGACACATCCGGAAAAGTCTCTGTCCTCGCATGTCCTTCTGCAGGCGGCAGGTAGGAATTTCCGGAAAGTGCCATACCTTTGATCGCTTTATCTGACACAGATCTCTTTGTGTCAGAACGACTCTATTCGTCAGTACGAGGAATCGCAACTGGTGTCTTGAACTGATAGACTTTAAGGCATCCTCCTTAAAGTTATACACTGTCAGTTACTTCCTCAGACGAATCTTCTTTTTGTCTCTAAGTCTTCGGGAGAGCGAATCTTGAATTCTGCTGATAACCTCCGACTGGTAGATCATACTGGTGATCTTTGTGCTGGCAGTCTCTGCTGGTGACTTTCCTTAGCACAATCAAGGTCTACCAATTCGTCTGATGTTATCTCTTGGAATCTCCCGTGACTGGTGGCTTCACCGCTGGTGAATAGTGTCAGCCAGAACACATATTCTGCTGGTAGATCTGTCAGCCTCCTGCTGATGAAATCTTCCCACTGGTGAACAGTAGCCAGTCGATAGCTCAACTCTATGCTGATGAACAGTGTCAGCATGAGTCTTCGTCAGCCGCTTGCTGGTGAGACTTCTCTCAACTGGTAAGCACATCTCATGCTGGTGAACAGTAGCCAGCATGAGTCTTGATCAGCTGCGACTTACAACTCAAAATACCTATACAGGACTTTACATTTGAGACTAGAGCTATTCTAGAGACAAACTGACGCTGGTTGGACTTAGGATTTGATCCACCAAAACACCAAACTAGAATCTAAGCAAGTAGCTACTGGGGAAGGGAAACTTAGCCAAATTTCCCAACATAGGAGTTTTCCCAAAGATTAAGAACAGAAAATTGAAATAGCAAACTTCCTAATATGCCCCTATTGAAATGGTTATTTCATGAGAAATAATTTCTATCAATACATATTTGAATATGTGCGTATTAGTAAATGAGCTAAATAGACATTACTCTGTGTAGAAACTAGCCTATATATTTGGGACATCCAAAAAAGCGAAATGAGCATATATATATATATATATATATACATTTATTTGGGATACTTATTATCAAGTAATACATCTTATTGTAATTCTTTTGCAGGATTTTGACAAATTTACTTAAGCCATCTATATTTATATTTAAATCTACATATTCCTCCCAAGATAATGACATTGTTGCACATGTTGAAGCAGTGATTAGAAGATCCATCCTCTATGATTATATATATGAGTTAGAATATTGATTCATGTGTTGAATTATGTACAACTCAGATGTATTTATATAAAGTTTTTTCACTTTTTCTTGGATCCAGTACCAGATTTCGATTCTTCAGCTTGCCGGTTTTCTTCTTCCTTGCTATGTGGTTGGTCGTTCATGGTACATTATACAATGCCGAAGGAGAAGGCAGGTTTGTTATTTTCTTCCCTTATTACACCGTAAAAACTAAATGTTACACGTAACTGAGGTATACATGTGATGTAATGAATCAATCCGGTCAAAAGTATCATTAGACTCTTTGTGAGGATCTCGACCTTAGTAAAGACACTCCGTAGTGCTCAAAATAACACACGAGGTTAAACAAGTGTTCAGCAATCTGCATAGTCACTGCAGCTAGCACAGATTAGATAGTCCTGAATCTGCATTGTTAGCACAACAGAGTTTATTAAATAGGCAAGGTACTATAGTATAGGCATCACAGTTAAATAATGCGAACTAATAGCTACCAGCTACCAGCTACCTACATTATAATTTGATGTTTTTAAAATATATAAGTCTCTTTTATAGGTTGGAGCTTACTTTATCCAACAACTAGTCACCAATCCATTAGTCAAGATTACCGGTAGAAGCAACCGGATATATTCCGTGTGCATTAGACAGAAGTTTGTGGAGGGTTCATAGGTTTTTCCTTTCCAATGGTGTGGATTATGCCTTGTGTATGGTTAAGTGTAACATTACATGACTTGGTTCGACCTTGTCCGTGGTCCCTATTCCTGATTCGATTGTGCTTGTTTACAAATGCAATCAAGGGAGAAAAATAAACATGTCTGATGTAATTAACTCAAGCAGCAATCCTTTGGATTCTTGGAATATGAGTGTGCTATTGTGTTAGAATATGATCATTAATCTGCATCTTTCAAGTCTATTTCCTCATAAGTTGTATAATTTCTGCTTTGCTTCTCTATGCGTTAGGGTTGAGAGCAGTCGGCGGCTGACAAATGAGCTGAGCAGCCGTTGACGTGACGGCCTGATCGGAGAATAAGGTTGTTCAGATGATGCTGTGATTCTACCTGGTGGCTTAGAAGCAAGTGTAAATGTAAATGTTTTGAGTTTCACTAGGTGTTTTTCTCTTTTCTGGGCTGTAATATATTATGGCTGATTCTCAATCCTGCTTTGGGATTCTTTGTTCTGAATTTTTTATGATCAAAATTATGTTCTTATTTTCCTGACACATGCCTGGTCTATTGGCTTCCACTTCTAAAACATTAATTTAATTTGCTGAACTTGAATTTTTAAGAAACAAAACATTTATTTGTTTAATAATTAAGTTTTCTGAGTTTCTGTTATAATCCAGATGAACAAAAAAATGTAGAGGCGTTCTTCCATTAGATGTGCCGTGCATATATATTTTTATTTTTATTCAATAGCGTTAGATTCATCACTATATTTTGAGTAAGGGATTAGAAAATGAATAAAAATGAATTTGAACCATTTACTTAAAAAAATTTACGGTTGAAATTAAATTTTTTTCCAAGATTTTATGATTAATTATTTTATAAATCTTGTTTAAT
The DNA here is from genome assembly GCA_026898455.1 of Plectranthus barbatus. NCBI lineage: Eukaryota > Viridiplantae > Streptophyta > Magnoliopsida > Lamiales > Lamiaceae > Plectranthus > Plectranthus barbatus. The sequence goes on from JAPKLW010000164.1 coordinate 321,924, forward strand.
TAGTTCGATGGTTATATTTCAATCATTAATGTTATTGATCCAATAACTAAGATTTATTCGTACATTTCAACCATTAATGCAATTGAGTTTGTGATGAGAAATAAAAATAAATCTTGTATATGCATTTTAGTGCACTTTATATGCAATTTATTCAATTTTCATAAAATGAATAAAAATATGCAGACATAGCATAGGGATCTATTAGACCAATCTTAATACTTGAGGGTCTAATATTTTGATTGTTCCGAATAATTATGAAAAATAAAATAATATATTCATGAAGAATAAAGAACACTTATAAATAATATTTTTAGTATATTAATTATCATTTTTATATAAATAATGTTGGTCCCGAAATTAGAGTAATGAAATATGCAACGAAAGTCTTAAACTCTTGTACTTGGTTATAAAAATTGACTTGACTAATTTTTCAGTTTAATAAAAAGTCAGTTTAGCTCGAAAGGTATTAAATAAGTTTCAGATTATGTATGCACTTCAATACTTAGCCAAGTATTGAAAGTTTCAAAGTAAGTTTGGAATCTTAGAATGCAAAAACTTAAATAAAGCGAGTAAATAAGACAGAATATTTATAGTGGTTCAGAATCAGTCATACGTCCACTCTTCCGAACTTAATCGGTAATCCACTAAGTTTAAGTGTACAAGCATTCTCACGATCTATGGACAACCCATCGGAATCCTCCGTCCTTCGGTCTGCTGTCGTCACTCGTTCAGAAACTCCTTGTAAGCTTACTCCTTCAAGTTGAAGTAAGATGCACCCCACAACCTTCTTCCATGACAGATGGATGTTTTTTCGTTCTTCCCACAACTTAGTATGTTGACTAAGCCCGTGATAATCAATATCACAGAGTAGGATACTGACTGCTATGAATGTAACTTTGGAAAGTTATTGTTGGTCCCAAAATCAGAGTACAAAACTGTGCAAAATAAGGTATATAATATGCTGCGGAAGTAAATGTGACAGTTGCACTTGTTCGACTGAAACAGAGTAAAATTAATTTTGTGTGTTTAGAAGACTTAAGCTTAGTCCTGTCCTGGTTAAGTCAGTTTCATCCACTCTTCAGACCCAAGGTCTGGATAATTCAATAAGTAGATACAAGCCTACGATCTATACACAGCCCGTTGGCTCCTCTGTCCTTCGGTCTGCTGTGGCACTCGCCTAGGAACTCCTTGTAAACTCAATCTTCAGGTTGAAGTGAGGACGACACCCCGCAGCCTTCTTTCCGGTGGTTGGATGTTTACTTGTTCTTCCTAGAACTCAAGTGGTTGGCATACATCCATGAGAATCAGAATCCCAGACTAGGAAACTGACTGCTATGAATATATTTCAAAAAGATATATTCACCAAGAAGAGCTTCAGCCTCGTGCTAGGAGAAGTTAGCATGGTGGGTAACTTGAATCGGAGACTCAAATCTCGTGTTAAAAAACACGAAAACTCAGAGAGTTTAGCAGAGAGATGGCCTAGCAGAATGCCATTTGTCTTCTAAGACTTTTTGATTTCGAGGTCGGTAATCGTTTAAGGTTGGGGGCAGGCCTTTATATAGAGGAGGACCCTTGGCATTTTGAATTTCTATCCGTTAGACTCATAAATCCAGACGTTAGACTCATGGATTATATTTTCCAATCGTAGCCCATGCCTTAGGTCTCCTTTCTGCTCTGTATTGTTGCGTCAGTGTACTATACACTTACTTTATGTCAGATTTTTTTCAGCCCGAGGAATCGAAGTTTGGATAACCTCGTACTTACTTGGCAATATATGAATGCCTGAGTCTGACTGGGCTTTGATAACTTTCGAATTGCTCAATCTTTAAAGGTAGAGGCTCTTATACTGACTTTTCAATGTCAGTACAGCTTAGCCCTCATACTGACTTCCCATGGTCAGTATGGTAAACCCTCATACTGACTGTCCACGGTCAGTATGGAAAATGCCCTCATACTGATTTCTCTTTATCAGTATGGAAAACCCTTAAACTGACTTCTCCTTAGTCAGTTTGGGAAAGCTCTCATACTGACTTCTCCTTTGGTCAGTATGGATGAACCTTAAACTGAGTGCTCCAACACAGTTTTGGGTCAAGGCTAGGTGTGATGATAGTCAGTTCTCGAGCATTCTCCTTTGCTCGGTCTTAGCCTAAGTTCTATTACAACTCGATCGATCAAATACAAGGATTACAGTTTAGAACTCTAGAAACTGGAAAAACTTACTAAGATTGGTTTTGACATATCAAAACACGAGCTTAGAAGAAACCTAAACATTTGTTTCTAATAGTTATATTCACCAACAAAGTAGCTTCGGCCTCATGCTTTCAAACAGTAGCACAAAAATGAATAACTTAAGTTAGAAACTTAAATCTTGTGTAAAGAACATGAGATTTTAGAGAGTTTGAGTAGAAAGTTGAGCAGAGTGTCGGCTTAGCTTTTCACCAGAATTTTGATAATAATTCCTCCAAGTTGTCGAGCTATTTATAGGCTCTTGATCGGCATTTTGAATTTTTGTTCGTTAGACTTGGGCTTCCTGTTGTTAAAGACAAATATTGGATTGTCCAATCACAACCATTCTATCTGCTCTGCTCTGCCATCGACTTTTGCTTTTGGCAGTGTACTTTCTACCTGCTCTTGTCAAACTAAGTTTCAGTCCGATGAATCTAAGTTTGAGTATCCTTGTACTAATTTTTTTTTACTTCAATTTGAAATGATTCAAGTCTTGACTTCAAAAACTTGTGTTACATGTGCTCTTGAAATGCTGAAATTGAAAACTTACATTCCAAACTCAGTTTCAATTTCCATCTTATTATGGAAAACTTAGTTTCCAGAAACTATTTTTTTGGCCTTACTAAGTTTCAAGCACGAACACTTGTCTTCAGAACTCCAAGTTTCTTTGTTTCTTTTCTTCAAGTATGAGAACTTGGTTCCGGACATATCGAGCTTTTGTCTCCTTGAATTACATGATTAGAAACTGAGTTTCTGATTGCTCCCCTCGATTTTCAGCATCTAAGTTTCTAGTCTATTATAATTCAATCAATCCTTAACAAGGATTACATTCAAAGACTCTAGAAACTTAGCACTAAAGAGAAAACAAAAGGAAACATGGTGAACTAAGTTTACAAAGACACTACTTAGTACACGAGTCCTTATTCTGACCTACTCCATTTGATCTTCCCCCGAATTGGAGATATATTTCTCAATTAATCAAAATAGAGCGAAAAAGTAAGTTTTCTTATGACATTGGAAAATGTGAGTTCATCTAGGTAAAATCAAGTTAGAAAGGGGGGAGAGAGAAAGGAATACAATGAGTGATTGTCTATAATTCAGTTTCCAACATTTCATTAGATGTAGAAATTACACGTATAGATCAAACATCAAAAACTGAAAACCAAAAGCTAAGAACAGAAAGCTTAGTACCATGAGGCTCAAGGAGAAGGTTGATTATATGAAGAAGGTTTTGATCCAGATAATTTTTCAACAAGTTTGGCCAGAATTTTGTACTGATTCTGCCTCCTCTTCTCATCGACTTCTTCCCTCCTTACCCTCTCAGCTTCCCCAGCTTCTCTCCTCCTTCGTTCCTCTTCTTCCCGGAGCTTCCTTTTCTCCTTCTCCTTCTATTCCTTGAGTTTCTTCTCCTTCTTTTCTTTTCGCCTCTCCTCTTCCCCCTTTTTGACAATATCAACAAGGATAGAGACAGTTGATTTCATTGAGGAGAGAGATTCTGAAGTTTCAGCTTCCTTCATGTCCTTCTCATCAAGACAATATTTGATCTCCTCAAGCTGATTTTGAAAGTAAGCTTTCATCTGAGTCAGCATGGCAGTAGGTGTAGGATCGGAAGTAGTCTGAATAGTAGAACCAGACATTTCGGTTTCAATCACAATGGGTGCAAAGGGCACCACTTCCAATGGCCTCTCTCTCTCTCTCTGTGTGTGTGTGTTCTTCTTCTTCCTTCCTTCTCAATTCAGCCTCCTGCTGCTTCTTCAACCTCTCAGCTTCGCGGGCCTCAATCAACCTCCTGATCTTCTTGCCCTTAATCAGGTTAGCAGTCCTTACCAAATTATCATACCCGGAGCTGACAATAGTCTCAATCAGTTCAGCTGCTTGCTCTGTAGTGGGTTTCAAAGTCAGTGCAGCAGACAAAGCGAGAGCCTACTCCAATTCCTTCTTATCATCCTCGGCATTCTACAACTCTTCCTTAGCCTGCACTAACTCAGCTTGTATCCTCCGGTGCTACTGAGTAAGCCTCCTCACCTTATCACTCCTCGCAGTAATGATTTTCTAATACGCTTCTGGAGTTGGCTCTGGAATTGACATCTCCTCTGACTCAGCATGGGAAGGAGACTCAGTAGAAGTGGGAGGTACCTGGGTAATCGAATGAGCATAGATCGGAGCATCAGACACAAATAGATAGTTAATTGGGGGCAACCTGTGAGCATCCAGGTAAGCATTGTGCGCATCAAATGTTTTAGCCCGGTAAGTACGGATGGTAAGCATCCTCATCCTGACTTCCCCCTTGTTCATCTGTCTTGTCTTTGTCTGGGCACTCCACTCCTTCGCCCATACCTCCTCAGAGTGCCAGTAAGTCAGTATCAGTATGGCTTGCATAATAGGGAGATCTTCTGTGTTAAGCTCATGCATAGTCAGATCGAACCTCCTCCACCTTCGAAATTCTCCTCTCAACACCTCGCATGCCTCCGAGTCTTCAACCAATAGATCAGGATAGAGCAAATGGATTTCTTCAGATATTTTGCGCTCTATCCTCTCCGTGATCTCCGTGGCCCAAAGGATCAACTTGGCATCACCAACATCAACAAGGCTAATTGGTGGACACCGATTCCTTATGCGTTCAGATGATACTTCAGGATGTGGGAGCCCGCTAAGAGGAACTTTGTATTCTCCAAACTGACTTGGCTTATAAATTTGGTTCTTGTCCCTGGAGTCCCATGGGTAGTACCTCCACACCCCATGCGTGTCTCCGGCAAAATCAAACTGCTCATGGGTGGTGGGATCCCTCAGTTCTTCCTCTTTGTTAGATGGGATCAGGGAGTAATCGGAAGAAATTTCCAAGTCAGCTCCACCTCCCTGACCACCATGGGATGACTTGGAATGAACCATCTCCTTTCTTCTCTCCTTGTCATCTGCCAGTTTATCCGGGGTGGTTGCCCACATCTCTTTATCATTCTTCTTCTCTCCAAGTGAAAGCCCCATGATCTCTTTAGCAATTTCAGAGACAATTTCCTCCGCCGTTTTTACTAGGTCGGTCGCCTCTGACTCAGCATGCACTTTTTTTCCTTCTCTAGCACCTCAGTTTTAGCCTGAGTGCTCTCAACATTTTCCTTCTCTTGCTCAGCACCCTCCTTCGCCGGTTGTTTCGGGTCAGTCGCCCCTTCCACTAACTCCTTCTCCACCATTACTTCAACAATAGGTTGTTCGGGCTGCTCTGTTTGTTTCTCCGGATGTTGATCAACACCATAAACCTCCCTGTACAACTCAGCAAAGGCCCGGTTCTCAAGAGTATCAGATATAAATGGAATTTGTAACTCTTGGATAATTTCAGCTTCTGGCTCCTTAAAGGCCAGCTTGCGCCTGGCAGAGGTATCCATAGTTGGATCATATTCATCGCCCTTGCACTTCCTATTTTTCTCAATCTTTTCTTTCGCTTTGGCGCTGGCAACCTTAGCTTATGCTTTCTTTCGCAATTCCTCCTCCATCCTGACTTTCTTACTGCCTCTTTCTACAGCCTCCCTCTCCCCTTCATTCTTCTTGTGTTTAAGAGATCGAGAGGTAGGAGTTCTTGTTTCCTTTAGAATAGGGATGGGTATGCTGACTCCCAAACCTTTCTTGAGTCGGAGTCAGTGGTTTCTCGGGCTTGTCTGCAAACTTTTTCCTCATCCGCTTGTGAGGTAGCCTACTCGATTCTTCTCCAAGGTTAGTCAGCTGAGGGAGATCTTCCATCATCTTCTGGAGGCTCTCCTCCCTCTCAGCTTCAGTTTCTTTCTCACAAGCACCACCTTCTTCTTCTTCTTCTTCTTCTTCTTCTTCATCTCCTCCCTCCTCATCATCTTCCTCTTCCGAGCTAGAATCCTTCAAGTTAGACTTTATGGGAATGATGTCAGTAGAAATCAGAGGCTCATCTTCATCCACCACCTCTAAATCCTTCTCCAATAAGTAGCTGATCTCCAGTCTAAAACCCACGTTGGTGGCGAACTGTCCCTTACTTTCTATCGCCGTCTTCCTCCTTACATAATCCAGAAACCTTTCAAAAAGGAACTTTGCCCAGTTCCCATGGGCTTGATCATCTATCGCCATCAGTAGCGAATATTTTTTCTTGCTCATCTCTAAGAATGAGCCGACCTCACGGATAACTATATCTGCCAAGAACTTGTAAAATGGATCAAGTTCGTTGGTCTTATGATTCATTTTCCACCCAGTTGTCATATCCTCCTTCTTCGATTGGTTCCAATGTTCTTCCATATGCTACCTCATTCTCTGATTTCCACCGCCTTGTAGATACAAATGAATGGAGGTACCATCATTCCTAAGATGTAACACCTCACTGAGTAGTTTAGAGGTTACTTGGATTGTAGTGCCGACCACAAATGTTTTGAAGGCCATGGCATCACTCTCCACCACAGTGATCACTGATATTTTAACCAGATTAATTGCAATACAGTGGCCAAATAAATTTATTACTTGAATGTCGAACCCACAGAGAATGATGTAGGAAATAAACTCATGTACTAAAATATAGTTTTTGGATAAATTGTTTGAGCAATTGGAAAATAGTTTTTGGATTTTTGATAATAAAAATAAATATTAAAGTAAATAAAGGATAACACAGATCCTAGGGTTGGACTTCTATTCTAGATGACATGCATATAAATAAATATTCATGCAACATGTGAGATATCAGAAAAGTGTTATAATTTCCTTGGTCCGACAAATAATAACTAGATTTATATTAAGTGACTATCTTCTCTCGGTCTCAAGAACAACTATTAATCAATCTCATAAGATTAACAGATTTAAATTCCTACAATCTAGTACTTCTTGATCTGACAATACATATCGCATCATGCATCTTAATCCCACTATCAATATACACCTCTCGGTCCTTCTATCAATAGCTAGACATCTAAATCAATCTTTACCTCTCGGCCCTTCAATTAGTTTAGAATTATGAAAGAAAACAGGAATCGCAAACCATCAACAATGAATTAATCAAGCATGCATCCAAAATAATTGTACAAACCTTATAATCTGATAGGAAAATTAACTAGACATAATAAAAGAAAGAGACATAATTAAGTGAAAAATGAATTGCATTATAAAATAAAAGATGAATTCTAAAGTGCATAAATTAAAGTACTAAAATAAAAACTAAAGACTAAAATACTACAGAAATTAAAGAGAAGAAAAGATTGTGGGACTAAGTCCCCAAAGGGAGGTCCAATGAATAATTTGATCTAGAGGGGTATATAGAATTTTTGTAAGCTTTACATTGCAAACTCCTATAAGGAATAAGATTAGATTTGATGCAAATCTAAATCTTAATATCCTATTTTACATAAATCTTCCTTTTTGGGTCTTCAAGGCTTCCAAGTTGATGTATATATTTTATTCCCACCAAATCTCGCCCAAAAACGTGTAAAATTGCACTTTTCAGCAAAATCGACCCGCGTGTCGATCGACACCCTGCCTGTCGATCGACACAGAGGCTTCATATCGCCAGAATTCGCTCATTTTGATCCTTCTGCGCAGTCTCACGGTTTTGGCCACAACTTTTGCTCATAAACTCCAATTGACTCGATTCCAATTGCATTGAAAAACTAACTCAAATATCTTTCCATTTCCATGCTTTATTAGTTCAAATTCCATGCGTGGAAGAAGTAGTGACTATTTCGTTGAACATCTACTGCTTTCGGTACGGGATTCTAATGAATTTAGCCTCAAAACTGCAAAATCTTACCATATCAAGCATAAAACCACTCTAGATAGACTCATGCAGCAAAAATACAGGAAATAAACAACAACATAATGAAAAAACTAATTAATCAAACCAAATGTGAGTGAAAATATAAACTCATCACACAGCGTTAGTGTAAAACTCTGCAACCAAGTATGGATGGAACCCTCGAGATTGGGCTTGCAGGAAATAGACTATCTTCTCTTTATTCAGTTTTTTCTCGACAGTCATCGATCAAGACATGCCTTCTCTACATCATCAACATTCAGTATATTCTCCTTAATGACTTGCGCCGCCCTTCTCTGTTCTAGCGAAAGCTTCTCTGGATCGTCTTTGAACAATTTCAGAACTTGCGCATACAGGAGATCCTCATATACAACTCCAGTCTCATCGTGGTCGGATATAGATAAAAGAAGGTTAGGTGACTCATATATTGAGATAAAAAATACTAACAACGATTCATATAGCAAGTCCCGAGTTCACTGAAGTGACACGCGAAAAAGCTTAAAAAGCCTCGAACGAATTAGTAAGCTTGATAGTTAGCTTTTGCATACTCAACTACTGTGAAGATTGATTCGGTGTTCGTAACCCTCTTCTTGTTGAAATCTCCGATATATTATAGTTGTGAAGTTGAAGGTTTGAAATAAATGCCCGTTAGAGATAAATTATAAGTTGTCTAATCGGATATCTCTATTGGTTGCTGCGCTAGGCGGGTAGGTGGTGCTTTTCAGATGTTCTGCGCCTGCTCCATCTGAATTTGAGAGCGGCATTTTTTTTTTTCGCCAGAACGTTAGTTTCACCAGTATGAGGAATCACAGACTAGTTGTCATAGGTAACGAAACTTGGTGTTTTGTGCTTGCAGACTTTAAGGCATCTCCAATCCTTAATGTTTGTACTTCTTCAGTACATTCCTCAACTGATTGATCTTGTCTTCATGGGTTGGGACCCGAACTAGGAAGTCCATTCTGATGTTGTCATACTTGAAACTCCATGCTAATGACATCATCTTTCGATGTATACTTGGTCCCTTCTGCTGGGAAGTATGGTGTATATGTTGAGACCATACTTGCTGGATCCGTACTTGGCGAAATCCAAACTTTCCAACTAGACTCATTATCAACCAGACTTGTAAGTTCGGCTTGAATCTTTGTATGTTGAGTCTCTGGCGTATTCTAGACTAATTGGTCAGTCTATTCTTCAGATTAGCTCCAACTTATACTTTAATAAAAGATCATATATAGGACTTTACAAATTTCGACTATTTTGAAACTATCTAAGATGACTATTACATACTTTGAATCACCAAAACACATAATTAAAGGAATGATATTTCTATCAAATTTCCTAACAGATGTCATAATATAGCTAAAATAAATTAAAATATGATATTAAGATGTGAACCTAGAAATGCAAAAATATTAGTGTCGCACTATATTATAAAATAACGTGAATTTTTCAAATTATTATGTATTTTGTTTATGGAATACAAATAAAAGTGAAATTTATTATTATATATTATTTAAAGAAAAATAAAGAGTTAAAGAAAATCTTATTTGAAAAAGTTCTAAAGTGAGTCTGATTTGCTTGATGTGTGATAAATGTATTAACACAACACATAACACTCTGCACGTTATTTTACAATAAACATTTGCAAGAGTTTGAATATTGATTCTCAAATTGGTTGTTGGTTCGTACTCCAACATAAATAAAATTGATTGAAGTAACTATGTTTAAAATATATTTTTGAAAAATTATTGTGATATACCTTATAGAGGAATATATATATATATATATATAGTAGTGATCATATGAGAATAGTTTTTAATATGAGAAATGAGAATAAATCTCAGCCTTTGATTTTGTGATTTCAACGCTCATGATCTATTTCACTCCGTGTGCAGTTTTCCTCGATTATCTTGCAGTTTTGCAAAATTAAGGTTATTTTTGTAATTTTAGCTTTTTTAAAATCTGAAATAGTATCTCATCAGATTTTTTATTCCTTTCTTCGCACGATTTGATTTCTTCTTCCTTCTTTGTTCGATTTGATTTATATTTCTTCTGTCGATCAGATTTTTTTCTTTGTTTCTGGATTTCGCATTCGTGTTCGGTCTCGACTTTGTTAATTGTGCATGAATATAGTTTAAAAAAATTTGTTTTATTCAGATCGACGTTCATTTTTACTATTATATTGTGCATCTTTAGTGTTAACTTTGTGCATTTTTGTATCTTACAAGTTCATTTATTCCAAAGTGTGTTGATGAGGTGAAGTATTTTAAGGGCAGAGTTTTTAGAACTGTTGATGTTGGTATTGAGTTTTATAGAGACTACGTTCGTGTTGCTGCTTTGAAGAAGAAGATGTTTAATTTTTTTTTAATTCGTATTTATGTAAAAATGAAGTAAATCGGGCTAAAAATGAAGTAAATCAGGCTAAAAATGAAGTAAATCGGGCTTAAAATGCAGGTTGCTGTTTGTGTTTGAGTATTTTTATAGTTTTAGCCTTTAAAGGCTAAAACTGCGGCATATTGGGGCAAAAATGCCGCGGTTCTCAATTTGCTGAGAATGAATCCTGTTCATCGATTTGATGAGATGGACGCGCGAGATCTATTCTTATTTCTCATAGTAACTCCTATTCTCACCTGATCACTACCCTATATATATATATATATATATATATATATATAGGGATGTGATCCAGTGAGAACCACTGTTACCATAAGAAATAAGAACCAATCTCGGTCGTAGATCTTGCTCAATCAACGATCCAGATTTAATAAAAAAATGCGGGCATTTTTTCCCCAAAAACCTGCATTATTGGGCAATTTAATCTTTTCGCTTATAATTAAAATTCGCCCTTGAATTTTAACCTTCTTAATACATATACACGTACATGCATTATAGAGTTCACAAACTATCATTACATAGAGAAGATACTATCATTATATATTATCCCTCTAATTTCACACGAATACACAAATATTACTAACATGTGCAAAAGTAGTGGGTTTCATCAAACAAAGCAGATCTGCATTATATAGTTTATGGACTATCATTATATACCACAAATACTATCATTATATATCATTATATGTTGAACTTAAAAAATATGTTAAAATAAATTCAATGTGTTTTTTCTTCTTTAATTAATTAAAAATGAATGTAAAAAAACAACGTAAATTGTGGATTGCGAATAAAGTTGTAATTAAATCTGAATTAAAAACAAGTTACAATCACTCATCGAACAACTTCTAGAAACATCACAAGTTGCAAGAATGAGGTTTGAAAAATAACAATACAATACAATAATAGCAATACAATCCATTGTGGAACAAACAAGGGACACAACCTCCTCAATCATCAATCTCAACATAGCTAGCTCTCAATCTTACACAGAGTTGATGTAAAGAGCTAGTTGAGGTTAAGGAAGACTTTGGCCAAGGGATGCTTAGTCTGTGAGAGATGGTGAGCCTCCAAGATCTCAACAATCTCACCATTATCAACAAGGCACACCACATCAACTATCCTCTGCATCTGCTTGAATGTTATGTTATCACACTTTGAAACAAACGAATCTGTACATAAAAAATCATGAATTAAATTTGAAATTTATAACATATAATGCAAGATTCATAACTATATAATGCATGTATTTACACTATATAATGAATTCTCATAACGGAACAGAACCTCCATAAACTAATTATAACTGACTCACATATAATGCAACTAGTACAAAACAATAATGCATGCCATAACATTATATAATGCAGATATAAAACAAATTTGAAAGTAAGTAAACTAATAATCACTATTTCAGATATAACATAAGTACTACAAATATATAATGCAAGATTCATAACTATATAATGCATGTACTTACACTATATAATGAATTCTCATAACGGAACAGAACCTTCATAAACTAATTATAATTGACTCAAATATAATGCAACTATTGCAAAACAATAATGCAAGTTGTAACATTATATAATGCAGTTATAAAACAAATTTGAAAGTAAGTAAACTAATAATCACTCTTTCAGATATAACATAAGTACTACAAATATATAATGCAATTCATAGCGATATATAATGCACGTCTTCAAATTAAACAATTAAGAGTGAAAACACCAAACAGAAAACAATAATCTACGAAACCTAACTCAACATCTGCAAACAAATCATCAATAACCTATACAATGAAACTTCGATTCTATCACCGTAATTTGATAACTAATGATTGAACACATATCAGAAAACAACTGCTTTTATTACATAACAGATGAAAATATATAAATTTTTACCTTTCAAAGGATCCATAACTTGCTGCCGACGACGACGAACGCTGACGATGACGAACGCAAACAATAACGAATCCAGATGATGGTGAGCAAAATTCACGGAGAGAATGAGTGAAGAAAATATATAATCACAGAAGGAATGAAGATCGTAAATCGCAAACCGCAAAGGAAAGAAGTATCGCGAGATTTAAATTAAGATTCTAAAAAGATTGAATTCATGTAAGTACAAAATTACCCCTCATTTTACAATAATGCAGGTCAATACAAACAATAATGAAACGCGGACGAAATTCAATCTGAGCTGTTGGTTTCATATTTTGGATGGCCGAGATTGGTTCTTATTTTCACATGGTAAAGCTGGTTCTCATATGATCACTCCCCTATATATATATATATATATAGGGGGGGCGTTATAGTGGCAACCACCTCTTAGATGTGAAATAAGACCTAATCTGGATCATTGATTAATATAATGAACGAACAAGATTTAAATTTTTTTTTTTTTAAATTCGATGCAGCAAAAGAGTTAAAAAGATGCATATAAGGATATTAGTGTCTTTATACATTAAATTAAATCTTTCCACGTATTTACTACCTAAATTAATGGGACGTGGTTGCTAAATTTACGGTTTTTCAATTTGTAACCTACCCACCACATTTAATTTACCAACAAAAAATTCACCCACCACTTTTACTCCCTATCGTGGGGATTGGAGCAGCCGCGAACGAAAACTAGTGGAAAACCGATTACTACACAGGTAAAATCTACACAAAATACTTGCTAAATCAGTCGTAAAACTGCAGTGAATTAGTTTTCTTTTTGTTGTTCATTCGAACAAAAAAAATATAATAAAAATACAGAGTTGCAGAGTCGGCTGCTATGCGAAAGTTCTGCAATAAATAGAATAAAAACAGTCATCAAGAGCGACATATATATGAATGGATTTTTTGTTTTTAACTTTGGTTTTGTTTATTTCGATTTTTTTTAATTTTGTGTAAATTTTTTTGTGCACAGTGTAGTGGCCGGTCGCCGGAATTTGAAAAGGAGCGTTAAATGGAGACAACAATTAAGGTTTGAGCACAACCATACTTAGTATTAGTTCTTAAAATTTCGTGACATTTTGTATGAGATACATATTTTTTATTTACAGAAAAAATATTATAATGCAAATTTTGTAGTTTACCAATGCAATGTTTTATTTATATATGAATTGATATAGTTCGGTCATATGCAAGAAAGTTGTATGTGCAATGTATCTTCTTTACTATTTAAATGCATCATTCAACATATTTTTCTCAAATGAAAATGTATATTGTCTTACATAAATATGTTTCAGAGCAACTTTTTAAACAGTGTAATGCAATAATTTATTTACAGGATAAGTTCAGTTAGGGTTGTTATAGCACATATATCCGCTATTTGCAATTATTCATAAAATCCAATGCATTTTTTGTTAAGAAAAAATGCAACTTTGTGTTATCTGGTCAAATAACTTTTCTGTTTTATATATGAATGTGGTTTCCATTTCATTTTTTTGACATTCTCTTCTTACATTCCAAAAATTTTGTGCCTTGAAGAACATATATATGTATTAAAGCAAGTTTTTATGTAGTTCTATGCATTTTCCATAGAAGTTATGCAACTTTGTATGTTTAGGATAAAATACTTTTATGGTCATATATTGAATTTTTGTTTTCAGATGCATTTTTTTTAAAAAAAATTCACGGCATTCTTAGGCTGAATATATTCAAATTTTTGGTGACTTATTTACTGCAAGTATTGCATTAGAATCAAGAATTTTTTGGGTTTAATGTAACTTTTTCGTTAATAAACTGCAATGGTCTACATAGTTAGTTATTCATTGAAAGTACGTCTACTGCAACTTTTATATATCTATTGAAGCAAGTATACATATAATTCAATGTACTTTTGGTTGAGTAATAATGCATTTTTCTAATATCTTTCATAGTTAATATTGAATTGTTATATTAAAATGTGGTTTTCCACTTAGTAACTACACTTTTGTTTAGTTGTTTATTTTTCAAGAATGGGGAGAAAAAGAATAGTGCTGGAGGAACCACAATCTACAGGTTACTTTTGTACCTTCGTAGACAAAATGTAATACTATAATATACTTATTAATGCCCAATCATATTTTAGGGAAACAACGAAAAAAAATGAAGGAGAATGCAAGAAGTGCAAAAGAAGATGAAGAATTCCCTGAATTACGGTCGAGATCCAGTCCAAGACAGTTTGTCAAATCGATGAAGTTTTTGAACTCAAATCGGAAAAAGTATGTTGCTAGAATAGGCTTCACCTCATTACTAAATATGAGGTGAAAGAGATTCCGATGAAAATGGCGGATTGATGCGTCTCAAATTTCGAACCAGTTAGTTGTTGCCTTCTTATGCCCAACAACAATCGGGTACATATTACATAAGAAGATATATGGCTAACATTGGCTTTTCCAAAAGGTAGCAAAATTGTGCAAATGAAGACTCATAGTGCATGTAATTTGGAGATTGATGAATGGGCCGCAAATATTGGAAAATCAAAATATTGCATTAAAAATGCAGATGTAGTGCAGTCTATGTTAGCTGACATTGATGGAGGGGATTTATTCTGCATGAATTTCATGATTTTGGTGGAGTCTGTATTTGTAGAATCAACCCGATGTAGAATTTTTTTTCTTCTTATGATCCTGATTTCGAAAATAATGAAAGTGTAAAAAACTTGCAGTTAAAAGATATGAAATATTGCATAAATCATTTAAATAAAATGCATTTGTGTGAAGAAATATAGAAAATTAAAACCCGTCTCTTTTATTTATCTTGAGCTTCATGCGACTGGCAAGTTCTTCCATCTTAGATATGATGGAAGAATCAGGCTTCCAGGAAATGAACCTAGCTACTTACTTTGAAGAAGGCTCCTCAAACAATCTTGATAGGTCAAATCCAGCTCAAAGAGAAATTATATCAAATGCATTCAAGTTGGAGAGTCGAGAGGCATATTCTATGTCATCTGTTGATGTACTACCACTGTTGTGCTGACTCAAAGATGCACTGCTTTCAGCATCATGGAGTTCTGATTTCAAGCTTAATCCATGTTTGAACCAAGAACTTTTCCTAATCTTAGCAATTGAAACTCTGCTAACTGGATTTGGATCCAATATCCTTGTAATCAGCCTTTGTGCTTTAGGAGAAAACCATTTGGGGCACTTGAATTCCCCTTTAATGCAATACTAGCAGTAAATAAGTCACCAAAAAATTGAATATATTCAGCCTAAGAATGCCATGAAATTTTTTTAAAAAAATTGTATCTGAAAACCAAAATTCAATATATGACCAAAAAAGTATTTTATCCTAAACTTACAAAGTTGCATAACTTCTATAGAAAAATGCATAGAACTACATAAAAACTTGCTTTAATACAAATATATGCTCTTCAACACACCAAACTTTTGGAATGTAAGAACATAATGTAAAGAAATGGGAAAATCATTCTAATAGTCTTTTCTTTATGTGAGATAATGCAACTACATCTTCCTTTAATCTTAACAATGTTAGGTGGATGAACATCAGCTTTATCGGGAATTTCTGCTCCATAAACATTCTGAAACATTTGTCTCTTATCACCAACGAAGTTAATTTGGTCCTGAGTTAATACGGGTTCAATGAGGCCTCACATGCCGGCGTAATGACAACTACAACAATAAATAATACATGAAACAATATAGCAAATCATTAATTATTATTATTTTTTTTTAAAATGCAACTATTATACATGTATACTGCATATTTACAGGCGTAAGAAATGCAATATTTGATAACTAAAAAATAAACAATTTACATATAAAAAACATAAAACTTTTTATGTGAATTGTAACTAGAAAGATTAATGCAACAACCGTATACTTGAACTGCAACTATTATAGAGTTATACTGCATATTTACAGGCAAAAAGAATGCAATATTTCATAACTAAAAAAGTAAACAATTTACATATAAAAAATATAAAACTATTTATGTGAATTGCAAGTGACAAGATTAATGGAACAATCATATACTTTTACCCTAAAATTATAGGTGAACAAACTGTAAATATT
The DNA here is from genome assembly GCA_026898455.1 of Plectranthus barbatus. Classification (NCBI taxonomy): domain Eukaryota; kingdom Viridiplantae; phylum Streptophyta; class Magnoliopsida; order Lamiales; family Lamiaceae; genus Plectranthus; species Plectranthus barbatus. The sequence continues at coordinate 338,294 of JAPKLW010000164.1, forward strand.
TCACAATAACAAATAGTTTTATGTAACTCGCAATAATAAGAACTAAAAAAAACCTTGTTATTCGAATGATGCAGAACATTGAGAAAAAAATCTCTTACGCAAAAAAACATACAAAAAATACAGAAAATATAAAAAAGTCTCACGTACCATCGTCTAAGATCTCCATGAATACACCTAATGAAACGTCTGAAACACAACAAGAAGGTGTAAATGTAAAGCTGAACACGGCCGAACTAAAAAAATTGTGATACTAAGGACGTATGAAAAAGCAATTTTTGTAACACTCAGAATCAAAGAAAATGGAAAATACAATCGATGTTGTTATGTACATTCAATTACCTTACAAAAAATATGAAATGGAACTTCCGTAGAAAGAAAAAGTATAAAGATATGGGAAATCATTATGAAGAAATAATAGGAAACGGTAATAGAATATAAAAATCATAAAATTATAATACCTAAATTACCCTTAATTATTAATAAAAAACATCTATAAATTAAAATAAATCAAATCCCAGATTTAATCCTAGTCATTAATTTTAAAAAATGAAGGGCTGATATGTAGTTCTTATTTCTCATCTGGGAGGTGGTTCACATATGATTACAACTCTATCTATATATATATATATATATATATATATATATATATATATATATATGCTTCTTTCGTACATTGAGAATTTGAAAAGTCAAAAGTGTGTATAAATTTTAAGAATCTTTATTTCAATTTGAAATAGATTATTTAAAAAAAATGCAACAAATGAAGGGATAAGGTGGATGAAAGAAAGAAATTGATAGACACGTTAAAAAAGTGGAGAAAATAACAAAATGAATAAAGTCGAAATTAAAAAAGTTCAAACTTGACGATAATGTTATAATGATAAAAAATGAAATATTAGTTTCGTATTCAGAAACACAAATGGTGAAATTATCTTGGTTTGAAAACTTGAATTCACAAATACAAAATATTCCCTCCGTCCCACTTTAATTGTCTCACTTTCCTTTTTCGTTCGTCCCACTTCAATTGTCTCATTACTTAAAAAAGCAAATTTTTCACACTCAACAATAAAATATTAATTCCATTCAACTTACTTTACACTCACACTCCTTGGTTATTGTGCCCGGTCAACCCTGGACAATTAAACCGGGACGGACAAAGTATTAATGTTGTAATAAATCAGTACAAGGTATGTGCTATACATCGAAGACACAAACAATATTTATGAAGCGCATTTTAAGGTTGGACCGACCAGTTCGAGATGGTTGGACCGGTCAAGAAACGTTTCAAAATAAAATCTCAAATATATTTTTCCAAAGGAAAAAAATTATCAATAGAATAACAACAGATTTTCCGTCAAAATTTGCGACGGACTCAATATTTTGTTGTCAATTATATATATATAAAGGTGTAATCATATCACAAAATCCGTCGCTGACGTATTTAGCGACAAAATTTTATGTGTTTAACGACGTAAAATTTGTTGCTAAATTTTTCTGTAATGAATTGTATAAATTTTTAATACATGTGAGAATAATAAATTGAATTGCACTTCAAGCAGTTAGAGATCCAAATTTAGTATATAAATCAAGCACCAGTACAAGTAGTTAAATATATATCTAATGTGCCCAGCTTGGAACAATAGTGGTTTAATCGTCATATCTGTGGTCACGAGTTTGAGATTGAATATAGACATTTGAGTAAAGTGAGTTTCAAGTTAATATATTAATGATGAGTTTTGTATACTGAAAGCATTTATTACAATGAGTATACAACGGTTTATTTCTCCTATCTGTTAACAATCTTACATGTATGAACAATGGTATCCTCTTGTCTCACCGATAGGGACGATCATACGGCGTGTTGTAGATCGCAGAAGACAGTATGATCACTTGACCTAGTGAGACATAAACCTGATCACAGCCGATACAGCGTATGAGGATACGTCTGTCCGGATGGCTACGGCATTGTGAGAATAAGTAGTCTGTCTTGGTTACTTGACATGCTGGTACGCAGAGGTGGCGTATTGATGGACCGCAATGAGATATATTCGTCTGTCTGACATCAGCGAATGCAAGATCTCGTTATATTGATTGAGTCCAAACCCTAATGAAGGTTCAGGGGTTTGCACGGGTTGACTGTTGCTTTGACTTGCCATGGTGGAGAGCCTAAGTAACGTGCTCGTATATCCGCATCTTGGGTAACAACAGTTCGTGTAGTACCGCCTGAGACTGGGTTTAGGTAACCATATCCGAGTAATAGGATGGGGACATTCCCTGAGGAGCTCAATAACATTCATCGTGCCAAAGTCCTGCAGGCTGATTAAGTTCAGGCACGAGTGATAAGGTTTGAGTGGTACTACTCAGGAATTATAAGATATTAATTAATTGTTGTTAGAGCTTGTCAGAGGCTCCGATTAATTAATGGATGTCCGGTAACCTTAAATATGGGGATTCTCAATTAATGCAGCCCATTCTCATAACGTGGTAATGAAGGGGTAGGTGAGTATTAATTCTGTGGTGAAAAAGAATTAATATTAATTAATTAATTGTGTCCTAGGTTGTGGACATGAGAATTAATTAATTTATAGGCCCACTTTATTATTTGCATTAGGTCCCAGGACTGGCCCAATTAAATATGCTGAATTGAGCCCAAAATGGCCCATTAGGGTTTCCAACCCTAGGTCTATAAATAGACAGCTCCCTCTCATAAGTTGTAACACAGTTGAAACACACTAAACCTAGAGAGAGAGGGAGGCGCCAATTTTGGGAGAAGAGGGAGGAGAATTTCGATTCTGGTCCTGCTCAGAATACAGATCTACGGAGTCCTCACCAGTAGTAGATCTGAACAGCATTGGGACACAGCCCTGAAGATCTAATCTGGAGAACAAATTTTTCTTCTCTTCTCTATTTATTTTTCGAATTTATTCTTAGAAATTAGATCTCTAATTTCTACTTCCGCAGATTAATTCGAATCGCGTGGTTGAATTGGAATTTGGAATTCAAATGCGAAAGATCGGTTCAGACTCGACGGAGTTACGGTAAACCCTAAATCCACAAATCTTTGTATTAAATTCACAGGAGCATGCTAGGGTTTTGAGAATTTTAATTATGTGCAATAACCATAAATCGATCCGGTTCAGTTTGGTTTTGGTGATTCGGTTCACGGAAAAACCCTACAATTATGCTTAACAAAAATCTATCTAATGATTTATGAGTTATAAAAATTTCTTTTGAATATAGGAAGAGGATGATAAGTAAAAGGTTGAAAATATTAAAAAAATTTAATATTAAAATATTAAAAAAATTTCGCACAATAGAAAATTATAAGAATTGTTTAGAATTAAAACTATAAAGTGAAATTCATCGATAACAAGAAAAATATATATACGTCTCAATCTAATAGTGGTTAAGCGATTTGCCTATTATTATTTAGTCATGTATTTGAGTGGCATCTAAATATATTTCCCATTGAATAATGTATCCTAATTTAAAAAATTAAATAAAATAATAACAATTTTTAAATTAAAAAATAAAATTAATTAAGATAAATATATGTCATATAATATATCATATAAATTATATGATAAATTATTGTGTTATTATACAATTGCATGTTTTACACATTTTAAATATTTATATTATTTACCTAATTATTCAGACGGATTGCGTAAATGAAACCTAGATTATATTTTTTCTTTTTTAAAGGCAATAAAGATAATTTTCCTAAAAAATAAAAGGCAATAAAAGTAATATTATCTTGGTGGATTTTCCACATTTATCGAAGGAAGATGAGCAGAAGGGTTTAGGGTAAAAGCAGAATTTCTGCTTTATATATATATATATATAAATTATTATTATCACAAGAAATCACAACCACTGAATAAGAGGAAGGAAGATGAGCAGAAGGGTGGTTGTTTCTGCAATTCGTCAAAGAGAAATTGCGGCTATATGGTCGCGTCAATCAGGTTATCTCACTTCTCCATTGTCTCCCTTTTCATCGAATTTCGGCAGTTTTAGACCTATGGTGCGCACAATAGATTTCGGCAGTGTTAAAGAGTTAGATGGTGCTCTTCATTTGTTTCACCGAATGGTTAGAATGCGGCCACAGCCTCCAGTGCCCGCATACAACAAACTATTGAGTCTTACTTTGAAGATGAAGCAGTACTCGTTTGCCCTCCACATGTTCGACGAAATGCGTCATATGATCGCCCCTATTGATAGTTACAGAATATCTATTTCGATTAATTGCTATTGCCTTCATAAGCTTGTAAATTTTGGTTTTGTGGTCGTTGGTATCTTATTCAAGACTGGTTACGAACCAAATGCGGCATTCATCTCTTTCGTTGAATTATTCAAAAAGCTTGTGGATTTGGGACTATGCGAGCCTAATGATGTTCTTGTTCTGACAGTGATAGATGGGCTTTGCAATGGCAGACAATCATTATTGCCCATAATTTGCTTTGTAGATTAGAAAGAACTAAATGGAAACTGGGTGTTAAGGCTTATAGTGCATTACTTGATGGGTTATGCAAGGGTGGAATGGTGGATGATGCTTTCAAGCTTCTATCCAGAATGATTGAAAAGGGTATTTCATCCAATGTTTTCACATATAGCTCAATGATTCAGTGGTTGTGCGATGTTGGTAGAAGAAAGTATGTTATAGACTTGATAAATGATATGACCAATTCCTATATATCTCCCAATGTTGTCATATTCAATATATGATCGATTCATTTTGCAAGGATGGAGAGATGAAATAGGCTAAGGATGTGTTGGGAATTATGCACCAACATTATGATATACATTCTGATATTGTCACTTATAATGCGTTGATTGATGGATACTGTTTGCGAGGGAAATCGATGAAGCAAAACGATTATTAGATTCCATAGTAGAGGGTAGGGCGGTAAAGCCTAATACTATTAGTTATAACTGCTTAATCAATGGATATTGCAAGAAGGGAAGAGTGGATGAAGCATGGCTTCTTTTCCTCGAAGCTCCTTGTAAAGGTTTTGAACCTAACACACATACTTATAATACCATGATACATGGGTTATTTAGTAAAGATAGATTTGCTGACTGCTGAAAGATTTTCAAGGATATGGAAGCTTGAGGAGTTGGTCCAGACTCTCATATTCATAGTACATTGTTGAATGGGTTTTGCAAGAATGCGGAGTTTGATAAAGCTCTTTCCTTATTGCACACGATTGAAGGGGAAGGAGTTGCTTCTGATATAGTCACATATGGTGCTATTATTAATGGATTATGTAAAAATGGTAAATCGGATGCTGCGAGAGATCTTTTTCGTCAACTTCCTTCTAAAGATTTGCTACCAAATGTTCGAATATATACAATGATCATGGCTCACTCTGTCGAGAAGGGTCTATGGAGGAGGCAAAATGTTTGCTTACAGAGATGGTAATTATCTTTTCAAACTGATGAAGAATGTTTTTCCCAAGGAAATTCTAAGTAATGGTTAGGTTAGTATTGTCATCGCTGATAGAATAAACGAGTCATCACAAGAAAATGGATAGTTGGAGGCTCTGTTTATTGCCTTGGTCTTCATTGCTGAGTACTATATTTATCTCCTCGGGTTGACCGCAGACATATACACCTTCAGTCCTTGTGGAGGCAATGGAGCACATAAATTTCATTCACGAGCAAGTTAAGGTATCGATTCTCTTTGTTGATGATGTAGTAAAACAACCTCACTACGAAGAATCAGTAACTTCTTGTGGTAAGGCTTCACCTGAGCCCGGATGGAACTGATTTCATTTGGTCTTTTCTAGGTATTGACACAACAAAAAGAGGTATGCATATTTCGGAGTACTTTTTATTTTTTTATTTTTACCAAATTAAGTTACAATTTTAAATTAGGATTTGGGAGGTTTCAAACTTTCAACCATTGAAACTGTGCCCTTTCGTTTCCAATCAAAGATTCTAAAATCCGTAATGAGCATTTGTTTTGCAGAATATTGTTAAACTTGGTACTTTCTTTGTTGGCTTTCATCTATCTTTTAATAATCACACGATGAATCTGTCAAAGCTAATATTATCTGCTATTTTCCACCAGACAAGCTTGGAGTTCTCACATCGATCTTCGGGACCCTGGATCGTTGGCTTTTGCAGCAGCTGATGAACGTCAGTTTCTCCAGTCGGAGTATCATGATTATGCCACAGCAAGTAGTGGGACTCTTACCTTTTTCCGATCAGTAGATCTTCCAACTTCTCATATTCACTTCTTTCTACATCATCAAGTAATAGTATATTGGTTTTTTTATATTTTTTGTCGATACTGGCAGTTGATGATGCTCTTGCTGATACGACAAGCTCTTTTGATCTCTCATATAGCTGTAATAAAAAAAAATAGAAAAAGAAAATAGAGGTGTTTCCATTAGAAGTGTTTTTATTAAATGGATGGTTTAAATTCTTGTTTTCTATGGAGTACAATTATGTATATTTATCCTACTATAAACTGGCGATGAATATATTATTCAAAGAATTTTCAGAGGATAGCTCATGACGAAGATCATGGAAGCTCTCAAATGAATTATTTGATCGAAATGATATATATGCATTTATTTTGGTTATGTTTTATGCATATTCACCTAAATTTTTTATGCAAGTGAGGAGCTATAGTTATGGGTAAAATAATTCGGTCTAATTCCTCGGTTTAAATTATTGATGAAGCCTACGAACTAGAGCTTCAAGGACCAAATGCGATCAGGTTTTGTAAAGTCTTGAAAAAAAAAAAAAAAAACACTGTTGGATCAGATTTTGGTAAATCTTTGGCATAAAAGAAATTTGTTTGAGCATATATATGTCATAAATTTAGTAGAGAATTAGGAAAAGACATGTATATATCTTAGCCATTTGCCCTAATATTTCTTAATTTTAAAATATATTTCTATATTTACTGATACATGAATATCTCATATAAACAGATCCCAAGGGTGAATAAATACATCATTTGAATTAATCTCATTTGCACAAATTCATTTGTCTTGCCTTCTTTTGAATCTCTTGTTCGATATAAAATCTCCGCAACATATTTAATTTTGAAAAAAATAAAGTCTTTATGACTTTATTTTTTATTTAATAATATTTATATATTAAAAAATAATAAATAAGTTGACCGATTATGTATTACATAGAAATTGACCCAAGTCCTACATTAGCAATCTAGCAACTTCTGTAACCATGATTAAGATTTTTGGTTAAACAAAAATTAAAAAAATTCAAAATTTACTCATTTATATTAGTTTTTATTGAATTGAAACTTGAACATTTCTTTTAAATTGTTGGAGTATAGTGAGTGAAACCTAGCTAGATTGTAGTTTTTCTTTTTTAAGATTTATTTTAAAAGTTTAAAGTTATTTTTATTTTTGTTTTAACATAATTTTTAGTTTAGGTATATTTTAATAATACATAGGATTTTTTTTGGATTTAAAAAATTATAAATTTTTAGTAATTTCTTAATAAGTGTATAACATGAATTTTAAAAGTGAAAGGGCCTAAAATAAACACATTTTGAAAATTGAGGTGCCAAATTCACCCAAATGGTCAAGAAGGATGCAATATGCTTCTATTATAATACTTGAAAGATTAATTTGAGGTAGGCATCAGTTTTCACAAACTGGAGAGATATATATTGAGCAAAGATTGTTTCAAAGGATAGCTGAAGATCATGGAAGCTCTCAAGGAACTATTTGTTCAAAATGATGTGAATGCATTTATATTTGTTACATTTATGCATATTCACGAAATTTGATGAAGGTGAGAAGCTATGGTTGTGGGTAAATTAAATATCTCGATTCAATAATGAAGGCATTTGGCTAAATTTATTAATGAAGGCTAGAAACTAGAGCCTCTAGGATCATATTCGATCAGGTTTTGGTAAATCTTAACATGAAAATAATTGTTAAAGCGTATATGTTAGGAATTTAGGTTATTAAATTAGTGCAAGGATTTGTATCATATAACACTTGACGCAAAAAGATTTATGTGGTTCACCTCTTGCGAGGCCACGTCCACGTCCACAGCAGGATCGCAATTTTATTGATGGATATGGAAGAATACAAATACAACGACATCTTAAAATACACAGAAACCACACCACTCAGGATCACAAAAGTTTGCACACAGCTCATCCCAATTATCTTCTCTCTCGTGCTCTGCAACTGGAAAGAGTATCACAACACGACATCAAATGGCTATAACAACCTCAAGCTCTCAGATTATGCCACGTCAGATAAGTGAGATCCAACGACCGAGATTAAATTGCAAAACACAACTTATAAACTCGCCACTTACACGTTTTTTTCCTAGAGTTAGCCAAAAACTCTTGAAGTCATTCGAACTTTCATGGGACATGTAGGGTGTGTGTTTAATTAATGTAAAAAAAAATAACCAACTTAAATAAATCAACAAGTAGACATTCAATTTATACATACATAGGGAACTATTTTAAACAATACAAGTTCTTTAGTACTAAAAAAAGTCGAAACTGAATGTCATATAAGTGGAAACTGAGAATGAGTTTTTTAAGAGTGAAACAAAGAAGAAAGGTGTCGAGGCTAAAAATTTATGCGAATTCAAAACTTTTGGTTATATTTGTAAAATATTGGAATTCTAAGGATAAATACGTCTTATCCAAAAGAATATTTTAATTTTAATTTTATAAGTAGCTATAAAGAGAAAAATAAGGGTTATGAATAGAATCACCCTTTAGATAATGGATTTATAAATTTATTTATTTTTGATTTAACGCAAAAATCTATTAAGATGTTTGCTCAAAAAATATATAAAATTGAATTGAAATTAGAATATATATATTTTTTTTGTTTATAGTTAAAGAAACCTAAGACTGTATTTTTTATTTTTTTAAGTCGGAAAAATCCTGAATTATATCCAATTATTTACAATTAAGGAATTATATCTCATTCTATTTATGTTAGAGAATTATATTCTACTCTTTCATTCTGTCAAATAATTTTATCTTACTTTACTAATGCATTATGAACTTGCTGAGTCACACATTTAGTGTTTATGTGGCAATGACATTTTTAAAAAATAAAATAAATTCCTAGTATCAAATTTTAAAATTAAAAAAAAAATGAAAAAACATAGTTGGAATGAAATAAACAAAACGCAATTTCAGTTCCAAAAGAATACAAAAAACGTATTGAAATGGATACTCAAAAAACATCAAATCCAAAAAAAAAAAAAAAAAAAAAAAAAAACGATGATCATTCTTAGAATCCTAACTCTCAAATTAAAAATTCTCAATCCATAAATCATTCACATAAATTAGGGTTCTTTAAATGCTACGAAATCCATTTATAATACTTACCAAAATTTCTAACATCTCTGCAATCCCACTGTACTTCGTTTCAAAGATAAAAGGCTAGCTAGAATATAGTGTTTATGGTTTTTTCTAATGAAAGGATAATGCACCAATATGATCCATGAACTTCCCATATATGCGATGCATAATAGTCTTCAATACTCCTACTCTCTAGGATCTTCTCAATCTAAGAAATCTAATAACCTTATAGTAAAAGAGTGATCAACATAGTGCTTCGCCAGCTTTGCATCGGTCTCAGGTGAAGTCACAAATCTGAGGAGAAATTCATACACAATTGGCCACGCTGGATTCATTTGGGGATCCTCTTCTTCCCCATCAAAACCTTCCTACACTTTGTTTTGATGAGGTTGTGTTGAGACGGGATAAATATATTCGAGCAATCTATTTGTTGGACAGTTTTACTAAATTTCCCATTTGCTGAATTCTAAGAACGTAATTTATGGATTGAGGATTTTGAATTTGAGATTTATTATGGTATACAGAATAATTTACTTTTTTTCTTCTTTTTTTTTTTTTTGTTGATTTGCGGTTTTTGAATTTTGATTTCAATCCGTTTTGTGATTTTTTAAAATTAGAATGGGATTTTTTTTAATTGGCAAAAACTTGCGTTAAACACACCTAAACGGTTTAGGCCGATTTTATCCATATTCAAATGAGTTCACCCATTCCAAATAGGGTTTATTAACGTCCGTTAATGGATAAAACTCGCTTAAACTGTTTAGGCGCGTGTAACATGAGACATTCCCTTTTTAATTTGATTCTAAATTTTAAAAAAGAAAAAAAGATTGGCATTATCACATAAACACTAAACTTATTACTAACCTAATTTAGTAATGGAGGATCTCAATATAATTCAGAGTTTTCCCTTTTAAATCAATAAAGTAAAATTATCTTTGTGTAAATCGTAAATTTTTAAGAGAATTTCTGCTTCTTCTTTTTTTTGTTTTTAAAAAAAAATTAATTAATTATTGTCACAAGAAATCACATCCACAGATCCACTGAATCTGAGAGAGGAAGGAAGATGAGCAGAAGGGTGATTGTTTCTGCAATTCGTGGAAGAGAAATTGCGGCTTTATGGTCGCGTAAATCAGGTTATCTCACTTCTCCATTGTCTCCCTTCTCGTCGAATTTCGGCAGTTATAGACCTAAGGTGCCCACAATAGATTTCGGAAGTGTTAAAGAGTTAGATGATGCTCTTCATTTGTTTCACCAAATGGTTAGAATGCAGCCACAGCCTCCGGTGTCCGCATACAACAAACTATTGAGTCTTACGATGATGATGAAGCAGTACTCGTCTGCCCTCCACATGTTCGACGAAATGCGCCATATGATCGCCCCAGTTGATGATTACACATTGTGTATTGCGATTAATTGCTATTGCCTTCATAAGCATGTAAAATTTGGTTTTGCGATCGTTGGCATCTTATTCAAGACAGGTTACGAACCAAATGCCGTGGCATTCACCTCTCTCATCAAAGGCCTCTTTTTAGATGATAAGGTAGCGGATGCCGTTAAATTGTTCAAAAAGCTCGTGGATTATGGATTATGCGAGCCTGATAATGTTGTCATTCTTACTGTGATCAATGGGCTCTGCAAAGCTCAACAGATCATTATAGCTCATGATTAGCTTCGTAGATTAGAAAGAAGTAAGTGGAAACCCTGTGTTATGGCTTATAGCGCATTACTTGATGGGTTATGCAAGGGTGGTATGGTGGATGATGCTGTCCAGCTTCTATCCAGAATGATTGAGAAGGGTATTTCACCCAATATTGTCACGTATAATTCGATGATTCAGGGGTTGTGCGATGCTGGTAGAACAAAGGATGTTATAGACTTGATAAATGATATGACCAATTCTAATATATCTCCCGATGTCATAACATTCAGTATATTGATCGATTCATTTTGCAAGGATGGGGAGATGAAAGAGGCTAAACGTGTGTTGGAAATTATGCAGCAACAACATAGTACACGTCCTGATATTATCACTTATAGTGCGTTGATTGATGGATACTGTTTACGAGGGGAAATTGATGAAGCAAAGCAATTATTTGATTCCATTGTAGAGGATGGGGGGCTTAAGCATAATATTATTAGTTATAACTCTTTAATCAATGGATAGTGCAAGAAGGGAAGAGTGGATGAAGCTTGGCTTCTTTTCCTCGAAGTTCCTTGTAAAGGTTTGGAACCTAACGCACATACTTATAATACCATGATACATGGGTTATTTAGTAAAGATAGATTTGCCGACAGTTGGAAGCTTTTCAAGGATATGGAAGCTCGAGGAGTTAGTCCAGACTCGCATAATCATAGTATATTGTTGAATGGGTTGTGCAAGAATGGGGAGTTTGATAAAGCTCTTTCCTTATTGCACACAATCGAAGGGGAAGGAGTTGCTTCTGATATAGTCACATATGGTGCTCTCATTAGTGGATTATGTAAAAATGGAAAATTGGATGCTGCGATAGATATTTTTCGTCAACTTCCTTCTAAAGGTTTGCTACCAAATGTTCGAATATATACAATGATCATTGGCTCACTCTGTCGAGAAGGGTCTATGGAGGAGGCAAAATGTTTGCTTACAGAGATGGGTAACCGTGGTTGTACGCCCGATAGTGTGACGTACAATGTTATTGTCCGGAGTTTGCTGAAGAGACGTTGACAGTGCTATACCATTCCTGGAAGACATGGTGAAAAGAGCATTGTGGGCAGATGCTGCAACTTTTTCTATGCTAATGGATCTAACGCAAGGACTAACTGAAGCTGATTATCTTTTCAAACTGATGAAGAATGTTTTTCCCAAGGAACTTCTAAGTAATACCTAGGTTTTTCTCCATTTGACAGCCTCTCACAGTATTGTCATTGCTGATAGCATAAACGAGTAATCTCAAGAAAATGGATAGTTGGAGGCATTGTTTGTTGCCTTGGTCTCCATGGGTTGACTGCAGACTGATACACCTTCAGTCTTGTGGAGGCAATGGAGTACATGCAAGTTAAGGTATCGATTCTCTTTGTTGATGATGTAGTAATACAACCTCTCTATGAAGAATCAGTAACTTCTTGTGGTAAGGCTTCACCGGAGCCGGAATGGAACTGACTTCATTTGGTTTTTTCTAGGTGTTGACACAACAAAGAGAGGTATGCATATTTAGGAGTACTTTTTTTTTACTAATTAAGTTACAGTTTTCAAAATTGGAATTTGAGAGGTTTCAACCCTCGAAAGTGTGCCCTTTCGTTTCCAATTAAAGATTCTAAAATTGTAGGCTTGTCTTTATATTTTTTAAGTCACATAATTGATTTATATGTAGATCCTTCTCCTTTTTTCTGATCTATATACATTGCATTCGTTTTCAAAATCTCCATGTTGCTCTCAACATCGTTAATTGTTAGCATGATTGTGAAACTCCTTAGACGCTAGAGGATACTTAGTTGGTTAACTTATATTTTATTATTTTAAATATATAATATTATTAAATAAAAATTTAAATTATATAAATTAATTTTTTAAGAAAGCTGCTTATATAGTTTTCAGTTCGTTCAAACCCATTTTCACAATTTCAATTGTTAGAATTGAACATATAATGGCATATTGGTAATTTCTTAATCTATATACATTTTTCACTAATAGAGTCATGTGACTTTTATGTATAAGTTAAATATTAATTCAAAATTTTATATATATTGATTTAACTAGTTAATCTATTAAGGTGCTTGCTCAACCAAAAATATAAATTTCAAATTTTACTCATTTAAATATTTTTTATTGAATTAAAATTGGAATAGATTTTGTGTTAAATAAGTGCAGTATGGTTTATGAAACATAGATTGCAAATTTTCTTTTTTAAGGTAGTAAAGAGAATATTATCATAGTGAAAATTGTAAAAACCTACTATTTTTAACAAATTTGTTGCCTTTTTAATATCATAATAAATTAGTACTCTCTTGTGTGTGTGTTAAACAGTTTCAATGACAATCGTGATCAGTCACTCAATTTTGTGCAGTTGTGCATTTAATGGCACCATCCCCAGTCCCCACTTGGATTCCTGGTCTATTTATCCAATCTTCATTAGTTTCTGTTGTCTTAGAGCATGATATTGTTTATTATTTTTTTAAAACTAGATGATTGCCTTGTTATGCTGTGCTGATCAGCTTAAAATTCGACATTGACATGCTGCAGCATGAATATATAAAAATATGTAGATTTTTTCCTTAGCAGACTCAAGAAAGATTTGTGTAGACATATTATGATTTGGATGAATGAATCTCTTTTCTTTCTCCATCTTGTTACTTATTCCTGTCTTCAAGTAAGAAACTTCCACTTCTCTTTTCTATAGTACAAAAAGTTTGTCGTGTTGTTGCATAACAATCTGCTATTTACAAATGGGGATGTACTAACTGAGGATTAAACATCCAAAGATATAGACTATTTATATAGTGATAATCTGAGGTTTGCATGACTCTGTTCACCTCTGTAATTTTTGGGTGATTGAGTGATTTCTTAAACGTTCTAAGCTGCAAGGTTCTTCGGAAATTGATGGCACGTCTATCTCTTCAATGGTATCCGTCCACTATTTTCCACCAGACAAGCTTGGAGTTCTCACATACAACTCAGTTTCTCCAGTCAGAGTATGATGATTATGCCATAGAAAGTAGTGGAATTCTTACCTGTTTCTGATCAGTAGCTATCATTTTTTTTGAAACAGTTAAAAAACATGGTCTTCTGGTGTTCTAGATTTTTGGTAAATGGGATTTCTTTTATGCATTAATGCTATTTAAATGGGTTTGTGCCCTCTTTTCGTACAATTATTGCATTTTTTCAAGAAATGTTGGGTTTAAATTTCGTGCAGTTGTGCATTTAATGGTGCCATCCCCACCTGGATTCCTGGTCTATTTATTCATCTTCATTAGTTCCTATTGTTTTAGAGCATGATATTGATTATTTTAACTACAACATTATATTGTTAATAAGATGATTCCTATGCGATTTGTGATTATCTACAATTTTCAATGTTTTATCTTCTTGAGTTTGTGTTGACCTTGCATTGGGACTAAATCTCGTTTCTTTGGCTGTACAACGGCGGCCCTTGAATTGCTAGAATAAAAAACAAGATTTTCACCAAGGTAGACAAATTTAATGTATTTTGTGTGCATTATTTTGGTAGTGATGTACATTATTACTGGACACATGTGAACAACCTTTTTTTGCCCCAGATGAATGTGGAATTTCCTTTTCCTTTATAAATAAAAAGGTTGTATCTTTGCTCGAATTCATAACTTCATCAAGCTAATTTTGAATCATTATTCCATTCCATGTGCTCTGGTAGATCTACTGGGCTAATGTATGGTTCTACTTTCTAGTTCTTGGAAAGTTTATAGCATCATTTCTGAAAATTTATAATGTTTTTGTGTGGTGTTGTTCTCTTTGATCGATAATGGTGATGAGGAGACTATATAACATTATGAATTGACTTTACTCATTAATGTAGTTTGCTCGTAGGAAATGCATTCAGAGATGGTGCAACAAGAAAGGTGACATCACTCGTGAACTATGCTATCAGGTCAGAATATTGCATACACACCCGCCTCCTAGATCCAACATTGATGTTTTAGCTACCGACCGGTATCAGGTATATACTTAGTTGTGAACTCTGTCACGGTATAGATCAGATGTTGGGCTTTGCAATTAACCTTGATATTTGGTCTTATGGATGTACACACTTTGTTGAACTCAGGTCTCCATTAGATTGTTGTCCACATGAATCCTGCATAACATGTTTGTGGGTTTGACATCAACAATAATGAGGAAAAAAAAAAAAAAAAGATTGTCTTGTTATGTTGAGCCAATCAGCTTAAAATTCATCATTGACTTGCTGCAGAGTGAGTATTTCAACATATTTAGCAACCTCAAGAAAGCTTTGTTGTAGTGTTTTTGTCATACTCATTGATGGTGCATCTAGTCTAGTTCTTAAATATTATCTGCCATATTCCACCAGACAAGCTTGGAGTTCTCACATTGATTCGATTGTTGGCTTTTGCAGCAGCTGAACTTCAGTTTGTCCTGTTTCCGACCAGTAGCTATCATTGTAAGAGATCCAAAATATCTTCCGAATTGAGTGTATGAATCCGTCAGATCATGAGTACCATAATACTCATTCTTATGTGAATCTTGATCTTGGTAAAGACACTCCATATTGCCCCCAATAATGCATCAAGTGAAACTAGTGTACAGTAAAGTAATTTGCTTAGTCACCGTAGATTAGCACACCATAGGTAGCCCTGAATATGTATTGTTAATTTGTTAGCACATCATATGGAAGGTACTATAGTGTAGGCATCAGAGTTAACTAATGCAAATCATTAGCTACGTATTTTAGATTTGATTTTTTTTTTTTGAAAAAAATAAATAAATAAGTAATAGTCTATTTTAAAGGTTGGAGCTAACTTCAGCCACCAATCAGTTTGTCAAGATTTCCGATAGAAATATATCCGGTGTGCATTAGACACAAGTTTTTCCTTTCCAACTGCGCCTTGTGTCTCATATATTCAGTGTAACATTATGTGACTTGGTTCGAACACATCCTTAGACAGTGGCGGATCCAGAAATTTTTCTTGAGGGGCTGAAATTTTTTTTTTGGCCTTTCACCTTAACTTCAATATTTTTATATCATATTTTTCTTTATTTTCATCCATTTTTTCTTCTACACGAGGGGGGCTATAGCACAAAAAACCAGACCATCATACTACAAAAACGAAAAAAAAAAAAAATTTCTAGATCCGCCAGTACCCTTAGACGTAACCATGTATATTTATTACTCAGTGGACTAGAATGTGCTAGTACACAAACGCAATGAAGGGCAAAAAATCAATATATATGTCTGGCATCAATCCTTAGAATTCTTGGAAATCCCATTTCTATATAAGTTGTATGATTAGAATATGGTTGTTCAGATGATGTTTGTGATTCGGTTTGACTTCCACAGTAATGTTATGTTGAGCTTAAAATTCATTTCGATGTATGAATCTCTTGCTTTCAGTTCACCTCCTTGTTACATATCCATGTCTTTTGAGTAGGAAAACTCCAACGCTATTCTCTGTAAAACTAAAAGTTGGTTTTATTATTGCATTAACCACCCTGCTAGTTACAAATGGACATATCAGAACTACGGATTAAACATCTAAAATATATAGACTATTAACATGGTCGACCCTGTAAATTTTGAGGCCCGGTGAAAAGTCACAATATTAAGAAAGGAGGTACAAGCCAACAAAAAGATAGTGCCCCTATTCAAAATAAATAGTTATAAAATATATTAATAAAATAAAATATAAATTATTATAAAATAAATTATCTTATTTAAAATTATAAAATTTATTCCGAAACCACTTATAATAAAAAATTCGAGTACTTCACGAATCACGACTTCACAACCATCTTATGTATTTCACTTTATTTTTAAATAAACTTAAAACAAAAATAAAAAATCAAATAATTTCATTTAAACTAAATGCATAGTCATCAATTAAATTTAATTCTCCTAGCACTTTTTAAATCAAACTTTAATTTTGAGATTTTTCATAATCTCTTTTTTTTTTCTTTTCTTTTTTCAAAACAAGATAAATGCTTACTAACTCAAGAAAAATAATTAACGTAATATTAATATGACTAATACAAAATAAATAAAATCAAACAAATTAAAATATAAAACCACTCTAGAGGATTTTTAAATCACGTAAATACAACAAGAAAATATGATAGGACTTAAAAAAAACTGCACAACATTATGATCACAAAATAACTCACATCATAACCAATACTTATTTTAGAAGAAAAAAATGAAGAACTACCTATATTGCTTGTTAGTTGCTATTTACTAAAATTCATTTGTATGCTATTAAAAATATAAAAAAAGAGAAGAGAACTAGAGAATCAATAAAAAAATGAAGAGAGAGTAGTCCCTTTGTATTCTTGAAGATATAGATCAATGTTTTTATGTTAGAAATAATATAAAATTTAATATCTTAGTTGATAGCTGGAATAATCTTAATATATTACTCCATTTGATATCTTAATATTTATTTTTAATATATTTTGAGCTAAACATCTTTATAAGGTTGAATATAATTTTTTTTGTTAAGTTAAAGATTAAGTTGTTTTTCACTAAACTAGTGTTTTTTTAAATGGTTCTCCATACTAAGATAAATTAATAGTATAATATTACTACTATTATATAATTTATTTATTTTTTCAAATGGTGCCCCCTTAATTCAAGGGCCCCAGTGCGGCGTACCTCTCGTACGGCCTCAGGGCCGCCACTGACTATTAATGTAGTGATATGAGTGTTTTCTAAGCTATAAGGTTCTTACGAAATTGATGACGCATCTAGTTCTTAAATGGTATCCGTATCCGTGATTGACATTTTGTTTAGCACCAAAATGACCTATTTAGTATGAAAATGACATTAACACGAAATTACAAATACAATGCATATTTAAAGTTTTAAAATTTATACTTTCAAGTAACAAGACAAAAAAATAAAGTTTAAATAAAGATTTATTTATAGGTTTAACACTTTTAGTTCAATTTAAGCAAATAACAAAATAAAAAATAGAATGTAACATTAAAATTTTTGCGGGTTATTCGGATTATACGGGTTGTCCCGAACCCGATCTAAATTTTAATTGAACTTTGCGGGTTTGACCTTAAATTGACCCGAATTTAAAATGAGTTGACCCAACTTGTTAATCTATATCTATATCTATATAATAAATATACTCTCCAATTTTTTTGAAAAGTGTGTATATATTGAAATAAAAATACTAAATAAATTAAAGTTATTTTACAATTATTAAATGATGGTTGACATAAAATGTGAGCAAGTTGAAATAATATGTGTTTTTTTGAAAGAATTATTATATATTGGTTTTATTTAAAATTTATTTCATAAATTTACATCCAGTAATGGTTTAATTTTAAAAAATTATTAAACTTTACATAAATGGAATTATTTAGCAAACTAAGTATAGAGTTTTTAAATTGCAAAATTATTTAAAACGAACAACAAAACAACATGTTTACAATGTAATTTAAATATTAAAATTCTCATTTTATTATTTTACATTTATAAATTCATATTATTTTCATAAATTGATGCTGTTTAATTTATAATATCTATTTATTTTCCAAAAACCTAAAATTTATAATTTTATAAATGTTAAACATTCAGTCGGTAAAATGAACACTTAGAAATTAAACTACAATTTTTGGTATAAAATATTGTTAGGATTTTTGTTAGAGAAATCTTTCCTTAAAAGCCATCTTTGTTAGTTTTTCAGTTTTTAGAGTTCTAAAACTGTAATCCTTGTATAGGATCAATCGAGTTGTAATAGAACTTAGTGGCTGAAGACCGAGCATAGGAGATGCTCGAGAACTGACGAAGCATATGCCTTGAAACTTGGTTCTCACCAAGTATGGCCTTGACCAAGACTGAGCTTGGGTACTCAGCATAGGGTCTTCCCATACTGACTAGGGAAGTCAGTATGAGGGCCTTGATGGTCCCTGATCAGAGTCGTCGTGGTGAGTATCGAACAACAAACACACACGAATGCAGCGGAAGTCTAAGTATTATCTTGCACTTAAGTTCTTGTTAAATGTTTAAGCTCAGAATCGTACTTAGGGTTTTCTTCAAGTATACTCTAACAACTTGAGTTGTTAGGTTTTAAATCAATGAACAGAACCCAATAAAACAGTAAAGAACACGCAATGTTTATAGTGGTTTGATCCAATAGATCTACGTCCACTCCTTAGCAATATTGCTAAGAATTCCACTAAAAAGATATATGGAGTACAAGGAATCGCACTTCACTTGTAGTAGGTAGTGAGCTTTTGACCTAGCCACTACAAAGCTATCCTCCGATCATCCAATCTCTTAGCAGCAGCAGTAGCAGCTCCGGCCAAGCCAAGGGCGCAGCTTTGTAAAACTTGTCCTTCGCTGGAATGAAGGTTTTATAGTTTTCTCCAAACTCTGTCTGGTTTGCGGCTAAAGCCCGCCGGAGTCAATTCTTTCCAGAAATGGTTGCTGGATGCTTCCTGATTTGGAAGGTATTCCAATGATTGAAGATTCTTGAGCTAAGTCAAGGAATCTCTTCAATTTAGTGTCAGATATTGAATGGGGACACTACGGCGGTTGTTGAGAGCTTTGAATATTCTTAGATGTGAGCTCTCAACTTTATGACTACTCTCTTTTGCCTTTTCGTTTTGTCAAAGGAATCCTTTTTGGTTCGCTCTGTAAGCGTGCGAGTTGATTCGAGAGTTGAGTAGTTGTTCGAGTAGTTGTCTTCTCTCTGTTTGGAATTGTCTTTTATATCTGGAGATTCAAACTTTGAATCTCCATACCCGTTAGACACAACGGCTCCATCGTCCAAGAGAGTAACTTGCTTTTCGTTCTTTCCGGCGTGTACAGTGTCTTTTTACCTACTTCAGGTAAGGCTTTCGTCCTTGGTTGTACTTTCTGTCAGAACGGGCATCTTTTGCAAGTATCTGCTGAGTATCTGGGTTAAATATGAGAATTAATCAATTGATAGACCTTATTTGCTATTTGCATTCTGGTCCCTGGTCTGGCCCTTGAAACTCAAGCCCAATAAAAGTCCAGTATTTTCCTATAAATAGGCCTCAGTTCCTTAGATCTCAACACACCACAAGATCATAAGTTGCACACAGCAAACCAGGATTTGGGAGCTGTGGTGATCGACTAGATCTGAGAAACGAGGAGGAAATTCTGTTTCTCAACCGGGCAAGGAATCTGAAGGGAATATTCACTAGATATTCAGACTGAGTTGGGATACAGATCAGGAGATCAGATCAGAAGGATCTTCTTTCTTCTCTCCCTCTTCTATTTTTGAAAATATCATTATATTTTCATCAGATTTAATTCCTTTTATCTGTTAGAGAATTAATCTTTGTACGTGGGAAAAGAGATCAAGAGGAATCTCCGCGCACTCATTCTTCAGGGTTTTGCAATCCAGGTATTCCGCATAAACCTTCTTCATGCATAATCAATAGGAGCATGCTAGGAATAATCACAGGCATAGCAATTTATTTTTGATATTCCAATTAACGATCCGGGCAAACGGACTTCGTGATTCAGTTCACGAATCCCTTCAATTGGTATCAGAGCCAAGTTCATTAATTGGCTCTATCGGAAAAAATAATATTGCCTATGATTTGCATGATTATTATTATTGATTGAATGCTATGAATGGTTTCCGGATTGTATGATTATGTTTTTTCATCCTCGTGGTTCTCGAGTTAATCCGCCCTTTTATAAGGATTTGTTTTTCACCCACGAGATAAATCCGTGGTTAGATTTAAATTCCAAATTGTATTAGGATGCAACCCCATGTAATTTTCAATTTTTGAAATTAAATCTGTAAAACGGAAAACGAAGAACACGAAGAACTAATGAAGAACATGAAGAACGAAGGATTGCGCGATGCATTGCGGCGAGGCTCGAGGGACGTGCACGGCAGTCGTGGAGCCACGGAGGCACGCCGGTGGCGCACGCAGCGGATGGCCGAGCAGGCCGCAGCCCACTCCAGGCACGCCCGTGGAGGCGTGGCGTGGGCACAGACGGCAGTAGCGAGGGCTGGGGAGGCGCGATAGGCGCGGCGGAACCCTAGGGTTTTACGCGCCCCTTTCCTGCGACAGCACCGGCGTTCTCTCCCGCTCGTCGGTCGGTGATGGTGGTGGTGAAGCGCAGCGCGGCTCGTGGCGTTGGGGTGCTGGCTGGGGGCGGTGCGGCGAGGGTGGTTCCCGCGTGGGGGCAACGCAAACCCTAGGGTTTGCGTGCTGCGCACGCATTTCTCGCGCTGCGCTTCCTGCGCATTTTTCCGGCGAGTCGTGGTGGCCGACGGTGGAGAAGATGGTGTACGACGGTTCGGGCAACGGTCGGGGCAAGCCGGGGCAGCAGCATGCGAAGCGGGCGACGGCCAGAGGAGCCGGAATTGCGGGCTGCAACCATGCACGTACGTGCATGGCTGCTGCGCGATCCCGGGAGCCCTCCCGGTGGTAGCGATTCACCGGTGGTGGTGGTGGTTCACCGGTGGTGGCACGTCGGGCCAAGTTCTCTCGGGCTATTGGGCTTGCAATGCCTGCGATTTGGTTAACTGGCCCAGTTGTCCAATTTTCTGATGAATCAAATCTTGGAGGCCCAGATTCAGAAAATAAAGTCAGATCACAGTCCAGGTAGTGGGAGCCCAGTCGAAGATTTGTAAAAATAATTCCAATGTGTAATAGTTAGAATTATATTATTTTTGTATCATGGGGCCACGAGGACATTTTTTATTTGTTTTATTATCTGTCTTCGCATGATATATGTGTTTATATTAATCGCGCAGCATATAAGCATGTTGTAGATAATAGGAGCACGTGTACTGCTTTTATTTCCATCTTTAAAGCACGCTATGTGATTTATTTTGTGTAATTAATTATAACTATAAATTCGGTGTTCATGCCATACATGATAGAATTTTAGCAATGTTATAATTATGGCTGCATAAAATAATCTGTGCAATTGAACCTTATGAATTTAGAAATTACTAAGCTCATAATTTAGTAAGACCTCCACAAAGCGATCCTTTATTGGAAGTGGGTAATTTATTAGGTAAACATCTACATGTGTAGCTTGCTTAATTTATTATTCATAAGTTCTAATAGATAGGATTCCTTAAACAAACATTTATTTCATGTGAGAAGTGGGAGTTCATGCGTAAACGTCTACATGTGTAGCTTGCGTATTGAATTTTCATAAGTTCTCTAGGGATTGAATTAAACGAGACAACCTTATTATAGGGATCAGGTGTGTTCTAGTAGATCCTTATATGGGAGGGTTGGCTTTGGTGGTAAGCTAACTTAGATGTTATCCAGAGTATAACTCATTTGTGATGTCCCTGCTCAGTAGGATAATATGGTCTTAATTAGTCTCCAATTATTTATTCCATTTGTCTAAGGAACCCGGGCATGGATTGGAATTGAAGGACTGGAATTGAAAGATGCAGTCTGGTTAAGTGTTTTGTTGTAAACGTCCACATGTGTGGCTTGCAATAGTAATACTTAGGCAAATTGGAGGAAACATTAATATTGTTTTATCATAAGGTTTCAATATTTAATTGTTTCAATTGTTTGCGACTATGTTTTAATTTCTGCTTTAATTTATTGTTTTCAGACATGTCTATTGCTCACGTTGTCAACCTCTTAATATCAAACCCTTTAACTGGTCCGAATTTTCCTGAATGGAAGTTTTGCTTCATGGAAATACTCTGCACTGCAAAACATGCCCATGTGCTTTACATGGACCCTCTATCTCCCAAGTATTGGAACTGTACTGGCTATGAGCGAGAATTCTATGACAGATGGGTAGCTTTTGATGAGTTTGCCCGCAGACTCATCATGAACAGTCTGTCTAGAGAGTTAAAGCTCAAGTACAAGAAGTACCGGACTGCTGTTGAGATATGGAGGGACCTTGTGTAAGTATATGGGAAGGTGAGACAAACTGTCAGTTATGATCTTGTGGAGGACCTAGTCTGCAAGAGGATGTCTGATGGGAGTTCGTTGATTCTGCACTTCGTCAGTATGATGAGAATTATGAGAAAGTACAGAAAGAGAGGTGGACGAATTAGTAAGCGGGCGGAAATAAACATTGTCATGCACTCTCTATCTGATTCTTATATGATTTCATCGAGTCCCTCAGTACCAGGCGCGAGTTGACTCTTCCTGAGTTACTCTCGGTCCTGATGCGAGAGGAATCTGACCTGATAGCATTAGAATTTGCTCCAACTTTGTCAGTTTTTGACAAGACAGTTGCTGAAGCAAAAGAAATGCTTAAAAGGTTAGATGAAGCTGATCTGGTAGAAGACATCATCAGGCCATGCAAACGCAAGCGAAGTGAAGTAGATTGTCTAGTGCCAAGCACGAGTAGACAAGGTACGTCATGTGCATTTATAACGGAAACATGTTTAGCATCAGTTTCTACCCATTCTTGGGTAGTGGATACTGGAGCTACTGATCATGTTTGTTATACTTCGCAGGGGTTCAGGCCGACAAGGCAACTGAAGCATGACGAGATTACCATCTCAATGGGCAGCGGAGAGCGAGTCTCAGCAGTAGCCATTGGAGATTTTACTTTATGCTTTGAAAATAATGTTTTGATTTTGAGAGATGTTTTATATGTGCCGGTTTTTCGGCGGAACTTAATTTCAGTTTCCAAGTTATTTAGTGATGGATATTCAATTATTTTTTATAGTGGAGTTTCTATCATTGGTAATAATGGTGTTATCTATCATGGAAAATTGATTGACTCTCTCAAAATCATTGATTGTATGCATAAATCTTCCGTGAATGTTGCAAACTCATCCAATAATAATAATCATTTAAAGAGAAAGTTTTCTTCCGATGAGGATCAAACATATCTCTGGCACTTAAGACTAGGTCACATCAATCTAAAAAGGATTAAAAGACAAATGTCCACGCAAGCTCGTGGAGGTTATGAGTACTTCGCCACATTCATTAACGATTACTCAAAATTCGGATATGTCTATTTGCTTCGCCACAAGTCTGAATGCTTTGAGAAATTCAAAGAGTTTAGGACTGAGGTAGAAAAGAAGCTAGGTAAGACTATCAAGACACTACGATAAGATCGGGGTGGAGAATATGATATGTGCGTAATTTGTATGATTTTTGGGATGTGAACCAAAAGGATTTATGAGAATTTGATGCACAAATCACAAACATATCTCTTCTTTTCGTCGATTTTCCTTCACTTGGTGTTTGTGAGTTGTTTTGAGTGTGTAGGGCATGAAAAATGTGAGAGAATGCGAGTTTTGGAGCTAAAATCGAAGCTTGGGCCGAAGCAAATTCCGTTCCGGACGCATATGTCCCGTTAGGGACAGAAAAAGCACGAAATTGCCGAAATGCCGTAGCCGATCCCGTTCGGGACGGTTTGTTCCCGTTCGGGACGGATGTTCGGGACGCAATCATTCCATCCAGGATACGTCATTTTGGCGTGAATTCGAAGATGTGGAAGTGGGACGCCGAGGGCAATCCTGTTCGGGATAGAGCCGTCCCGTTCGGGACGGGTCTGGACTTTTGGGTCCTGGCCCCGATCTATCCCGAGCGGGATGAAGGATTGTACATGGCTGTCCCGTTCGGGAGGGGTCTGACTGGGCTGCAATTTTCTCACTTATAAAAGGCCAAAGAATGCCACATACTAAGGGTTCGACTTTTGCAAACCCTAGAGAGACTAAAGCACGAGTTAGCAGCGATTTTCACTTCCCAAAGCTGGAAATTGAAGGTGGACGGAAGGATTCGAAGCTAGATTGAAGATTCATCATTAAAATCCTAAGCTTTCTTGTTCTCCTTTCTCTTCTATGTTCTACTTTGTGGTTTTGATAGTTTTCATTGTATTCATGAGTGGCTAAACTCATAGTTGAGGATTTGGATGTGATTGGGACGATTTGAATATTGTTTGGATTTGAATTATTGAAGTTTTCAAGGTTTTGATTATTATTGTGGATTTAAATTGTGTTCCTTTCATGATTGATCACCATGTGTTGGAAAGTATGCCTCAATAAACTAACTTGATAGGTTTGTGAATTAGAGGGGATTGCAATAATAATTGGGTATTATTTCACTTAGAAGATAGGTGAATTGGTATCTAGGTCATTGTGTTCTTGAGCTTTTGGGAGTTAATTGAAATCAACATACCTAGACTTAGGTTGAGATTGAAATTAATCGACTGTTATTGCACCGGTATTAAGGGTTGTAACTAGAATTCGATGAACCGACCCATTCTATCTATTGATATTGGTTAGTAAAGTTGACAAATCCAAACTTATTCATATTCCACCCCAATCCATCCTATATTCCTCAACCGTTCCCTTTTGGATTTTATTTAGTTGAATTGAATTTTACGTCATTGCTTTTAATTGAAATTGAATGCTAGATAGTTTAGAGTTTGATATTCAAAGTTATTTTATCGCGTCTAGATATTGAGTTCCAAAATCAATCCCTTTTACTTAAACAACGGGCGAATTGAGTCTTCGTGTTCGATAATTTTTACTTGATTAAAATACTGCAATCAGAATACCTCAGTAACGATTTCTTGCAGTACTTGTCAGACAATGGGATTACATCCTAGTGGACTGCACCAGGAACCCCTCAACAAAATGGTGTAGCGAAAAGAAGAAATAGAACTCTTTTGGAAATAGTCTGGTCGATGATGAGTTATGCAAGCTTGCCGATTTTGTTTTAGGGATATGCCTTGGAGACAACTACCTATTTTCTTAACCTGGTACCTTCTAAATCAGTTCCTAAAACGCCTCTGGAACTCTGGTATGGGCGAAAGCAAAGTTTGAACAGAGTGAGGGTTTGGGGTTGTCCAGCATATGTGCTGACAAAGGAACCTGATAAGTTAGAAAGTAGGTGTAAGCTGATGCAGTTTGTAGGATATCCCAGGCAAACGAAAGGTGGTTACTTTTATTGTCCTGAGAATCAAAAAGTGATTGTCAGTACCAACACAAGATTCTTGGAGGACGAATATGTAAGAAACCACAGATCCAAGAGTGAAATTATCCTCCACGAGCTTGAGGATAAGGAAGCGATTCCATCAGGAAAGCCCAGTGTAGTGGTAAATCCACCTGTAATAGGTGATGCAATACCAACACTGCCACTAATGCAAGGTATGGGACCAACGGGTATTGTGTCAATTACTGACACGGTTCAGATGCCTCGTCACAGTGAGAGGGTTGTCCACCAACCCAAGAGGTATATGTTCGTGGGAGAGTCCTCTGAGTTGATCCCGAAAAACGGACTGGATGATGCCGATCCCTGGACATATGACGAGGCGGTATCTGATAAAGATTCAGACAAATGGTTGATCGCCATGGATTCAGAAATAGAATCTATTACGGCTATGGATGTATACTAGAAAACTAATTTGCCAAATGGCTATCGAACCATAGGGTGCAAATGGGTATACAACAAAGAAAGAAGCGAATGGTGAAATTACAGCTTTTAATGCAAGGCTGGTGGCGAAGGGCTATAGTTAGAAAGAAGGTGTAGATTATGATGAGACCTTCTCACCGGTACCATGCTTAAGTCCATTCGTATACTCCTAGATATAGCAGCACATAAGGACCTAGAGATCTGGTAGATGGATGTCAAAACCGTGCTTCTAAACGGGTACCTTGAAGAAGGTAGGGACATCTATATGCAACAGCCAGAAGGTTATGTGCAGAAGGGCGAATAACATTTGGTCTGGAAGCTAAAGAAGTCGTTGTATGGACTTAAACAAGCTTCACGGTCATGGAATCTGCGTTTTGATGAAGTGATTAAATCCTATGGATTTTCACAATGTTCAAACAAGAGTTGCGTGTACCGTCCATGTATCAGCGGAAGTGTGGTGTTCCTTGCACTTTATGTAGATGGTGTTCTCCTATTTGGTGACAATGTGGAAATATTGTCGGACATAAAGGGGTGGTTATCCGAACAGTTTCATATGAAGGACCTTGGGGAGGCAGGATACATCCTAGGGGTAAAAGTATTGCGGGACCGCAATAAGAGGATGTTGACCTTGTCTCAAGGATCATATGTGGATATTGTGATTGCCCGTTTCAGCATGCAAACTGCCAAGAAAGGTCTGTTACCTTTCAGACATGGCATACATCTTTCCAAGGATCAGTATTCGGTGACACAAAAGGAGAAAGATGAGATGAGCAACGTGTCGTATGCATTGGCCGTGGGGAGTTTCATGTATGCAATGCTATGTACGAGGCCAGATATCTGCTTTGCTATAGACATGGTAGCAAGATACCAGTCTAACCCTGGACAGGCTCATTGGACCGCGGTAAAGCACATACTCAAATACTTGAAAAGGACTAAAGACTACTGTCTCGCTTATCAGTGTGATGAGTTGCGCCCTGTGGGTTATACTGATTTGGATTTCCAGGTAGACTGAGACGAAAAGAAGTCCACCTCTGGCTATGTGTTTACATTGGGAGGTGGGGCCATATCATGGAGGAGTGCAAAGCAGAAGTGCATTGCTGACTCCACCATGGAAGCAGAATATGTGGCAGCTTCTGAAGCTTCGAAATAAGCATTATGATTTCGAAACTTCCTTCTGGAGTTGGACGTGATTCCTAAGCTGCCCAAGACCATCACTGTATATTGTGATAATTCGGGAGCTGTGGCTAATTCAAAGGAACCACGAACTCACAGAGCAACAAAACACATTGAAAGGAAGTACCATATTGTACGAGAAATCGTAGCAAGGGGTGATGTGATAGTAGAGAAGATTGATACAAAAGATAATCTAGCGGATCCATTCACAAAAGCTCTGCCTCAGAAGGTCTACGAGATGTATGTACGTAACCTTGGGCTGAGGGCAAAGCCTGCCACGTAGAATGATTAATGTAATAGCTAGATTAGTTTATACGCGTTATACTCTGGAAATCACCTATATAATGCTTTGAGTATAAGTGGGAGAATGATGGATTTATATACTGAAAGCATTATGATTGGTATATTATGTACAAGGTTGATTGGTTAATATACTGGGAATCATAAATGTTGTATGTTCATCTCTTGTCTGAATTAAAAAATATGTGTCGCAAATGCAATTATCCTCTTATCTCGTTGATAGGAAGATCATATGATGTGTAGTAGATCACAGAAGATCGTGTGGATCGTTTGACCTAACGAGATATAAATAGTTATCACAGCTGAGACAGTTCCAGGATAAACTGTCGGTGTAGGTTGCAGCATATGCAGTAATAAGCATCTTATCTTGGATGGCTTGGTATGCTGGTGTAGGGCACACATTCATAAGGACCTAAGTCGAGATCGATTCTTTTATCTGACATTAAAAGAATCTAGATCTCTATGGCTTGATGAGATCCTAAGCCTATATGAAGGTACATAAGTATATGCAGATTGTGTATTACTTTGAGTTGCAGTGAAAGGCTCTAGTTGAGCTTGTATATCTGTATCTTGGGTAATAACAGTTTGTGTATGACTGTCTGGTACTGGAACTAGGTAACCACATCCAGTATAGGATGGTGACATTCCCTGAGCAGCTCAAAAGGTTCGTTATGCTAAAGTCCTGCAGGCTGATTAAGTTCAAGCATAAGTGAAAAGGTTTGAGTGGATTGACTCAGGAATATAAGATGTTAATTAATTAAATGGCTTGTCAGAGCTTAAATTAATTAACGAATGTCTGTAACCTTAATTGTAGGGATAAACCGAGCCCCTGCAACCCGTACCTCAAAACGTGGTAGCAAATATGTATGACAGTATTGATTCTCTGGTGGAATGAATCAATATTAATTAATTAATTATATTCTGGGTTGAATATGAGAATTAATTAATTGATTGGCCTTATTTTCTATTTGCATTCTGGTCCCTAGTTCGGCCCATGAAACTCAGGCCCAATAGATGTCCAGTATTTTCCTATAAATAGGCCTCATTTCCTCAGATCTCAACACACCACAAGATCATAAGTTACACACAACAAACCAGGATTTAAGAGCTGTGGTGATCGACTAGATCTGAGAAACGAAGAGGAAATTCTGCTTCTCTACCGGGCAAGAAATCTGAAGAGAATCTTCACCAAATATTCAGATTGAGTTGGGATACAGATCAGAAGATCAGATCAGGAGGATCTTCTTTCTTCTCTCCCTCTTCTATTTTTGAAAATATCATTATATTTTCATGATGTGATAAGAATGAGGTGTGTAACACTGTGAAGCAGAACGTAGTAACCCAAGATGTGATAAGGATGAGACTGTTCTCATTCTCACTCAGAGATGAGGCACGGTCTTGGTTTGCTGGATTGGATAAGAGTCAGATCGGGACATGGGAGGAGCTTCGAGCAGAGTTCCTTACCAACTACTTCCCACCGAGCCTGCTGCTGAAGAGGAAAGCTGTCATTACTACTTTCAAGCAGATGTATGATGAGTCACTCTACGAGGCCTGTAAGAGATACAAAGAGCTTCTATGACTCTGTCCTGGACATGACATCGATCTGGAGATGCAAGTGTGCCATTTCTATGAGGGTTTGAATCCTCACATGAAGGAGTTGGTTGATGCATCTGCTGGTGGTATACTGATGAAGAAGAGTGGTGCAGAAAGTATGAGGTTGCTGGCAAACATGGCGCTGAATAGCCATCAGTGGCCAATAGATAGGCAGCTACCAGTCAAAGCAGTCGAGGCAAAGCCAGAATTCGACGTGGTTGCGGAGGTGAAAAAGCTCCGGGAAGAGATTGAAAAATTGGGCACATCACAAGCTGTAGCTGTTGTAGAGCCGAGCATGGCCATTGTTCCAGTGGAGGCCGACTACATCAACCGGGGTGCAAGCAGTTCGTCTGGAACTGCCGGTACGGAGGTGAACTACATTGGCGGTGGTAATCACAATAACTACCGAGGCAATCAAGGGTATCATTACAACCATGGGCGATCTCACCCTGGTTTCTCTTATTCTAACCCTTCTGCTGCAGAACACCCTCCGCCTAGTTTTGATGTAGGTACTGGATGAGAGATAGTGGAAAGAAAGAAGTCTGTACTGGAAGAGACGCTCGAGAAATTTATCAAGAGCTCAGACAATCGGTTTGGGAAAGTAGAAACCGAAGTGAAGGGGATGACTGACCACATGCAGCTCATGACAAAACACCTTCAGATGATGGACACGCAATTGAGCCAGATTGCCACCACACTCGGCAACCAACACAAGCATGGAAAACTTCCGAGCACAATGGAGGTGAACCCAAGGGTTCAAAAAGACTGCAAGGCCGTCACTCTGAGGTCCGGAACGAGCTACAAGGGTCTCGAGATGGCTGCGAATGATTCCGGAGGCGAAAAGGAGCAAAACTGCACAGGACAGGGATCCATGTCGATCAACACACCATCCTCGTCAATCGATGGAGAAGAGGAAGCCCTGTCGATCAACGCCACCCTACGTCGATCGACGAAGTCTGTTCCAGGCACAAAGTTGAAGCAGTCTGAAGATCAGCTCCCTCCTATACCATTCCCACAGCGGTTCGCAAAGCAGAAAGAGGACGAGAAGTTCTCCAGATTTGTGGAGAATCTAAAGAAGGTCAGCATCAACATCCCGCTGATCGAAGCACTAAAGGAGATCCCGGGGTATATGAAGTACCTCCGGAAACTGTTGAGTGGAAAGAAGCAGTTCGTGGATAATTAGACGGTGAAGATCCACGAGCAGTGCAGCCTGCTACTTTAAAAGCAGGTGCCCATCAAGAGAAGCGATCCTGGATGCTTCTCTATTCCGGTTGAGATTGGGGGACACACGTTCGAGAGAGTACTTTGCGATACTGGGGCCAGTATCAACCTGATGCCGTACTCCATTTACAAATGTCTCAACATCGGAGAGATGTGGCCCACGACTATCACCCTGCAGATGGCGGACCGGTCTGTGTCCCACCCGAAAGGTATACTAGAGGATGTGCTCATTCGCGTGGGTTATCTCATTTTTCCGGCAGATTTTGTGGTGCACGAGATGAAGGAGGACGAGAACATGCCCATGATCTTGGGGCATCAGTTTCTCGACACTAGCGCCGCTCTCATTGACTGTCGAGGCGGCGAGATCACACTCCGGGCGAAGGATGAAAAGATCACCTTTGTGATCGACAAGAGCAAGAAGAAAGCGGAGTACAATTGAATCTCCACTACTGATGAAGGGGATGAATCTGAAGAGGAAGAAGCAGCTGCCATTGAATGGGAGCAAGAAAACGGATGGGTGAATCTGTCAACTACGTCACGTTTCTCTGAGCTCACCACCATTATCAAGGATCAGAAGGTTTACATGGTTGATGCCAAAGGTCGGCGAGTCTGGACCCGACCTCCTAGGCGGTGATTTGAGGTATCGTCGAGCTGCGAC
Organism: Plectranthus barbatus; assembly: GCA_026898455.1. Classification (NCBI taxonomy): domain Eukaryota; kingdom Viridiplantae; phylum Streptophyta; class Magnoliopsida; order Lamiales; family Lamiaceae; genus Plectranthus; species Plectranthus barbatus. The sequence continues at coordinate 369,602 of JAPKLW010000164.1, forward strand.
GTTAAATCAAGCACTTGTTGGGAGGTAACCCAACCTTTTCCGTAATTTCTTTTCAATTTTCATTTTTTATTTCGAATTTCTATTATTTTTGCGTTAACAGTTGATTTGCAGTTTAATCAAAAAAATAATAATTTAAGATCGGCTCAACGTCGATCGACGCAGCCTGGCAATGATCGACGCCAAGCAGCCCGGCGTGATACACTTCGATCCTCAGTGGGATCGGCAAGAAGGCTTCACGTCAATCGATGCAAAGTGCCAGCTGCAACAATTCACGCCGTGCGATGTCTGAAGGTCCCGAGAGATAAAAAGTTGATGTCTGAGATCAACTACCAGGTATCGTTCCCTCTTTTGTCTGATTTTCAAACTTATTCCACTCTTCGAGTTGGAAATAAGTTTGGGGGGATGTGGACAAGAGATGGAACATTCTATCTTTTATTTATTCTGCTTTTTGTATTTAATTTTTGCCTTAAAATTTTAATTTTATTCTATTTTGTGGGGAAATTTTTTGAGTTTTGAGATAACCTGAATAAGATTGTGAGATTAGAATCGGTTGAGGGTTGAGTTTGAATTGATTGTGATTGTGGTTAGATGCCTATGAATGTAGAATACCGCATGATAGGATTGATTTGACACTTATGCTTGCATGATGATTGAGATAATTTGAAGTTGACCGTGGAAGAAAATTTTGAGCCCTTGTGTGAGAAATTTGAGCCTTTATTTTGTTTGATGTGAGATTCACATGTGTGTTTTGATTTCTCTAGAACTTGCTTATTTTCTGTGTTGAGACTGCATAGTGTGCACAAGTTTAGAAGATGATCTTAGGCCATCTTTGATAGCCCAATTCCCTAAACACTGTCCCTTCACATTGAATTTTCCCTAGTTAGCCACTTTTGAGCCTATACAAAATTTTTCTTTCCTTGTCTATGAGATTAAGAAGAAGTATTGGTTTCGCTCATGTCTTGAGTTGTGGTATATGGGGTGAAATGATTGTGAGATGGAGATAAGAAAATATAAATTAGTGGTGAAAAGATGTGTGGAAAAAAAAAGAAGCTCAAGGAAATAATTAAAATTCTCATAAGCTCTCTGAAAAGAAAAGGATGCAAAATTTTGTAAAGAGCATAAGAGATTCAAAATGAGCTGGAAAAAAAAGGGGTTGTGTATTTGTTGATATATTTTAGGAGAAGGTTGGATGATGAATAGATGGTGGTTGCATTGGTTTAGAATGATCAGCTCAACTTAATTTAGTCACTTGGCCAAATTTTCCCTACCCTTCACAAAAAGCCTACATTACAACCTAATGAAAGTCCTTTTTTATTCTAGACTTGTGTGCACATTCTAGCAGTGGAGATATTAGAAAATTTGCAAGCCTATGGTAGAAATTTCTTCATACATGTTGTTGAGTGCATTCATCTTTACCTTAAACACTTGAGATTTGAGCGATACACTGCCCGTGAGTTCTTCCACTGTTGATGAATTTTCCGTCTCTTTCAAATTGCTCGTGTGTAGTGGATTTTTGACCCTTGACTGTGATGAATCTTGTGAGGCATTGCACTTTAATCGCATGATCTTTTGATTTCTTTCTTGCCTATTGATTGAGGACAATCAAACGTTCAAGTTTCGGGGGTTTGATAAGCTCATTATTTACTCGCTTATCTATATTATTTTCTACTATTTTATGTAGTTTTATTGAGTTTATATATATATTCTATGCATGAGTCTATATTAGGTGGTATTATGCGCGTATTGGTGTTTTTGCAGGTTTTAGGCCTAAATTCACTTGAAAACCGTTCCGAAAGCAGTGATGTGTAAGAGTAGCAGTGAAGAGTTCTTCCACAAGAGGATTTCGGGCTATTGACATATGGCAATGGATGATTCTTTGAGTTAGCTCTCCAACGCAACTGGAATCGGGTCAATCGGAGTTCGGGATAGGAAGTTATGGCCAAAACTGTGAGACCGCGCAGAAGGGGCGAGAGGCCACGTCGATCGACGCATCGACGCCAATCAGCAACGATCGACGCGAGCGAGTCTGCTGGAGCGGAAATCTATCGAAAATCAAATTTATTCATATCTTTAGCCCTAGATTTGATAGGATACACATCCACCCCTATAAATACCTATGTAAATTCGATTTTTCATCATTCCCTATCATATTTTCATTCTACAATTTAGTTTTTAGAGTTTGGAGACTTGGGGAACACGAAACCCTTTTATTTTCTTGTAAGTTCTTTATGTTTATGCAATACAATATGTTTTCTTTTGGATTTCTATCTGCGATGAGTGGCTAGAAACCCTAGCGGGTTCTAGGGGTTGATATTATTATGGATGAATGTTAGGATTAATTAATTATGTTCATGATTCCTGTGTTTATTTGATAATTGTAGATTAATTCAAGGACCGGGAGGTGACGATTAATCTAGATGTCTAGCTATTGATAGAAGGACCGAGAGGTGAATATTGATAGTGGGATTAGGAATGCATGATACTATCTACACTATCCAAACAGATGTACTAGACTATAGGAATTAAACTGATTTGCTTATCAGATTGACTAATTTGGTGTACTTTGAGACCGAGCGGAGATAGTCACTAATTAGTAATCTAGGTTATATTTGCCAAATAAGGAAATATAGCATTGTTGCAGTATTCCACCTGTTAAGTTGATTGAATCCTACATGTCATCCATAATAAGAATTCTTCCCTAGAATCTGTGTTCTTTTTAATTTGATTTCAAAACATCTTTAATTTTCTGCATTGTTCTCTTTATTTTTATAAAACCAAAACCTATTTTCTATTCACTCAAACAATGAATCTTAGGATCATCACTAGTATATATGATAATTTCCCCACACAATTCCCCTGGATCGATAACTTTAGGGTTTACAAATTTATTTGCCGCTGTTATTATAATTAATCTGTTAGAAATAACAGTGATCAGCGATCAATTTGCTTCGCGAAGTTGTTACGAAATTACATTACGGACGGTGCATATGATAGAGCCCGAACTAATTGAGGGAAGTTCGGAAGTCAGAATAGATGAAGAGATCCCTCCCGGGAAACTTTCATTGGTGAAAGATTAACCGAGATGCAACAGGCCGAGATTCAATCTCTACTTGTCCAAAATCGAGGAAATTTTGCCTTCTCACACAAAGACATGCCGGGCATTGATCCTATAATCATGAGTCATCATCTCCGAGTCGATCCAAGGTATAAGCCGATAAGACAAAAAAGGAGACGGTTCGCTCCAGAAAGAAATGAGGCTATAGCCGAAGAGGTCAAAAATCTACTCAAAGTGGGTTTCATTCGAGAAGTAAAATATCCCGAATGGCTCGCGAATGTGGTGGTGGTCAAGAAAAAGAATGGGAAGAACCGGGTATGCGTGGATTATACGGACTTAGACAAGGCTTGTCTAAAAGACCCATTCCCACTACCCTATATCGACCGGCTCGTCGACGCCACATCAGGTTTTGGAATCATGAGCTTCATGGATGCATTTTCGGGATACAATCAGATCAAGATGTATCCGCCGGATGAAGAGAAAATGACGTTCATGACTAACCAGGGAATTTACTTTTATAAAGTTATGCTCTTCGGACTAAAAAATGCCGATTCGACCTACCAAAGAATGATGAATAGAATGTTCGAACAACAAATTGGACGAACTATGGAAGTCTATCGATGACATCTTGGTTAAATCGGACAACTTTGGGGATCACCTCCGGCATTTGAATGAAACATTCGAGGTCTTACACCAATATGGCATGAAGCTGAACCCTACCAAATATATTTTTGGTGTTTCCTCTGGAAAGTTCCTCGGATACGTGGTAAGCCGAAGAGGCATTGAAGCTGATCCATTGCAAATTCGAGCTATCCAAAACATCCGACCCCCCACGAACGTAAAAGAAACACAGAAGATGATTATGAAGCTTGCAACAATCAGCAGATTCATAGCAAGATATTCGGATAAAACAAACCCATTTTTCTCTCTTCTCAAAAAATCCAAGAAGTTTGAGTGGACCGGGGAGTGTGATGAAGCACTTGTCTTGGTGAAGCAATATTTATCCAACCCCCCGGTCATGTCAAAGGCCAAGCTAGGCAACGAACTATTGCCATATTTAGCCGTATCGGATAAAGCTATAAGTGCCGTGTTAATAAAAGAGACAGAAAGGAATCAACATCCTATCTATTACGTTAGTCGAACCTTGCTGGATGCGGAATCTCGATATCCGGCGCTCGAGAAACTTGTTTTGGCCCTAATCATGGCCTCCAGAAAGCTGAAGCCATATTTTGAATCACATACCATCACAGTGGTTTCTTCATCCCCAATTCGACATGTACTCTCCAAACCAGATTTGTCTGGACGATTGATGAAGTGGGCAATTGAGCTCGGGGGCTATGGGCTTTAGTTCGAATCACGTAATGTGATAAAGTCCCAGATTCTGGCCGACTTCGTTGCAGATTATACACCCGAGCTCCAAATGGTGGCTGAAACGGAGCTCAGCCCGTCTACAGATTCTTTAGAATTCTAGACCCTATCCATTGACGGATCCAGTAATTCTAAGGGGAGTGGAGCCGGGATATTACTTGTATCCCCCGAAGGATGGGTGATTGAAAGAGCAATCCATTTCGAATTCCGAACAACAAATAACATTGCGGAATATGAAACACTAATTGCTGGGCTACATCTTGCACTAGACCTCAGAGTGCGAAAATTGAAAATAGAGTCCGACTCTTAACTCGTCGTCAATCAAGTTCGAGGTGAATTCCAAGCAAGAGATCCTAGAATGCTAGCCTATCATGAACTAGCAAAGGAGCTCGAATCTAAATTCGAGCTGGTAGAGGTTACTCATATTCCTCGGGAAGAAAATTCTCACGCAGATGCGCTAGCAAATCTGGCGGCAGCTGCGAGCTCATTTAGAACACGGTCAATCCCGCTAACAGTTGCACTATGGCCAGCCACGAGAGATCGAGAATACATTCCCATGGAGATTTGCCCAGTCAATGATTCTCAAAGTTCGTGGACAACTCCGATTGAAAAATATCTGACTGACGGAGTTCTTCCACAATCAAAAACCGAGGCAACTCGATTAGTTCGAAGAGCAGCTCGGTTCACCTTAGTGGACGACCAATTATATAAAAGGTCTTTTCAAGGACCTTTGTTGAAGTGTGTATCAGAAGAAGATAGCATCTCGATATTGTCCGAGATCCACTCTGGGAGTTGTGGAAATCATTCGGGTTACAGGAGTTTGGCTCACAAAACTATAACAGCAGGATTCTACTGGCCGACTCTGAAAAAGGATGTCGAAGACGTGGTTCGGAAATGTGATAGCTATCAAAGATACGCAAACTCAACTCACCTTCATGCCGAACCACTTCATTCGAACATCCCAGCCTGGCCGTTTTGCCGATGGGGAATCGATATAGTGGGAAAACTACCTAAAGCCGTAGGTCAAAAGGAATATTTGGTAGTTGCTACTGACTCGTTCACAAAATGGGTCGAAGCAGAACCACTCTCCAGGGAACGAGACACCGAGATGATCAATTTTCTCTGGAAAAATATCATTTGCCGATTCGGACTACCTCGAGAGATCATCACAGACAATGGTAGGCAGTTTACTAGCAAAAAAAATTAAAGACTACTGTGAAACAATTGGAGCTCGGTTATTATTTTCAACACCGAGGTATCCGGAGGCAAACGGATTGGCCGAATCTTCTAACAAACCAATCATAAATATCCTTAAAAGGAAACTCAAAGCTAGGAAATCGGCTTGGGTCGAAGAACTTCCAGCAGTACTTTGGGCCTTTCGAACAACTTTCACGACAGCCACTGGCGAGACACCATTTTCCCTAGCTTATGGAATCAATGCTGTATCTCCAGTCGAAGTCATACAACAAAGTCCCAGAGTAGAGCTCTTTGACAAAGAACAAAATCAAGAAAAGCTCTTCGATTCATTAGAGTTGAGAGACGAGCAAAGAATGGAAGCATCCGGCCGCATGACAAAGAATCAAAGGATCGTCGAGAGGTTCTATAACAAGTTAATTCGGCTAAGGGCTCTACGAGTTGGTGATTGGGTATTACGGCAAGTCTTTCAAAATACCCAAGAGATTAACTCGGGAAAGCTTGGACCAAGCTGGGAAGGTCCTTATATAATAAGTTCGGTGGTCGGAAATGGGGCTTATCGATTAAAAACACCTGAAGGAAAAGAGGTTCCAAATGCCTGAAATATCAAATACTTGAAGAAGTATTACTTCTTAACGTGCTCGAGATTCTTAGAATAATCCAATTAGGATTGTTTTGATATTTTAAAGATCAAGTTGTAACTTTAGTTCGAGCTAATCAAGTTATCTCGATTTATTAAGTTGTAAACTTTGAGTTATGACTTTAGTTATAATTAATCGAGTTGCTGATTTATTCCAAAGCATTAATTTGAGTTTCCAAGCACCAAATCGGTTCAAGTCACAATAAGCTAAAGCGATAATTTGTGGTTCGGAAGAGAAGATTCATTCATAAAGATCAAACACAATAAATCCGAAATCACAAAGAAAATTTCAATTCAACAATTACATAAGAATATATTTAAAATTTCAAGTAGACAAGCTCTGAAATACGTCAGCTCGACTTCGGAGAGTTGGCTTGATTCGGATCCTGGTCCTCGGGGTTAGCATGTTCAAGATTATCCTCCAGCCGCTTGGAGAAGATTTCATTTTTCAGTATTTTCATTTTCTTCTTCCCCATCGAACTCCTCAGAAGCAACTGGAGTCGTGTAGATGAACCCGAGGTCAAGATCCGGGCATTTCTCCTTTACACTCGCCTTTACCTTTTTTCGGATAAGATCTTCCATCATTGCAAAAGTGGCCGAGCCAGAGGGAGTCGTAAGGAGCCTAGTGAAATTCAAGCCTTCCCCAGTTGTCTGAGCCAAGTTAAAAGCAGTTTTAATTTGATCGAGCTCGGCTTTCAATTTTGCTTCAAACTCGACACGAGCTTGCATCTCAGCCTTAAGGTCTTCAGAAAGTTTGCCGGTGTGGTCTCTCATTTGGGCCAACTCTTCGATGGCCGACTGTCGATCCCTGGTCAATTGCTCAACCAAGTCCCGAGAACCCTTAAGGTCCGCGGTGGCAATCGACAGCTCGGAGAGTAGATGCTCTCTCTCTTTGAAGGCTTCTTCTTTTTCCCTCTCGGTCTGGGCCAGATCCTTGCGCTCGGCGTGAAGAGTTCGAAAGCACCGATTGTAATCTTCAGACATCCCGCAGAGGCCCTGTGGTTCAGTAAAGGTTAGCAAATGAAAATAATCAAAGAGGAAGCAGTCGAAATCGCTTACCATGAGACACATCTGAGCATTTTCAAAGAAGCTCATTCGAGCAGCGGATCTTGTTGGCCAGGGAGGACCCTGGAAAAGGATATTGGCAAATTCATGAAAAGACTCGATTGACCGAGCTTGACATTGTTTCTCGGCCGGAGTCTCCACCTCCTCCATCTCAGTTTCCTTCCCCTCACAGTGAACGAGGGGTTGATCAAGCTCGTTTCCGGTGAGATCAAAGATTTCACGTTCCTCCGGAGCCTCCCGGTTCTTTTTCTGGCGAACCACGAGCTGGTTTGCCTCTATTTCAGGCGATTCCGAATCTCGACCACGCTTATTAGCCTTCGGTTTGTGAGTGGTTTTCGGAATCGGGGATTTGGGGGTTTTGGAAGTTCCTTCGGCAGGATTTCCTTTCGATTTTAGGGCGGTAGGACCCTAACCCTTCGGAACAGTCATCTTCTTCTTCCTCTGTCTCTTCTTCTTTTGTTGTTGCTCTTGCTCGAACTTCAGTAGATCTTCAGGATTAAGACGCTCCATCGAATTGTCGATTCTAGAAATACTTAGAGATCTGTATCCAAGCAAGGTATCGAAATCTCGGGGATATTGTTGATATGCCCTTCGAATTCGATCGTTCTCGAGATCGGAAAGATCATCTTTCTTATGCCCTGCCAAAGAAAAAAGGTTAGACAATGAGACAATTAAGCTTGAATTTGAAAAATAAAAAGAACCAAATGTACTATGCGGAGCTCGAAGTACTCCACTTAGTCCAGGAAAATCATTCGGAATCTGGACAAAGAAAAATTCTTGAATCCATTTTTTGGAGTTCGTCTTCGTTCTAGTTATCAAGGGTTCCATGTGATGCGAACGTTTTGAAAAGAAATAATATTCTTCTCCACTTTTAATGATCAAATTATAAAGGTCATTCCATTCCCGCATGGTGGGCTCTTCGAGCCCGGCATATCGGAAAATTAAATAAGTTCCGATCATATGACACCAAGCGATGGGGGAGAGCTGGATGGGGGCCAAGTTGTAGTATTCTAGGATGTTTACAAAAAATTGATGAAGGGGGAGTCGAATTCCGAATTCAAAGAAACGAGCAGAAAATGCCATGAAACCTAATGGAGGTCGATGAGCACGCTGGTTTGCGTCAGGTGCTATAGAGTTTAATCTGTTCGATAGGCCGTATTGCTTAAAAATCCCATCTAGTTTAGCTCAAGTTAGACCAGATGGGATGAGTTTTACAGTTATATTTTCATCGTATTGTGGCAGAAAAATGCCGGGGGCTAAACCCGAGGAGCATTCCAACAAAAAATTAAAAGAAGAATTCCTATCTTCAGTCTCGGGATTATCAAGGTTCAGGTCGTTCTGACCAGATGGGCTAGATTGATGGTCATCCGAAGCTAAAGGCTGAGAAATCTCCTGACTTAACCTACTGTCTACTTCGGATCCACTACTAGAAACCGAACTACCACTATCGTCACTCGAGTTACTATTTGTGCTACTCATGATTAAATAAAGCAGTTGGTTGGAGATGAACTAACCCCGAAGTAAAAGATCGCTCGAGCTCGGTAAAATAGCTTGATTGGAAGAGGAGATCCAAAATGCAAGAGGTAAAAGTAAGTGAAAAATGAAAAAGTTGGACTATTTATAGAAGAATTTTGCGTTGGAATTCGCGCCTGACTCTTGGAATCCACAAATTGGAGAAGGACACGTGCACGGATTTTCAAAATTCAAAATTTGAAATACCCGCTCCGAAGAATTCTGATCGTCTCCAGATAAAAAGGGGGAAATTCAGATAAGCCAGTATTCGGCAAATAAGTTTGAGTTAAAATTTGTTGGATTACTTCAAAATTTAGGCACTAAGGCTCCTGGCCGGGTCAACCAACGATTCCCGAGGATTTAAGGATATCAAAGTTAAAAGAACTTCTATCTGTAAAAAACACCTCGAAGGCCGTGGATCCGAATCATATAACCCAGTAAACAACCAGGGTATAATTCGGCATGGCAAAACCATGGGTCCGAGGTCGCTCCTCGAATAGATCGTGAGAAATCACGCATCATTTCAAAAAGAAAAGCTGCAAAGGGCATCCTTTGTAGAGCATGTCGGGTTTAGCCAACCGCAGACTAGGGATAATCATAAGTCAAACCATGAGTTTTGCAGATACACCCGAAATAAAAACTCCTAAACATTCGCCGAGTCATATCTCGCGATACGAAAAGAATTTTTTACTTCCTGAACAATCCTGAGTGCACTTTGGGATAAGGAAGAAAAATTGTTTCTTCTTTGATGATTTGTAGGAAGGTACATTATTTATGATCGAAGTCAAGCAATTCGGCTTTGCCGAACTCTAAAAGAGCTCGGACGAGAGCCGGGGGGCTATTGTTATGACCCAAAAATGAGCAAGCCCATTATCGGAATCCATCAAAGAAAAAGGCCCAAATCTGAGGAGGAAGTGATAGCCAAAGGGCCAGAGCTCGAACACTTTGTGTTGCTGGTCGAATAGAAAGTCGAGCTATGAAGATGTTCGAGCTGCTACTCCGAGCTCGAACTCAAATTATAAACGAGATATTGATTAAGGCAGCTCATGTCAATGGACACGATCGTTCGACCCAGCTATTCAGTCGAACCAATGCATTTGTTGACAAAGTCATGTAATTGTTTGGATTCCTATAAATAGGATCTACATTTATTGTAAAAGATATATTAAATTCAAGTAATAAATACAACAATAAAAGCAAGTCTTTGTACTCTACTTACAATCAAACATTTATTTCAGCTATCTCGTGTTCTTCAATTCCGATTTATCTAGTATTCTTATTTAAATTAACATCATAATTTTCCACCATTAACAACAATCATAAGCATTAATTTTAGGCAGGAATTCTCGAAAAATGTGCCGGAACATTGTACAATGCCGAAGGAGAAGGCAGGTTTGTTCGCATCATTACATCCTTCCCTATGATTTCTGCTATGCATTAGGGTTGAGAGACAAATGAGCTGAGCTGAATACTCGATTACATTTCACGTTGAAAACAAAGTTGGACGATCAAGGACTGAGCGGCCCTTGATGCAGCAGCCTCGCCGGGGATTAAGGTTGTTCAGATGATGTTTGTGATTCGAACTAGCGACTCAGAAGCAAGTGTAAATGTGAGTTTACTAGGTGTTTGTTTCTTTTCTGATATTAGCTGAGTCGTCTCAATCCTGCTGTGGGATTCTTTGTTCAGAATTTTTATAACATAATTATTGTTATACCCCAAATCGAGCCACCCTTTAATAGAGTACCAAGTCGCTCGATCATGGAAGGAATGCTTCCTCGAGGCGCATAATAAATCAACGAGTATCTAATTCGAACAGGGATTTACAGCTACCAAACATAATATCGGCAAGTAGCATAGATCAAGGGATTCAAGATTGATCTTCGCTATCTTCCAAAGATAGATCCTCAAATCAGTCCTTTAATTAAGTTCTTTCCATGTAACAGCAAACGGCTTTGTATAAATATGAGAAAAGACTAATGAGAAGGGGCTTTTTGGCTGATTATTCAAGCATTCTAACTGAATTCAGATCCATCTTCTTTAGTACTCTTTCAATAAATTATTCGTGTAACAACAATTATATTCTTGTTTTCTTAAACTCAAATCTCAATGACTTACTCTATAGTCTGTTGGCCTCCTTTTCTAAACATTTAATTTAATTTGTTTAGTAATTATAAAAGTCACTCTAACTTTAGCGGCACTTTCTAAAGTAGCTGTAATAAAAAAAGAATAAAAAAGTACTATCAATTCAAAACGTGAGATAAGAGGGGAGGATATAACGCAACGCATAAAATTTTATAAAATCTTCGCTGTTGATCTAGTTATATTTTTTCCTTATGTGCATTTATTTATTCGATTGCGTAAAATAATTATTTAGTTGTCGATTGAAATCTTTAGCGTATCAAGCCGAACGGCATACATGAGCTCGAATGAGTTCATATGCGACTATAATAGAATGCAATCAAACTAACAAACGCCCCTCGATTTAGTAGAGCTTGGGGCGTCGAAAATTTTATTTATAAAGAACCCACGGCCCCGATCGTCCAACCTGTGGCACGATCACTACAGCATAAATTGACTAAGTAGAAATCATACCATATGGTCCTTATCATGAGAATGACAATTAATTATATTCAGATTAGATTTGGTACGGATACGGGACTCAAGGAATAAAAAATAAATATGTTACGGCTCGATTTAAAATAAAAGATAATTCATGAGACGCATTGGGAGAAAAAATGACTCGTGTGTTTGGGTTATGAATAACATGAATATAAGCAAGATTAAACATCCAAACACAATCAATTGAAAAAAAATGGCGCCTCCCCGAAGAAGGATCGAGGCTCCTTGGGTGACATTGTCAAGTTTGTTATGTCAAAAGCAAGTATTTAGAGCATGAGTTTTGCTAGCAGCGGAAAGTTAAAGAGGAAGAATACATATAAAGATGTACCCTTCAATCCTAGCTATTATAAAAGATAGAAGTCTTTGCCAGCAAACTCGTTTGTCCGTTATCACCACTGTCAACCTGCATATTTTAGAATCAATATACAGGGCTGAGTACTTGAAGGTACCCAGTGGACACATGCTCAAAATTAGTTATCAGATCATTAAATACCATGCCTTTAATTAACGGCCACACATAGGGTTTTACTTTGGAAATCCTCCCATCGTGTCAAAACATTTCGTGATCGACTGCAGTCCTTTACATTTCATTACTTATACTATTTGTTCATAAGTGTGATCCGGGAGGTGCCCTTCTACACGGGTCACGATGCACATTCGGGTTAAGGTGCTACCTTAACGAGCCGATGTCAATAGAGCACTAGTCAAGGACATCTCTTTCAATACCAGGACATGATCTTTATAAATTAAACATGCATACAACTGCGTAACATACTCTTCCCTAAGTGGAGATCCTCCAAATTAGAGAACAAATAGATAAGCATAAACATTTCAATCAATGACATAAACATTAAAAACAAATCATTCTTCTCATTTCATCATTTGAGCTTGAAGCTCGAAATCAAAACAGTTATTCGTTTGCATTTTTATTGAAAATAGTGTCCACTTTAGATAGGTGTGATGCATTTTTCCAGTGTTGCATCGAATCAAGCTTTGGGATTTCCTAAGGAAATAATAAGTGCTATGAGACAACCGGTACTTCATACCGAAGGAGCAATTCTTCATATATCCAAACTTTGAATGTTAAGTATTCACGAGAGATGATACTTGAGCGATTCAAGAATCTTTTAAAAATTATTCTTTAATTTAAATTCAGATTTGAGCTCAAGGACTTCCGGACATGGGTTGAAAATGACTCATGTTCTTGAACGAGCGATGTATTCAAGAAGGGATGAGCGAAGAAGTAAATTTTGAACTTAAAAAGGTTCATGAACAAAATAGTTCTCTTCTCGGTTTAGATTATCCAATCTCTTTCCAATGAATGGTACTTTAAGAAGTAATGTTGATTGTCGAACAAGATTATTACATCTCAAAGGAGATACAAATGGAAATCTTCATATTGGACGTCAAATGATTAAGTTAAATCCAAAGAATACATCGTCCTTGTCTTAGGTTGGGTTACTCTGATATTTTCAAAGAACTAATAAGGATGATTAATTAATCAACCAAAAAGTTTCAAGAATCATAAGAATAATACGTACAAGTAAGGAATTTGAAATAATTTCGTGCCTGAATTTACTACTTTAACATAAAAAGTTAGTACATAAAATTACTAACATTTATCGCAGAGTAAAACCAATATGAAATAAATTGTCACAAGTTTATTTCTAAACTTGTGAGTACCTTACAAAATGTATAACACTATGAAAACCAAAAAACACTGCAATGTTAATGTGATGCCCAAGTTTATCTGAAGCATGTTAGTGTTAAAGGTATATAGAAGTTTAACATGTAAACACAAAATAAAGTACGCAACGGATTTAAAAATATGTTATGAGATTTATTGCTAAACCCCAGAGTGCCTCGTAGTGAAAGGGATTTCACTAAAATAAAACTGAGTTTTACAAAGGAAATCAAAGCATATAAAATACACGAATTTCTTCTAAATTCACTCCTTAGAATAAATTCGATTACAATACTTACAAACCAATCTATACGACACCAAGCAGCACTTCTTCAATCGTTGGATTCACTCTCCGTAGATCGCCTCTATGATGGTATGGTGGTCTTTGAATAGTATGAAATAGTACGGGTGAAGAACAAAAGGCATTGAAGAACTTCTCGTAGGATATAGAATAAATTCAGTCGTTCAATGTTCTTCATTCTTCGTCTTTCCTTTTATTCATCCTTGGAGTGCACGTACACCAATCCCACGTCCTTGCAGTCATGGGTTTACTCTCCTTCCACGTCCACATGCTCATTTGCACAAAATACAAGCTCCACAATAGCTCACGTGGGTGGTGGTTTAAATCGTGGAGGCAATCCCTTTTATTTTACCTGGAAATAATAGTAAAGATAATAATATATGATAAGGAATAATAATATGCACGATCCCTGATTAATAGGATCTGATAAAAACTGAAATTAAGGTTGAGAAACTCGTCCCTATAAAATAGGAATCAGTTGTAACTAACTCCTTAAGGCAGCGAAGTATATCAATAACATATTTATGTCAGAATTCGATGTTAAGCATTGAAACGTTTAACATCTGAAATATATGACACTATTAGAATTCAAGTGAAAAAACAAAAGAAAACCAATTTGTGTCGACCAACATGAAATGACGTCAGTCGACAGGAGGCTCGCCGTCGATCGATAGAGATGGCAACAATCGACACATAAAATAATTGTCTCGACCGTCGGGGAAACAAGGTCGATCAATGCGGAAAAGGATGGGAAATCTATAGACCAAAAGAAGCACGTTAGACGACACGGCTCGCATCGGTCAACACGAGCAACAACCACGTATTGGTAAATGCAGGGATGCGTCAACCGAAATAAAGTATTCCTCTCTTCGGCATAAAAGTTTGAATTTTGATCGATATGGTTGTTCGAGCTCATTTTTACATATTTTAACATGAAATTAAGTGTTTCAAAGGTCTTAAATCATAAGGGATTGGTTAATAATAGGATCATATCGTCCTAAACATTAAAAGTCCGGAATTGGGGTAAAGAGTTCTTCATGCTCAACTCAACATATTCAAAGCTCATATAACATGCTCATTATTATCTTCTTTATGCATTGCTCATCATCAACATGCTCAAATCTCTCAACCAACACCATACATGTTTAGGTAATATTTTCCTTGTTAATCTCAATTATCAACATGCTCCAATGCTCAAATATACTAATCATGCTTCTAAGCATCAATCTCATTTCTTAAGCTCTGGAACTCGCATAATACACACATATATCTTATATGATCCATCAACTTAAAAAATGCTTACAAGCATACTCTAAGTTTATTTTTCTAGGTCTTCAAGTTTGATACAACCATGCTTCAACTTAAATAAATTGAGCCATGCTTATGATTCTTCACAATATGCATGTTCGAAAACATGCTCTAATATTCATAATCTTAGCATGTTAGTAGGCATAATCCAATGTTTCATGCTAGGTCTCCAAACATGAATATACTAAGCTCAAAGAGTACGAAGAATGGCATTTTATGGTTCCAAGAACTTTCCCTTGAAGTCCTTTTATTAAAATTTCTTGCTTCCAAAGTGATTTGTAACCTTAGCCTTGATTCCTTCATCGCTCTCCTTAGATCATGGAGGAATATAAAGGAAAAAAAATGGTAAGGCCTCCAATATATTCTTAAGATTCATGAGAGATTAACTAGGTTTCTAGAGCTCTCCTTCAACCATGGATCACGTAGGCGAGTATAGATGACGTCGATCTTGCCAGGAATAGTGGGTGGAAGCTCCAAGGCTTGAAGAACACAAACCAAACTCTCCTTCTCTCTCTCTCTCTCTCTCTCTCTCTCTCTCTCTCTCTCTCTCTCTCGGCGCCACAAGAAGAAATGGGGAGTATAATCTCCAACACTTAGTTTCAAGATAAAACTTGGTTGGCAAGTTTGATTAATGAGATAACTAATTGATAAGATCTTGATGCCCTTATCTAATGGGTAATGGTGATCAAAGGGATTATATGGTGGATAATGTGATAGGTTTAATTTATACCACTTATGATATGGAGATTAAAAATATAATTACCATTTTTGGAATAAGCATCTTTTTCTTTTTCAGATGTGGCGTCGTCGGCCACTCGAATATCAACGACATTAAATCTCTACGAATAGTCATTCTACGATACGAGTTTATTGAATTCAAATTGTTCCGATATAACCATTAGAACTTTAGATGTTCATTGTTTGTAATACACTTGCCTACAATATCTAAATAAACTTGTATGGCTTCCATGCAATATAATCTCTCATACTCATTTAATCGTTTATGCATGCATGATAATAGAATGATTGATCGAATCGAGAATACATTATTATAAAAGTTAAAAAATCTCATTTAAAAGAAATGCGGGTGTTACAAAATAACCATAACCAACACGAGCGAGAATAATAGATAAACCATTATAAATGAATTAACAAAGCTAAGTAAAAGAGTAAGTAACTGATTATTAAGCAAGAAA
The DNA here is from genome assembly GCA_026898455.1 of Plectranthus barbatus. Classification (NCBI taxonomy): domain Eukaryota; kingdom Viridiplantae; phylum Streptophyta; class Magnoliopsida; order Lamiales; family Lamiaceae; genus Plectranthus; species Plectranthus barbatus. Next base: position 385,544 of record JAPKLW010000164.1, read on the forward strand.
GCAGATCAAAGTACAAGCAAGATGTTAGGAACTAAGTTTTAGTTCCCTCCTTAATCTGATGTTTTGATATGTCAAAACTTACTTTAGCACTAAGTTTCTAGAGTTCTAATATGTAATTCATGTATAGGATTATTCGTGTTGTAATAGAACTTAGGTGCTGAAGACCGAGCAAAGGAGTTGCTCGAGACTTGAAGAATTGTTCGTGCATGAAACTTGGTTTCACTAAGTATGGCCAAGGCCTATACTGAGTTTGGGCACTCAGTATAGAGCTTATCATACTGACTTATAAGAAGTCAGTATGAGGGTTGTCTATACTGACTATGGAATGTCAGTATGAAGACCTTACTTCGTGAGCATGTGGAATACAAGGCGATCCAAGCTCAATCAGGCTTAAAGGCGTATGAGACTCTAAGTAAAAGTCAGTACGAGGATGTCCATACTTGGATTCCTCGAACTGAAACTGAGTCTAACAAGAGCAGGTAGAAATTACAAGGAAGTACAACCTTTTCTGAGCAGAGCAGACCTACCAAAGAATGACTATGATTGGACGACATTCCTCTTGTCTCTAATGACTAGAATTGTGTGTCTAACGGGCAGAAATTCAAACAAACAAGGATTCACCTATAAATAGCTCTACATTTCAACCGAAAAAGGTTACGAACTCTCAAGCTAAGATAAGCCAAAGCTCTGTCAATTTGTCTACTGAAAAGTTCTCTATTTATTTCGTGATTCTGTTCACGAGACTTAAATTCCCAACTCAACTCAAACATTCCGTGCTACGTGGTTCAAAGCACGAGGCTAAGCTTAAAGCTTAAACTACTTATTGGTGAATATATCTTCCTAAGATATATTCACAACAATCAGTTCCTTTTCTAGGAATCTGATTCTTACGGGCGTTCATAGCATGTTTTGCAACACATTATTCTGCAAGTGTACAGACCACTGTAGATGGCAAGTAATAAATTATATCGAACACAAAGATTGCAGGCTCGAAGTATAACCAAACACAAATATCTTACTACTATCTAGAAACTTTGATAAAATGGTTTGATTTATTAACTAGGCTATTTTGAAAATAATAATTAAAAGGAAATAAAAGTCTGACTTAGAAAAATATGGGAAAAACAGGATTCCAGGATAATCCACTATGATTAATAATTATGCAAAACATTTATTCAATTCAATTCCAATTTAATTTCCAAACACATGGGTTAATCACAATTATGTTATCAAACGATTCTCTCGAATTCTAAACCATATCATAGAAATAAAAATCTTAATGACTCCTCTCGGATGTGCATAAATTTTTTTTACTCTTGATAAAAACCTCAGATTTCTAAACCCTTCAATAATTCGAATTCCTCTCAGATATCCAATTTATCAAATCTAATTATCCCTTAAACCTATTGATAAACCTAGACTTCTCAGTTCAAGAAATATCAATCAAATTGCCATCAATGGCCAATATCAAGCAATTAATGAAAACCCAGGGTAATTAAAATGCAAATGGAAAAGGAAAATTAAAAATAAAGTGTTGCATAAAATTCATCAAGTTTCAAACCCTAGAATCCAAATGGATTAGCCAGACATGCTAAATTCCATCAATAGAAAAGACGAAAGATACAAAGAAATAGAAAACATAAAACCAAAAATCAAAATCTTCGATCTTGAGTCTTCAATCTTCGTACTTTTTAATTATGCTTCTTCTCTGCTTTTTCCCAACTCTCAAACTAAAAAATAATAATAAGGAACAATAGTTTTGACTCCTTGGAACCCTCTATTTATATCTATCTTGTACAAATCCAAAAAGATATGAACTTTACATCAATTTTTGGGCCTTAAAACCCGTTCGGGAACCCGTAAAGCAGGAATGGCAACCGCCATTTTTGTACGTGGCTCTCCATTTATGCGCTGTGGGAAATAAGAGGAAATTACAAAATCGGCGACCCATATGCAAAATTGGTGATCGCCGATTCTGTATTTTGGGTTGCCTTTCTTGTCACGAACAGAAACTACAGTTTTTGCCGATCTTTTCTCACTTCTTCTTTTTCCCGATGCAAACGAGCATCGATTGGCACCATAGTACTCAGTCATATCCCGTAAACAACTCAATTGTGCATGAAACCTGCATAGACAACCCAAAACCAAACCAAATGTAATATTTCCTAAAAGAATATAAATTAAGCACAAAAATATCACTGAACAACCTAATCCAAGGCAAATAGCTAGCAGATTCATAGCAGTAAATGCACAAATTGAGTGTTTATTAGGTGTCTAGCCACCAAACTGAGTTTTGGGAATAACGTGCAAACATCCAACCACCAGGAAGAAGGCTGCGGGGTGCGTCCTCACTTCAACCTGAAGACTGAGTCAGCAAGGAGTTCCTAGACGAGTGACAACAGCTAACCGAAGGACGAAGTGTCAACGGGCTGTTCATAGATCATAAGAAGGCTTTTACCAAACTTAGTGGATTCCCAATTAAGTTCGAAAGAGTGAAAGTAGGATTTTAAGTCCGAACCACTATAATATCCTGTGTCATTTACCCGCTTACTTTACTTTATAACATACTTAGTTTTTCTCAAACTTACTTTGAAACCTTCAATACTTAGCCAAGTATTGAAGTGTATACTTGTGAAACTTACTAATATCCTATCCGAGCTTAACTTAATTTCATAAACCCAAAACTGAGTTTCAGTCAGTTTCGGAGAACAAGTGCAATCTATACTTACTTTTCGCTGCACATTACACTCTCTAATTTCGAGACCAACAAGTGGTATCACACACCAAGGTTCTTTTAGGCCAAGGTTGTGTTGAGTCGCTTAAGACCAGATCTCTTTCCTTGCACTCGTTTGCTTCTTGCGTTTAAGTTCAGGTTATAAAGGATGACACACATAACGAAGCTTCCCAAACAAACCCCAGAGAACTTCAACATATGGAAGAAGAGATCTCTAATCATGCTGAATAATGTCTATCCTGAGATGGAAGAAGTTCTATCCACTGGACCTATCAAGATCACAAAAGTCAATACTCAGTCGGTGGAGCCGCTGGTCCAGAAATAGTAGATAAGCCATATGCTGAGTGGACAAACAAAGACAGAGTTCGTTCTCAGCTAGGCTCTGTTGCTATGGAACTAATCCTTCAATCCCTACCAGAGCCATTGGTTGTCGAAGCCTTAGCTTATGATAATGCAAAACAGATGTGGGATTTCCTTGGCACTCTCTGCCAAGAGACCTATCAAATGAAGCGGAATAAGCTTCAAAATTGTGTAGATAAGTATGAGTCATTTCAAATGCTTCCTGGTGAAAACATAAAATCGATGGAAGCAAGATATAATGCTATTTTCTGTAAACTAAAAAACTTGAGGAGAGAGTATTCTATTGCAGATGTAACTGCGAAGATTCTCTCATAGATGCCAAAAGAAGATTGGTTCATCAAGGCCACGAGCCTGAAGGAGAAGGATCTCTCTAAAATGACGATGAAGGACGTATTTGCCCAACTCCAATCCTACGAATGGGATATCCAGATCGAAAGAAAATGAAGCCGTGCAGAATGTTAGCACGCAACCCGAAGAAGATGTTGCCTTCTTCGTAAAAAGAGATTTAAGAGAAGGCCACAAAAGCCTTATCAGGCTGACAGATCAACCGGTCAGACTTCTACATCAAAATTAGCACCAACACCTTCCTACTAGAAGGACGAGGAAGAGAGCTCAGCAGCCGAGCTTGAAGAACAGATGAGGAAGCTGACAAAGCTTCTAGAGAAGGCAAAGGCCAAGAACGAGGGTTCACAAGCCAGTGAACAAAAGTTCAGTGAGAGACCTCTGAAGGCGTGCTTTGAATGCAACTCTCCAAACCACCTCAAGTATGAGTGCCCGATGGTATTCAAGGAGGAGAGAAAATGCCTCAAGAGGATATTTGAGAAGAAAGCATCCAGAGCAGTAGGAAAGGCCATGCTCTCCAGAACTGAGGTGCCAGACATCTCAGACAATGATGATGGATACTACACTTCAGATGATGAAGCTGTACAAGAAGCATTTCTTGTGCTGATGGCCAGACTTGGAGAAGTCGAGGCATCTGACTCTAAAGAAGATGAAGCTGAGTCACAAAATGCGTTAACCACATTAAACTCAGTTTCAATTCTTGTAGCATGCATTGAAGAGGACTCTGAATCTCATTGCTCGGATTCAGAGGATATTACTTGTTGGTCAATCAGAGTGTTTTATATGCAGCGGAAATATTAGTTCATTCTTGCACTTATCTCGCTAAGGTCACGACTTAGCAAGTGTTTATCAAATGTGTTATTATCTCAATTCTTTGTTAATTCGAATTTGCAGGTTATACTCCAACACTTGTTGTGTTGAGTTTCAAATATATGTATGCGCTGAATATAACGAAATAAGGCAGTAAAGACACAAGGATTTTATAGTGGTTCGAACAACTGTTCTACGTCCACTCTTCAGTCCTACGACTGAAAATTTCACTAAAAGATTGAGTACAAGGTAAGACCTGATCTCTAACATAAAGCAGCTCCTCCGTCTGGTCAGTGTGCACCTTCAAGCACCTCGATCTCCAATCTTCAACCGGTGTCGCTCCATAGAGTGAGGACAAACCTCTCTTCTCCTTGGACGTCGACTGTTAGGAGTTTTATAGTTCTTCACAAAATCTATCTTTGTATTGCAATGCCCGTAAGTATCAAGCTTGCACAACAATCGTGACTGCTAGATTCCAGAGTAGAAAGAATCCCAAAATAACCTTAGAAGCTTAACTTCGTAGGTCTCGATCTTTAGAGATGAAAGCTTGTGAAATGCTCCAGTCAAGAACTTAGCTCGGATGAGTTCGCATAATGTAGAGAGTGTATTTGATCTCTTTTTGTTATCTCTGTGTGTAGAAATTCGCGAACCTTTGAATCAAATAAGGATGATACCTAATTATAGGAGAAGATTCAAACGGCTGTTTGAATCTTATCCGTTAAACTCAAAGTCATTGCTCACCTATCTGCATTCTTCTTTTTTCTGCAGTGGACAGAGACTCTTCAAGTCTCCTCGTCTCTGATTGGCGTAGCATATATTTGTAGCCGTTTTTGTTAGAACGGATCTTTTGGTGTAGACCTGAAACCTCCTTTGTGCATGATGATTGTTCTATCCTCTGATTCATCGGGTTTTCTTGTGGTTTAGATCCGTCTGATTTACGACTCTCTAACTTCTCTTGGTTGCTGATTGGCGTTTGCTGGCCGTTAGCACGCGGTGGGTATCTCAGCAGTTTGAGCTAAGACCTTCGGTTTCTGCTGGAGTTACTTCTTTAAGCATTCTTGTAGCGTTCCTCCGCATTGTTGGCCTTTTTATTCTTTAGCAGTCTTCCGCAATTGATCAAGTCTGCGGACTCCTTCAGCATCCTTGATTCTTCTTTTTTCTATTTCTATTACAACTCGAGTATGAATTCCTATACAAGACTTTTACAATTGACTCGATACTGAGTTGCTAGAGCTTTGATGCACCAAAACATATAAAACTATGACTATGAATCAATTGCAACAGAAGGGGTTTAATATTGTTAGATATTATAAAACCCCTTCTGTTGTTGAGGCATTTTTAATTAAAGCTTAAGATTGAGGCTTTTTTAAGAGAGATATTACTTCTTAGTTGTTGAGGAGTCTGAATCAGCAACATTTCTGGCACTTGAGGAACCGGCGGCGGGCTTCTTCACATTCTTGAGTACTTCCATCGTCATCTTCATGAAGTTATCCACGACAGCTTCTCTTTTGTGTCTTCAGATTCTCTCCTTTTCTTCAATTCTTCTCTGTTCTTCTCTCTCCTCTTCTTCGCGTTGTCTCCTTAAATCCTCTTCTGGTTGTCTTCGAGCTTCAAAGTGACGAAATCTGTCTTCTTGCTCCTTTCTTCTTTTCTGCTTCTTCTGCTAACCTCTTTTCTTCCCCCTCTTTGATTGCAGCAAAAATCCCGGTGGAGAAGGTATCGAAGTTGTATTGTTGAGTAGCAATCATTTTGTCTTTTGCTTCAGACATTTGGTGGGTAACCTCAGTGCACACAATCGGTACCAGATGCTCTCCTATGCTTCGTCCTACCATTGTATGAATGAATTGCTGGAGGTCCCTCTGATAAGTACTGGAGCTCAAGGGCTCAATTGCCATGATTTGGGGTTCCTCATATAGCACTATTTGATTATCGGCGGTAGGCATGGAGATAGGGGTAGCCAATCCTTGAGAGGAAGTGGATGGTTGGTCAATATGAGTTGAAGTGGTAGGTGCATTCTCCCTTCTTTCTTCTTCTTCTTCAGCAGTAACAGGGGAGGGCGGCCTAAAGCTTTGCATCTTGGAAGACTTGTTGGTTAGTTGAGTAAGGACTTTTTCCTTGAATTCCAACATCTTCTTCCTATCCTCTTCTTACTTTTGTGCGGCTTGTTCTTCGGCTGATTTCCTTTTCAATTCCTCAGCTGCGGCCATCTGTCTTTTAGTGGCAGGAGATTTAAAATGTTGAGTGAATGGTGGAGAGTCTTCGGCAGCATATTCGGATGGTGGCAGTGAGCGATCTCTAGTGGCTGCTCTGTGAGCTTTGATCTTCTACAGCCTTGTAGCAACTTGCTTCTCCGTATACTGTCGTTTGGATGTCTGATCCATCCAATCATCAGTCCATTCCTCTTCACCCCTCCAGTAGTTGAGACCCATCCTAACCATCATAATTGCGCAGTCCTCATAATGTAGTTCTTGAGTGCATTAATCAAAGAATTACCATCTCTGGAACTCTGTTCTCAACCATTCTTGATCGGAAGACTCACATAGTAGTTCTGCAGGATATGAATTCTCGACTTCGGCTGTCAGTTTGAGTTTCTATAAAGATGCAAATATATTTCGCCCAGGAGATGAGATCATCATTCTTCTCATCTCGCACCGTGACAGGAGGACACCACTTCACAATCCTCTTTGCTTTGTAGTTTCTGTCGGGTAGTCCTTCCATGGGCACTCATAGAGTTTCTTCTCTGAAAACAGATTCTCCATCGGTGACAGCTTCTGCATCCTCCTCATCGTTAGAACTAGGTATGTCACTGAAGGATATACCTGATACTTCTGGAGAGCTGGGAATCAGAATGCGTCGTTAGCAGATAGATTCAATGGTTCTTTCTAGCACATTTGTGATGTCTGCATCTGTATTCCATCCTGAAACTGTTGATGGATCTATTCCCAAAATACGTAGATACTGTGCATTCCGTGCTCGCACGAGGGCTTCAGCATTCTTAGTGGTAGTTGTTTCATCTTGTGGTGTTGTTTCTTCAGCAGTGGGTGCACTAGCATCTGCTTCTTCGGTTGCTGTAGTGATTTGCTGAAAGCTTTTTGGTATGGATACCTTTGGTTGCTGTGAACCATTGTCTTCTTCGTTGTCCTTTAGGTCAGCATTCTCCTTTTCTGTGACCTTATCTCTTGAATCAGCAGTCGGGACCCGGACTGACTCTGTCACCAGATCGGCTTCTGCCATAATTGTAAGAACTCGACTTTCTCTTTCCTCAGCCAATTGTTCCTTCTCATTTTCTTTCTCAACAACAAAACTGCTTCCACCTTCCACAACAGTCTGTATCAAACTTCTTTCAGATTTATCTTCATCACTTACGCTTCCCCCTTGATTGGTGGCGAGCTGAATTGACATCATGTCAGAACTCCTTTCTCCTAGCGCAGGAGTCTGCAATCTTCTTGATTCCTTTACAGCTTCTTTCAACTGTCTTTTCGCAAAATCAGCAGCTAATTCAACATCAGGGTTTTCAAACCTTTCATCAGCGAACGTGACCTTGCCTTTCCCTTTTGTGTCTTGTGCCTTCTCGTTGTTTCTTCAAGTAATACGACCGGTTTGTTCTCCAGCTTGAATCTTGGCATTGCGCTCTGCGTAGCTTGCCATGACTTCTTCATAGTGAGAATCCCTCTCATCAAGAGCCATCTATAATCTGAACTTGGCATAGTCTCTCTGTTCGTGTGACCTCTGGAGCGCTTTCTGTTATCACCTCTTCTTCCGTGATTCCTCCTCACTGAAAAATTCAAGCCTTCATTTTGCAGTTGTATCAGTGTTTTTTGTCGCAGTCTCCTTGATGACATCTGGAATTGGTAGAGAAGTATCTACTTCTGGCACTGTGATTTTGATGGTTGTTCCTTGAGATCTATCATGCTTGCCCCTCTTCTTGGCTTGTTCGTCATCACCTGCTGGCTTTCTCCTCCTCTGCTGAGGGCTTCTTTGTGAACGACTCTTCTTCACAACGGGTGGCTTAGGGGATTGACCAGTTTCCTGTGATGGGATGTCGACCAAATTTTCAAGTTCAATAAACAGGGCATCCTATTCTGCTTTTCGCCTTTCTTCTTCAACTTCTTCAGCGGTAAGTGGAACAACAGTAGGCATGCCAGCATGTCCCTAGTAGGGATCCTCTTCATCCGAGTATGTCTCGTTAGGGTTGACATTGCTCTTTCCATTTGGTATCAGGGGCTCCTTGTAGTTCTTCGGCGGTTGTTGTTTTTTGGTTGGCAGTATGTAGTCGGAGTTGATCAAATCCTCACCGTGGCAGCGTCTTCCTTCTGGTATGATTCCCTCTAGAAAGTGGCTTATCTTTAATCTAAAACCCATGTCTTGGGTGAATATGTGATCCTTCTTCACACTCTTGTTCTTGTAGACATGCACTAGCCATTTGGTGTAGATGAAGTTCGCCCAATTTCCACGAATTTGATCCTCAATCTTCATCATGACAGCAAACTTCTTAGCACTTAGTTCAGAAAGCGAACCAACTTTGCCTACTAACATCCATATGACAACCTGTGCTAGGCTCTTCATTGGCTCTGCCAGTGACTTCAGTGGTGCAGCTTTCTTCCATGGCTCTTTGAAAGTTTCCGTCTTCCATCTTAGCCATCTCCTTTGCATTTTGGCTTCATCATTGACTTTGTAGTTGGCTACATCTTCACCGTCATTTTGGAGTCCGTACTTCTTTTCCAAAACTTCTGGGCTTACCACAATCTTGATAACCAAAATACTTGTGGTGAAAAACATTTCATCTTTATCAAGTACTGCGCGAGCAAAGAATTCCGCGACTATGTGCAGGCGAAATTTCTTGGGTTCCGCCTAATAGATATCTCAGTAGGTTTTATTGGTCGAGTTTACCTATGAGAATGTCACACCAGTGCTTCCGGAATAACGATTCGTAGAGTATCTTGTCCTTCTTGACTTGAGCAGCCCTCTTTTGTTCGTTGGTGAGTTCACCAGGCTCCTTACCATGACTTATGTTAACTAGGCGATAGTAGGAAATTGATTCATCAATATCCTCCATTTTGTAGATACCTGTGAACGTCGGTTGGAACTGTTCAGGCTCTTCGGGCATGTTGGGTCGTCTGTATGATTTTGCAGGGGGACTGGTGCGGTTGGAAGATTCCGCCATTGATGTTTCTTCTGAAAACTTCAAAAAGTGTAGAGCAGAAGAAATTTCAAAATCAGAAGGTATGGGAGTATTAGAGTTTAGAATTCTCAAACCAAACTTCCTTTATATGATCCCAAGTAACCGACTTTACTGTGAGCGGTTGGATCTCTCCTTCTGATATGGATGAATCAACGGTTGGGCTGTTGGTGATGGTTTGCTTTACGTCCCACTAAGTTGGAAACTTGTGCGTGGCTGACGTGTCTTCTGAGTATTCGTCGCCGCTCTGAGCTAGAGTTGCTTTGTAATGAAAGCGAACTTTGCAGCTCCTTCATCATTAGATAATCTCGCCTTTCGATATAAATTTGAAATGATTATCTCCTCCTTGTTTGCTGGTCAACATGCAGAGATGCTTTTGTTGAGGGTAGCATATCCAACAATGCGAAAGGCCTATGCTGAGAGCTTGGACTCAGCATACGATTATCTGAGATACCCCTTTATTTAGAATGCAGTAGATCACATAGTTTGTTGAGAGATTGGACTCAACAATCACTTCTTGATTTTATTGTGATCTGTGCATTCCTTAGACCTTGTTTGCTGAGAGCTTGGACTCAACATTTCCTTTAAAGTTCTTTTATTCAGTAGACGCTTATAATCTGCTGACAGCTTGGACTCAACAGTTACTCAAGTTTTATCCTTAGTCCTCTACAGATATCTGCTGAGAGCTTTGTGCTCAGCATTCTTCGGGGTTCCACTGAGAGTTTGGACTAAGTAGATAGAACAGACTCTTTTAATATTTTGATCCTTATGAGCAAAGAGTCTCTTTACTGAGAGCTTGGACTAAGTAAACATTTTCCTTATGAGCAAAGAGTCTCTTTAGCTGAGAGCTTAGACTCAACATTCACCGGGTATCTGCTGAAAGCTTGGATTCAGCAGTTTTTCTAGACTCTTTAGATTCAATGAATCCTTTAAGTTCAAGATTCTTTCACCGAAAGCTCAGACTCAGTAGGTGTCGGAAATCTGCTGAGAACTTGGACTCAGCAGTCAGCAGAGACAGTTTTGCTTGAATTGATTCTCCATTTCAGCTATCAAGCACTCTGCTTCCGACTGGGTTGGGGAGACCTTTAAGAAATTCCTATCTTCTGATTTTCCTTTAAATTTTTCAATCTTTTCATGGAAAATCATCTGATTTTTGATAGGATTCTATATATACGAGGAGTGTAATGATCTAGCATTTTGACTTAGGCAGTTATATTATTTGAGACAACAGAGTATTATCATCAAAACGAGCATTTTATTGATATCATTGTTTTACAAGAGTTACACTTCGCAAAGTATAATGCTACAAGTTTACAATGATCAATTTGTCTTCAGACTGCTCCAAATAACGCCTTTGCTAGATCTGCTCCTTCTTGGTCTTTTGCCCGAGCTCATTGCTGCAAGTCACTCTACTTACATAGCAATGTCTTGTTGGCTGAGAGATATCCAGCTTGAAGTTCATCCTCTGCCCTCTTGAACTTGCACTCCCTCCTGGACATCTTTTCGGCTTTCGGCCTTCTCCATCTACAGACTTTCCAGGAATTTGAGAAGTCCAAGTCTAGCAGATCTCACCATCTGCTCAGACTGGTGCTTTAGTCTGCAGCTTTCCCCTATCAGCGTTTGGTGCCATACCGATTTACCCAATTCAGGTAGCACCCGCATCACTGGTATGCTGTCGTAGCTTCAGGTGCCAAGTAGATGCTATTGGGTTACATCTAATCCATCCACAAGCCTTTCCTCCATCTCCTCTTCTTCTTTCATGTTTTTGGCTTGAAATCCCTGAAGAAGAGAAGAAAAAGAGGTTGAGTATACTCATCTGCGTGTACCATTCTTGTACAGTGCAGAAGAGCTATCCTATTCATGTGACTAAGGATTATCCATCCTCAGACCCACTTGACAAGTTTATATATCTTCAAGGATATGACTTTCATGGCCTGACGGAATGGACTGCCTATCTCCGTTTGGTTTTAAGATCAGAAAGTTCATCGTCCATGGTGAATCGAGAATTGAGAGAATCTTCTTAGATGTGATCTTTGTGAAGATTACGATTCTTCCTTTCAATTTGGAGACTTCCAATTCACGTTGCTCGATCCCATTCTGAATGTATTTTGGTGAAATGGTAAAAGACATTTCTGGTTTTTCTCGAGCAACAAGGTATGAATGAAGAGAATGAGGGCATATGGTTGATCTAGTTTTTTGAGGCTTTTATCTCCTAACCAAGATAGCTTCTACTTAAATAAGCGTAACCCCACCTAGATAATTGTTCAACCAATCACTTCGTCTTCCTCATGAACCGACGGTTTCGGTATAACTTTCCATGTGGCCATACAAGATGCTATTTTCAGAACTGAATCATCTCGAGCCTTGAACAAAATCTTTGGTAATGAAAGCGAATATCAATCATTGATTCGTCATTAATTATGATCTGTTCTTGATACGTTGGTTGAGTATTCCGATATTTGATCCCTTATCTGATCAATTTGCCCAAATTGATTGAGCAGTTCTTGATTCAGCAGTCATCTTCATATGCTAAGAGCTGGGACTCAACATTTTCCTGATTTGGTCTGCTGATATAGTATTTCTCTATTATGATTTTCAAGATTGCTGAGAGATGGGACTCAGCAATTGGATGGAATTTACCAAAAAATTCCTCTGAAGAGCTTGAGCTCGGACACACTCTTATTCCGCATGATCTCTAAGAATTCTGAGTAATTCCACAAATCCAATATATTCGAGAAGTGTAGGAACTGAGTCTACAATAGGCGACATGAATCGCCATTTATTAAAACTCCGGATTTGATTTATGGATATCAAATAAATATCATGACAAACAGTAAATGCCCTATGCATGCTCCTATTCAATTTAATTCGTAGATTCAATAGAATACCTGAGACTCCAACGACTGATGTACAGATCTAGATCGATGATGGCAATGAAGATGGT
>JAPKLW010000164.1:397922-550748 GCA_026898455.1 Plectranthus barbatus
CAACGACTGATGTACAGATCTAGATCGATGATGGCAATGAAGATGGTGCAGATCTGGATTTGGAATTGATCAAAACGATGGTGTTCCTACAGATCTGATCTTCTGATCTATTCCCTTGCTCGATCCAGAAATCTGGTGAGGATACACTACCGGATCTACAACCGCCCACTCTCTCACAATCTCTTTAGGGTTTCTGATTTGAAACTCAAAACTTATGTGGAAAAATGAGAGATTGATCTATTTATATAGATCTGAGAATGGGCTATTAGGGTTTAATAAACCCTAATGGGCTCTGAGCAGTGTTGGGCCAGACCAGGGATCAAATGCAAATAATAAAGTGGGCCTCCTATTAATTAATTCCATGTTCAACCCAGAACATAATTAATTAATAAACATTAATTCATGCCACCAGAGAATTAATGCTGACCTACCCCTTTATTACCACGTTATTAGGAACGGGTTGCATTGACTTGGTTAATCCCCATATTTAAGGTTTAAGACATTCATTAATTAATTCAGCGTATGACAATTAGTTGTAATTAATTAATCTCTTATTATTCCTGAGTAGTACCACTCAACCCTTATCGCTTATGCTTGAATCAATGATTCAGTCTGCAGGACATAGCATAACGAACCTCGTGAGCTTCCCAGGGAATGTCACCATCCTAAAACGGATATGGTTATCTAAATCCAGCCTGAGGAAACCCCACACAAACTGCCATCACCCAAGATGCAGATATACGAGTACATGTAAGACTCTCCACCATGGCAAGTCAAAGTGACAGTCAACCCATGTGTGCCCCTCAGCTTTCAATAGACTTTAGATCCGACCAAGTTATAGAGATCTTTACTCATTCATATGTCAAGTAGAATGGTTCATCTCACTGTTGATCCTATCAATACATTGAGATGTACCGGTCACACAAAGCAGTCAAATATAAACCGCTTATTTACTTGTGTGCTGTAGCTTAAACCGACAGCCAAACCAGAAACTGTCTCAGCTGTGATAACTATTTATATCTTGCTAGGTCGAATGATCTATACGATCTTCTGTGGTCTCTTACACACCGTATGATCTCCCTATCGACGAGATAACTGGATGTGTTTGTTCGCATCGTATGATTGTTAATTCAGACAGGAGTTGTTTATTGCAAGTCATTAATGATTACCAGTATATCAAACATAATGTTTCCCAATATACCAATCATAATGCTTTTATGTATACAATTCCAACAAGAAGTCCAAATAATCTTGAAAGTTTTGAGAAGTTCAAGAACAGAACGATAGCTAGGACTCATTCTTCTGTAATCTCATCTAGCTGTAATAGACTGAGTTTTAGACATAGCACCTTGAATCTTCCTTCGGCTAGAGGTTTAGTGAAGATATCTGCTAGCTGATCTTCTGTCTTGATATATTTCACGGAGATATCCTTTTTTCTCAACATGATCTCGAATGAAGTGATGTCGGATATTGATATGCTTCGTCCTGGAATGATGTACTAGATTCTTCGTGATACACATTGCACTATTGTTGTCGCAATATATAGGAACACAACCAGTACTGACTTCATAGTCCTGAAATTGTTGCTTAATCCACGATACTTATGTATAGCAGCTGGCGGCAGCCACATATTCTGCTTTTGATGTGGATGTTACTACGGAATGTTGCTTCTTACTGAACCAACTTATCAGCTCGTGACCAAGGAATTGGTATGTTCCACTTGTGCTCTTCCGATCAATTCGGTAGCCTTAGAAATCTGAGTCTGAATATCCAACGAGTGTGAGATCATCTGCTCTGGGGTACCAAATTCCTAATGATTATGTTCCTTTCAGATATCTGACAATCCTTCGTGCATACTCCATGTGAGATTTCTTAGGATTAGCTTGATATCTAGCACATACGCCTACAACATACGAAATGTCTGGTCTGCTGGCTGCCAGGTATAATAGAGAGCTAATTATTCCTCTATATGCTGTGGGATCCACGGATTCGCCTTCTTCATTCATTGAAATTTGACATGCCGTGCTCATGGGAATCCGCAGTGTCTTCGTCTTATCTGGACAGAATTTGCTGATGAGATCCTTGGTATACTTCTTTTGATGAATAAAAATCCCATTACTGGATTGCTGAATTTGCAGACCTAGAAAATATGACATCTTTCCCATCATACTCATCTGGAAGTTAGTGTGCATAAGTCGAGCAAACTTCTCACAGAGATTTAGATTTCTTGATCCAAATATGATGTCATCCACATAGACTTGAACGAGCAAAATGTCTCAACATCTTTGATCAAGAATAATGTCATGTCGATCTTGCCTTTCTTCAATCCATTCTTCATCAAAAACTATGATAACGTCTCATACCAAGCTCCTGGGCTTGCTTCAGACCGTAGAGAGCTTTCCTTAGTCTGTACACCTATTCCACGCTCAAATCCTGGAGGTTGCTCCTTGTAGACTTCCTCTATTAGTTTGCCATTAAGGAATGCGCTCTTGACGTCCATCTGAAAGACAGTAAATCCATAGTGAGCGGCATATGCTAGGAATAATCTGATTGCTTCCAAACGAGCGACTGGAGCAAATGTTTCATCGAAGTCTATTCCTTCGCACTATGCATATCCTTTAGCAACTAGTCTGGCTTTGTTGCGAACGACGAGTCCATTTTCGTCTTGCTTATTCTTGAATACCCATTTGATTCTATCACTGATTGATGTGTCGGCCGATCGACAAGATCCCATACATGATTCCTTGTGAATTCTGATAGTTCTTATTGCATTGCATTGATCCAGTCAGCTGATTTGAGTGCGTCTGCTACTTTGGTAGGCTCCTCTTGTGATATGAAGCAGGTTAGCATGACACTGCGTCTAGTTTGGATTAGATCTGCAATATCTCCTAGAATTGCTTCAGTAGGATGATCTCTAAGCAGCCATTTTTGTCTTTGTATCTCTTCTACTGGAATGGCTTGAATGTTGGACGGTCCGATGGGTTCTTCTGAGACTGGTACATCAGCAAGCTGTAGATCTTCCAAGCTGCCTGCTACACTTGTTGGAGCGTCTTCTGCTGAATGTCCGTTTTCTGTCAAATCGTCAGTTGGATTTGTGTTTGGTGATGTAGCATTCTTATCTCCAGTATTCTCTTCCTGGTTAACTTCAACAAAATTGTCTTCAGTAGTTCTCTCGCTATTCTGGGAACCTTCAGCTGTATCCTCATTTTGCTGAATGACTTCATCTCCTTAAGTTCCCTTTTGACATGTAAGCTCTTTAAGAGAATTTATGGTGGCCTCAGCACTACCAGTTGCATCACAGGCCCTCTTGGTTGTCGGCTGATCAGTCAAGGTCTTCTGTAGAGATGATGATTCACTCATTAACCTAATCGGATCAATCGGTTCAGCTTCAGAAATATTCGAGCCCGAAGGTCCATTGACATCATTGGTTTCATGAGTCTCATCTCTTTGACTTCTCATAGTCCTGCGCACTAAAGTAGCTTCATAAAAAATAACATTGCATGTTATTTCCACAAGTTTGGTTATTTTGTTAAGTACTGTATATTCTTTGTGAGATGGATGTCCATGTCCTAGGAACACTCCTTCGTCAGCTTTGGGAGAAAAAGTACTTAACTTCAACTTCCCATTGCTATGGATATAACATGGTGAACCAAAAACACGAAGATGAGCTAAGGACGGCTTACAACCATGATATATTTCATAGGGAGTTTTGTTGAAGCGAAGGTTCAATCCGCTTCGGTTCTGTGTGTGGCAAGCATTCATAGCATCTTCTCCCCAATATCTTTGACTCAGATCTGTATCTGCTAGCATTGTTCGTACAGCCTCTTTGAGAGTCCCATTTCTTCTTTCTGCCAGGCCGTTCTGTTGAGGCGTTCTTGCATTGGACCTTTCATGTCCTATCCCAGCATCATCGCAGAAGTCCATCAATGCTCCGTTACAGAATTCTGTACCATTGTTGGATCTTATCCTTTTCACCGTGAGCTCTTTGTCCTTTTGAACTCTGATTATCAGCTCTGGAAGGATAATCTTCACCTCATCCTTGGTTTTGATTAACTTCACCCATTTGTACCTGGAATAGTCATCAATACCTACAGTGGGTGGAGTCACCGGGCCAAATAAATCCATGTGCAGTAGCTCAAGGATTCTATTTGTAGTGGCCTTTTCCGGATTGGATCTGAAGGACGCTCTGACTTGTTTTCCTTGTTGACAGGCTGTGCATATTCCTTCCTTCTTGAAAGTCTCTTGAGGTAGACCTGCAACAATGTTATTCTTGACAATATAATTGATAGTCTTAAAGTTTAGATGTGTTAGTTTTTTGTGCCATAACCAGTTTGTCTCTTCCTTGCTGAATGCGATGAAGCATGATGCTTGCTGACCACTTTCCTAATCAGCGATGTAAAGTCCTCCTTTCCTGATTCCTCTAAGCTTTACTTCTCCAATGGTCCTATCAACAACTTCACAACCTGTATCAAAGAAAGAAATAATGTATCCATTTTCACTTAGTTGGCTGATGCTCAGTAAGTTGTGCTTGAGACTATCGACGAGGGCAATGTTGATTATTCACATTCCATTATACTCGATGCACCCTCTTCCGATTACTCTAGCTTTTGAATTATCACCAAATGATACTGAAGGTCCTCTGATCTTGTGAAGTTCTTTGAAGATCTCTTCATCTCCTGTCATGTGACCTGAGCATCTACTGTCTAGGATCCATTCTTTGACCTTCCTTGTGGTTCTTTTTCCTGGACCCTATTCCTGTATAACAAAGAAGTTATATTTTCTGTACCCGATCAATTACGGGTCCTGCAGGATTAGTTCTCTGGATTATTCCTTTGGGAATCTAGACTTTCGTGATTTTGACATTTCGTTTGTCATCACGTTTTACTACCTTTTCGTTCCTATTGGCATAATATCTGAAATTAGTGTGTCGAGCCATCACTGTCTTTTGAAAATGGTTTGTTTTAGACTCTGGCCTCAAGTAGATGTCCCTTCTACTTGGAGTGTGTGCTGGCTTCCTTGCTAACTTAGTAGATTGCTTAGCCTTGCTAGAATTTGTATGAACCTTCCTAGCAGATGAAACAGTCTGCTGGGTTACATACCCTGACTTTGCTGGCCTCTTCTAAGCAGATTAAAAATTTAATCTTTGCTGAGCAGTCAGCTGAGGGATGCTAGTCTGCCAACATTTCTACTGAGTAATTGACTTAGAGTTTTCCCTCTTGTCTTTCCTAGCAGTTTGCTGAATCTTCCTAGTTGCTGGGACAAAAACAATTTTCTTTGTCTTACTTGATTCAGCATCATATGACTTTTCTTTATCAAAACCTATTCTAGCGAAGTTCTTCGAACTTCTTTGGATACTTAGAATATCATTCAAATCTCTTGTGCTTTTTGAAAATTTGTAATGACACATATTTTGCACGGAGCTATTATTTTTCAAAACTTCATTCTCTTATTTTAAAGTGCTAAGTTTTTCATTCAAGGAGAAGAATTCTGTTTTCAACTTTGAATCTCTCTCTCTCTCTCGTCGATCTCTCTCTCTCCCTCACGATTCTTCCTCTGCAAAATAAGAACACACCATTGAAGAGCTTTTACATTGCAGCCCCTTCTTTCTACCCTTACCCCACTTCAAATCGCCCAAACCTCTTCAATAATCACATAAATGGAATCCCCTCACCTTCCTCTTCGTATTGATACCAAAAGCCCTATCAATTTCTCACATCCAAATCTAGAACTAGCTGGAAATTGAAAGGAGAAGACAGGAACCATGAATGATTGAAGTCTACTCGGATAGAGGAGCTCAAAAATGCGAAGCTTTGAGCAAGAGCAGCCCAAATTCGACCATTGAAGAGAAGACATCTAATCTAAAAATTTTCCCAGCATGTAGACTCTATCCAAACCTTATTTTAGCTTCCTTTTCGTGATTAATAGCTTGCATGTTAGATCAAGAACCTAGGTCTTGAGTTTTAGACAATTTGGTTGGGTGAATTAGGAGATATGAATAATATTGATGAATTCTTGTTATTGGTGAAGTGTAGTTTGAAATTATGAAATTGCATGTGTAATACAAGCTGTAATAATTGAAGAATTGGTATTGATTGATGATTGTGTATGCAGCCAAGGCTTGAAATAAGTGATTATGAATGTATTAGGGTGATTGATTAGGATTATGTGCAATTGGGAATGAAGTATATGGAATCTGGAAATTATCCCTGCTCTGCTGCACCTGTTTGTATTCGTCAGAGGTAGAAAAAAACTTTTTCATGCCATGAAATTCTAGTATGTAGTACTGTGATGAGTTAGGAACATGTGGGATTTGGAATTTCTTAAAAATGTTGTGTGGTTTGTGATCTATGCCTTCTGCAACTTTGTGTGGCGAATCTGTGGCTGAATAGGTTTAGGTGCTTAGGAAAATGCATAACCTCGATAAAAGTAATTCCTAAACTCATAATAAATACTAGACATTGTATTAATCATGTGTGCTGAGTGTCATCTCTGTATCTAAAACATGGAGTAAATGAAAAATAGGGAAAACACATCTTGGTTTTTGTTAAAATCTAATATTTGGAAAAGTTGGTAGAAGTATACCTCTGAATGCATCTTGCACTAGATCTATAAAATAATCCCCGATTATGCTAAAATTTAAATATATTGTACGTGAATGTTTTAGAAAGAATTTGGCTTTGGTCTCATGTCAAAATACCATATCGTTTGAATGTTATGCTCTTTGCAATAAAATGTATCAATCTGAGTCGTGTTTCAAAAAATGGTCTTAAAACTGCACTTATACTTTTCAGAAAATTTCCAAATTTTATATTTAGGTTTTCAATATATTATAGAGTCTTCATATTAAATTTCAAATTATTATCAAAATTATTTTGGTCACAATTAATTTTTAAAGACAGCACCCCTATTTCATCCGGTAGCTAAACCCCCAAGAAATGCTTGCTCCACCGGCCCGTAACTTTCAAATGAGAAATGATTTTCACAAAGAGTCAATCGGAACATATTCATATGAACATCTAGATATCTTATACAAAACTTCATACACAAATTTTCTGTACGTTTCAATCGGCATCATCTTGAAATCAGAATCACATTTTAGGTACATGACTAAGAAATTTCACAAAGTTAAATATCATAGGGTCATTAATTGCATTCATATGTTTTTCCGAATCTAATAAACATATTTTCTTAACTTAGGAATGTTTTTAAAATATATTGAACTATTAATTGATCACTCATTTACATTTAGAACTAGGACATTAACATGATTTTGAATTAAAACTATTGCATCATTAGGTAAAGTTTAAAAATGAACATGTGAACATAATTGATCAAAGAGACTTACGAAATATGTATAATGGCTAAGAATACTTGAATTGTTGAAAGAATGTCGAGCATGTTAAAGTATACAATGATTATGCAAGCATGTACTTAATGATAAATAAGATTAAATGATAATATTGCGAGCTTATGATTGAAGTATCAAATGAAGCATGTTAAATGAATTTGATGAATTGATCATACATGTGTAGCATGTTTGAAGTAAAATGAACACACCTAGTAACTAAATGTTAAACAATCTAGGTGTTGGTGATTGTCAAAAGGAAGCATAACCTAGAAGAACAAAGTGAACCGAACACCTCTTCAAAACTAAGGTGGGCACTACTTTATCCTACAAAATGTCTTTGTAAATGTTTTCAAATGAAAATATAAAAAATTATTTTTGTTTTAAACTATGGAGCACCGTATAAATATTTTGGCACCTTTGCAATTGATATTGATGTTGTTGATGTTGGTGGTGATTATGAACGATTTTGGAGATATGTTGGATTGGGGATTAGTGTCACGCCCCGATTTAAATAAAGGATATTTCATGAGGCTCATCGGGGAGAAATACGTGACAGGTGTGTTTGGGAAAATGGATAGCATGATTATAAACAGAATAAGACATCCAAACACAAGGATAATCAAAAGGCGCCTCTCCGAAGAGGGATCAAGACTCTTCGGACAACAAGATTAAGATTCTCATAAAAAAGTAAGCAAAAGATAATAGTTTTGCTAGCAGCGGAAAGTTTAAAAAGGGAGAATACATATGAAGATGCATTCTCTAAGTTCTGTCTTTTACAAAAGAGGAGAGTCCTTGCCAAGCAAACTCGTTCGCCATCGTCACCACCGTCAATCTGCATATTTTAGAAATAATATATAGGGCTGAGTACTTGAAGGTACCCAATGAACACATGCTCAAAAATATAACAATTGGTTTTATGTCATGCCTTTATATTACGACCACGCATGGTGTTTTACTTTTGAAAATTTCTCCCATTGTGCCAAAACCATTTATCTTTCTGATTGCGCAATCATTTTCAATTCACATGTTATACTATCTGCAAACAAGTGTGATCCGGGAGGAGGCCACCTACACCGGTCACGAAGCACATTCAGGATAAGGCACTACCTTAACGTGCCGACATCACAGTGCACTAATCATTGACATCTTTTTTACTACTAGGACACGATCGTTACAATTAAACATGCACACTACCGTGTCACATGTTCTTCCCTAAGTGGAGATCCTCCAACTTAGAGGACAGATAAATAAGCATAAAACATTTAAGCAATGACATAAGCTTTAAAATAAAAACATGCTTTTCATTTCATCATTTGAGCTCAAAGCTCGAAATCAAACCGTTATTTGTTTTCATATTATTGGAAAATAGTGCCCACCTTATTCGATAAATGCTAGGCTCACTTTGTTCCACTAGTGGATGCCTTATATCCCAAATGAACAACACCTAGATTTTAACATTTAATTACTAGGTGTTCAATTCAAATCATACATCATAATCAACTCAAACAATCCATTTAACTCAGTTCATTTGATTAGCATGCTTGTATAGATGAAACTTGCTCATATTCATTGCTCTTATCAAGTTTGCAAACATGTAATTATGCAACTTCATATGGCTCAATCACTTAAATTCAAGTATAGAAAAGATTAATAGGCACTCATACCAGTTATAACATGTTTAATGTTCCTACGATGCTCATTAGATCATAGATGTATACTTAAGAAATTAATCCTTATACTTAGAAAATTTGCTAACTTTCAGTTTTGCGTGGAGAGCAACCAAAAACCATAACTTAATTTTCATTAATCCTATCATTCTCATACTCTATAATGTCCTAGAATACTCATTGAGGTTCGTTCTCCAATTGACAGATCTCTAAAATGTGTTGCGGTTAGGTCGGGGGAGTTTAATCATTTATGGGGGTCTGAAAGTGTTGAGAAACAGGGGTCTGATTTGAAAAATTTACCACGACCTTAATACAGGATATTTTGATCTGAAATTTCACAGAGATACTCTTAAGTGAGACTAATTTAATCATGTAAATTTTCAAGTTCAAAAGATGATTAAATTTGTGTGCACAACACCAACAAGGCAGACTGCCACAGAATGATACTAGAATTTGTAAGGCATTTATATTTCACACCACTTAACATTTTCAGTGAAACCAATTGGAAAATACTCTTAAAATCTTAAAGTGTGACATATACGAAAATCAGCTTGATCTAAATTCTTTTTCCCTGTCTTCCACGATCAAACTTTTTGGCCAGATTGCAGGGGATTTTAGCAACATGCATAATTATTTAGAAAATGTACAAAAATGGGTTCTATCATGCTATGAGCTCATTTTACTTCACGGTCAGACCCTTAAATAGTTCGTCATCATTTTATGGTCACATATATACATGTATGTTGGGAAATTTGGCTAAGTTTCCTTTCCCCAGTAGCTACTTGTTTAGATTCTAGTTTTGGTGTTTTGGTGGATCAAATCCAAAGTCCTACCAGCGTCAGTTTGTCTCTAGAATAGCTCTAGTCTCAAATGTAAAGTCCTGTTTAGGTCTTTTGAGTTGTAAGTCACAGCTGATCAAGACTCATGCTGGCTACTGTTCACCAGCATGAGATGTACTTACCAGTTGAGAGAAGTCTCACCAGCAAGTGACTGACAAGACTCGTGCTGACACTGTTCACCAGCATGAGAAGAGCTAACGACTGGCTACTGTTCACCAGTTGGGAAGGTTTTCATCAGCAGGCGGCTGACAAACCTTACCAGCAGAATAGGTGTTCTCACTGACACTGTTCACCAGCGATGAAGTCACCAGTCATGGGAGATTCCAAGAGTTAACATCCAGACAAATTGGTAGACTTAGATTGTGCCAGCGCAAAGTCACCAGCAGAGACTGCCAGCACAAGATCATCAGTATGTTCTGCCAGTCGGATGTTACCAGCAGAATTCAAGATTCGCTCTCCCAAAGTCTTAGAGACAAAAAGAAGATTCGTCTGAGGAATAAACTGACAAAGTATGACTTTAAGGGAGGATACCTTAAAGTCTATCAGTTCAAGACACCAGTTCCGATTCCTCGTACTGACGAATAGTGCTGTTCTGACATAAAGAGATCAATGTCAGATAAAGTGGACAAAAGCATGGCGCTTTCCGGAAATTCCTACCTGCCGCCGTCTGAAGGACATGCGAGGACAGAGACCTTTTCCGGATGTGTCCAAATGGCTAGAAGATTTGAATGGGATCCCGCGTCTATAAATACCTGGGATCCACCAACATTCAATACTCTTCACCTACCGAAAGACTGTAAATTTATTACGCTCAAGCAAGTAGAAGCAAAACACTTTCGAGGCCTTTCTAAAGGCTATCCGTGTGTTGATTTATTCAAACACGAGACTTCAAGCTTCCAGCTTGTAAGTTACTGATCTCTTTGGTGTTCTTTCTCTTCTGAGGAAGTTCACAGCAGCTCTTGTGCCAGCCAGCACTTGAGTTATTACGGGCTTTTGCTGTATTGAGAAGATACGTTCTTGGGAGAACTAAACACCCAGTGAAGCTGTGGAGGTTGAAGTGACGTGCTCGCACTCCACCAGCTGATCAGAGTTGAAGAAGGAAACAAGACTGGGAGCGGTTGATCTAGGGAAGTGGTGGACAAGGGTCGCACCAGCTAGAGATAGATCGTAGACAACTTGTACCTGATTACTCTATAGTGAATTTCCAGTGCAACGACTGGAGAGTGGACGTAGATCAGTTGATCGAACCACTATAAATCCTTTGTCTTTTATCAGCTTTCTGCATTTCATACTGATTTAAAACCCAGCACCCAAGTGCTGGTGTATATCTGAAAACTGATATAACTGTGTAAACAAGGCTAAACATATTCTAAGTCTTGAGCTACCAGCTGACGAGCCAGTCGCCAGTCAGCTGAGTACGCAGAGTGCAAGTTGACTTACCAGCTGACAAGGTCCCAGTTAGCTGAGTAACCAGCAGAGTGCAAGAAACGATTAACCACATTTTCCGCTGCTAAGTTATACCCTGATAATCCGGGACCAACAATGTATATCTTTCCAAATCATGCTTATCTAGCACATCTCATGCTTGATTTCAAAGATGGAAAAACTTAAACTCCTCAAGCAAAAGATTGAAGTTCTAGGTCACAAAAGGAACTCACCCTTGGAGTCCTTTGATTTTATCTCCTTCATTAGCTTCTTAATGGTATTTCTAGCCTCTCAACTTGGTCCCTCTCCTTGGTTTATGGAGGAAAATAAGAGAAGAAGATGGTGAGTATCCAATATATATATATATATATATATATATATATATATATATATATACTCAAACTTTGACAGCTTTACAAGGTTTCTAGCACTCACCCACAACCGTAGATCACAATGACGAGTCTTGGTAACTTCGATCTTGCCGGAAATGGTGGATGGAAGCTCCAAGTCTTGAAGAACTTCAAGAAAAACTCACCCTCTTGCTTTCTTTCTCTCTCGACTTGAAGGAAAAGAAAAGGTGGGGAAAATAATCTATTTCCTCACTTATATGCTACAAGCATGGTGGCCAAGTTTTGATATTTTAAATAAATTAAATAAATAAATAAATAAATAAAAATAGGTAAATTAATATGTGGTAGGTAATTGCATTAATTACATGACTTGCTTTTTCGTGATGTGACCCCATCGGTCAATCGAATGTCATCGATATTAAATTCTACGAAATATGTTATACGATGTGACACCATCGGTCAATCGATCATTAAAGCTTTTTTGATATAACAGATAATATCTCGACACTCAAATATTTGTAGAACGCTTGCTCGAAATTGAATATCGAAATGCGTTTGCATGGTTTTGCATGGATTGCATGGGATTGTGTACATTCTTATAATAAAGTTGATTACGTATCGATAGAATAATTGATCGGAAATCGATCATATTACAACGATAAATTCATAAATTAAAATACGGGCGTTACATCCCTCCCCCCTTACAAAAATTTTGTCCCGAAATTTTGTTAAGCACAAAAGAGTTCAGGATATCATTCTCTCATCTTATCTTCGAGCTCCCATGTGGCTTCTTCCACTCCATGGTGCTTCCAAAGTACTTTAACTAACTTAACACTCTTGTTTTGTAGCTCTTGTGTCTTGTAGTCCAAGATAGCTTCTGGTCCTTCTTCGTAGCTCAAGTCTGATTGAAGTTGAACTTCTTCCTTTTGATTGACGTGTCTCGGATCGAAGACGTATTTCTGTAGTTGCCATACATGGAAAATATTGTGGACGTTGCCGAAGAGCGGTTGTAGTGCTAATCGATATGCTACAGGTCCAACTTTTCCAAAATCTCGTATGGCCCTATGTATCTTGGCCTAAGCTTGCCTCAGGGTCCAAATCGGACAATTCCTTTGTACAACGAGACTTTCAAAAACAATTTATCACCTACTTCAAACTCTAGCTCAGTTCTGCGCTTATCCGCGTACGACTTCTGCCTATCTTGAGCTTCTTTAATCCGGACTCGAATTCCTCGGATTATCACTATCATTTCACTCATGGTGTCTGGCCCTAGTACTTGTCTTTCTCCAACTTCATCCCAATATAAGGGAGATCTGCTTTTCTTCCCATTGAGTGCTTCAAACGGAGCCATTCCGATGGTGGCTTGGAAACTATTGTTGTAGGCAAATTCTACAAGTGGTAGGATATGTTCCCACTTAGCTCCATGATCTAGGACTATAGTCCTCTACATATCTTCCAATGTCTGTATAGTCCTCTCGGTTTGCCCATCTGTCTGCGGGTGGAAGGCGGTGCTAAAGCTTAGACTTGTGCCTAATTTTTTTGAAGGCTAGTCCAAAATTTGGAAGTAAATTTTGTGTCTCGTTCAGACGTGATCGTAGTAGGCACTCTGTGAAGTCAGATTATCTCTTAACATATAGTTGTGCCAGTTTGTCTGAGCCAAAGGTGATTTGTAACGGTAAGAAATGCGCACTCTTGGTTAGACGATCTACAATTACCCAGATAGTTGTATTCCCTCGCTGGGACTTGGGTAGACTGGTTACAATATCCATTGCTATTTGGTCCCACTTCCATTCAGGAATATCTAGCGGCTGTAACTTCCAGTATGGTCTTTGGTGCAACGCTTTCACTTGCTGGCACGCCAAACATCGTTCAACAAACATGGCTATGTCCCTCTTCAAACCATCCCACCAAAATTTAGACTTCAAATCTTGGTACATCTTAGTACTTCCGGGGTGGGCGGTATATGGTGCTTCGTGTGCCTCTCTCATGATTTCCTCTTTTAAATTACAAGTGTTGGGCACACAAATTCTTCCCTCAAAAGTTATGGCTCCATCAGCTCCTTCTCGGAAACCTTTGTTTTCTCCCATCCGTAACTTCTCAAGATGGTCATCCTTTCTCTGCGCCTCTATAATCCTTGATCTTAGATCAGGCGCTGTTAACAAAGTTGCTAAATAGCTCTTTAAAGTGGTTGGTGGTAGAATCACTTCTATTTCAAGCTTCTCGAATTCCTTGATCAATTCCAACTCTTGTGTGATTATGGTGCTCATCTTAGCGGTGGTCTTTCTGCTCAGAGCATCTGCCACTGAATTGGCTTTTCCAGGGTGATAGTTGATTGTTAGGTCGTAATCCTTGACCAGTTCCAACCATCTCCTCTGTCTCATGTTAAGATCCTTTTGCTCAAAGAAATATTTGAGGCTCTTATGATCAGTGAAGATAGCTCATTTCACTCCATAGAGGTGATGCCTCCAAATCATTAGAGCATGCACTATCGCAGCTAATTCAAGGTCATGAGTGGGATAATTCAACTCATAGGTTCTCAACTATCGTGACGCATAGGCGATTACTTTGCCTTCTTGCATTAGAACGCAACCCAATCCATTCTTTGAAGCATTGGTATATACCTCAAAATCTTTATCGGGTTCCGGTAGTGCTAAAACAGGAGCAGTTGTCAACAATTCTTTTAGTTTCTAGAAGCTTGCTTCACGCTCCTCAGTCCAAGTGTACTTGATTCCTTTCCTTAGCAGTTGAGTCAGTGGTCTAGCAATCTTCAAAAATCCTTCAATGAATCTCCTGCAATATCCTGCCAGTCCTAAGAAGCTTCAAATCTCATTCGGCGTTTTTGGCGATTCCCAACCTTTTACTGCTTGCACTTTGGCAGGATCCACTTTGATCCCGTCTGTTGACACGATATGACCCAAGAACATGACTTCTCTGAGCCAAAACTCACACTTGCTAAATGATGGAATTATATACTGAAAGCATTATGATTGGTATATTATGTACAAGGTCGATTGGTTAATATACTGGGAATCATAAATGTTGTATGTTCATCTCCGTTCTGAATTAACAAACATGTGTCGCAAATGAAATTATCCTCATATCTCGTCAATAGGGAGATCATACGGTTTGTAGAAGATCACGAAAGATCGTATAGATCATTAGACCTAGCGAGATATAAATGGTTATCACAGTGGAGACAGTTCCAGGATAAACTGTCGGTGTAGGCTGCAGCATACGCAGTAATAAGCATCTTATCTTGGATGGCTTGGTATGCTGGTGTGGGGCACACATTGATAAGGACCTAAGTCGAGATCGATTCTTTTATCTGACATTAAAAGAATCTAGATCTCTATGGCTTGATGAGATCCTAAGCCTATATGAACGTACAGAAGTATATGCAGATTGT
The DNA here is from genome assembly GCA_026898455.1 of Plectranthus barbatus. Classification (NCBI taxonomy): domain Eukaryota; kingdom Viridiplantae; phylum Streptophyta; class Magnoliopsida; order Lamiales; family Lamiaceae; genus Plectranthus; species Plectranthus barbatus. The sequence goes on from JAPKLW010000164.1 coordinate 412,958, forward strand.
GTATTAATTTGAGTTGCAGTGAAAGGCTCTAGTTGAGCTTGTATATCTGTATCTTGGGTAATAGCAATTTGTGTATGACTATCTGGTACTGGAACTAGGTTACCACATTCAGTATAGGATGGTGACATTTCCTGAGCAGCTCAAAAGGTTCGTTATGCTAGAAAGCCAAGTTTGAACAGAGTGAGGGTTTGGGGTTGTCCAGCATATGTGCTGACAAAGGAACCTGATAAGTTAGAAAGTAGGTGTAAGCTGATGCTGTTTGTAGGATATCCCAGGCAAACGAAAGGTGGTTACTTTTATTGTCCTGAGAATCAGAGAGTCGTTGTCAGTACCAACACAAAATTCTCGGAGGACGAATATGTAAGAAACCACAGATCCAAGAGTGAAATTATCCTCCACGAGCTTGAGGATAAGGAATCAATTCCATCAGAAAAGCCCAATGTAGTGGTAAATCCATCTGTAACAGGTGAGGCTATACCAACACTGCCACTAATGCAAGGTATGGGACCAACGCGTACTGTGCCAACTACTGACACAGTTCAGATGCCTCGTCGCAGTGGGAGTGTTGTCCGCCAACCCAAAAGGTATATGTTCGTGGGAGAGTCCTCTGACTTGATCCCGGAAAACGGACTGGATGATACCGATCCCTGGACATATGACGAGGCGGTATCTTATAAAGATGCAGACAAATGGCTGATCGTCATGGATTCAGAAATAGAATCCATTACGGCTATGGATATATACCAGAGAACTGATTTGCTAGATGGCTGTCGAGCCATAGGGTGTAAATGGGTATACAAAAGAAAGAAAGGAGCGAATGGTGAAATTACAGCTTTCAAAGCAAGGCTGGTGGCGAAGGGTTATAGTCAGAAAGAAGGTGTAGACTATGACGAGACCTTCTCACCGGTAGCCATGCTTAAGTCCATTCGTATACTCCTAGCCATAGCAACACATAAGGACCTAGAAATCTGGCAGATGGATGTCAAAACTGCATTTCTAAATGAGTACCGTGAAAAAGGTAGGGACATCTATATGCAACAGCCAGAAGGTTATGTGCAGAAGGGCGAAGAACATTTGGTCTGGAAGCTAAGGAAGTCGCTGTATGGACATAAACAAGCTTCACATGTAGGGTTTGAGTCTACGATGGACAACACGAGTTGCCATTAATGAATTTCTTGCCAAGGATCGTTCTTAGGATACCAGGAACAAATTTCAATTAAATAAACCATGCGATCCTATGCATGCTCCTATAAAATTAATTGAAGAGGATGGATTTAGGAAATACCTGATTTCACCGTTTGATCTACAGATCTAGATCGGAGCAAATAACGATGAAATAAGCTTAGATCTGAGATAGAACGCCGGCGATGGATAATTGTTCCTACAGATCTGATCTTCTGATCTGTTCCCTTGCTCTTTGGAAATCTGGTGAGGATTATCTACCAAGTTGAATCTGAGATCTGGAGGAATCGATCAGTTCCTCCCTACAGATTGCCGCCGCCGTTCTCTCTCTATTTTCAATATACTGAAAACCCTAGTTGATCTAATAGAGATAAGGTCTTTATATAGTGTTAGGGTTTTGAGAAACCCTAACCCTAATGGGCTATGAGCAATTCATGGGCCAGACCAGGGACCAGATGCAAATAATAAAGTGGGCCCTCTTTATTAATTAATCCTTCCTTGTTCAACCCAGAACATAATTAATTAATAAAACATTATTTTAACCTTCACCACGGTAACAATGCTGACTCGCCCCTTTATTACCACGTTATTAGGAACGGGTTGCACCAAACTAACATGATCCACATATTTAAGGTTTTAGACATTCATTAATTAATTTGGCTTATGACAATCAGCCACAATTAATTAATCTCTTATTTCCTGAGTAATACCACTCACTCCTTTTCACTTATGCCTGAATTAAATAATTCAACCTGCAGGGTTTAGCATAATGAACCTTGTGAGCTCCTCAGGGAATGCCACCATCCTGAAACGGATATGCTTACCTAAACGTCCAGACTAAGCAGGCCACACACAAATTGCCAACACCCAAAATACGGGTATAAGAGTACATGTAAGACTCGCCACCATGGTAAATCAAAGTGCGGTCAATCTGTGTGTGCCCCTTATCCTTCAGTTAGGTTTAAGATCATATGAAGTATGTTAGGGATCTGGCTCATTCATATGTCAATGAGAATGACACATCCCACTGTTGATCCCATCAATACATAACCATGTATCGACACATCAAGTAGCTAGGATAAGCCCACTTATGAACCGATGTGCCGCAGCTTAGACCGACAGCCTATCCATGGAATGTCTCAGCTGTGATACTGTTTATATCTTGCTAGGTCAAACGACTCATATGATCCTCTGTGATCTCCTTCACACCATATGATCATCCCTATATGAGAGATAATAAGATATTATAGTTCGTTGTATGTTTGTTTAATCAGATAGCGAGCATTGTTGCAGCAACATATATGAAGACCAGTGTACAAAACATTTAATCATATATGCTTTCAGTATATAATCCCAACATCACGGTCATGGAATCTGCGTTTTGATGAAGTGATTAAATCCTATGGATTTTCACAATGTTCAAACGAGAGTTGCGTGTACAGTCTAAGTTTCAGCGGAAGCGTGGTGTTCCTTGCAGTTTATGTAGATGATAATCTCCTATTTGGCAATAATGTGGAAGTATTGTCGGGCATAAAGGGGTGGTTATCCGAGCAGTTTCATATGAAGGACCTTGGGGAGGCAGGATACATCTTAGGGGTAAAAGTATTGCGGGAGTGCAATAAGAGGATGCTTACCTTGTCTCAAGGGTCATATGTGGATACTGTGATTGCCCGTTTTAGCATGCAAACTGCCAAGAAAGGTCTGTTACCCTTCAGACATGCATATATCTTTCCAAGGATTAGTGTCTGGTGACACAAAGGGAGAAAGATGAAATGAGGAATGTGCCGTATGCATCGGCCGTGGGGAGCCTCATGTATGCAATGCTATGTACGAGGCCAGATATCTGCTTTGCTGTAGGCATGGTAGCGAGATACCAGTCTAACCCTGGACAGGCGCATTGGACCGCGGTAAAGCACATACTCAAATACCTGAAATTGTCTCGTCTATCAGTGTGAGGAGTTGTGCCCTGTGGGTTATACTGATTCGGATTTCCAGGCAGATTGAGATGAAAAGAAGTCCACCTCTGGCTATGTGTTTACATTGGGAGGTGGGGCCATATCATGGAGGAGTGCAAAAAAAGTGCATTGCGGACACCACCATAGAAGCAGAATATGTGGCAGCTTCTGAGGCTTTGAAAGAAGCAGTATGGTTTTGAAATTTCCTTCTGGAGTTGGACAAGATTCCTAAGCTGCCCAAGACTATCACGATATATTGTGATAATTCGGGAGTTGTGGCTAATTCAAAGGAACCACGAACTCACAGAGCAACAAAACACATTGAAAGGAAGTACCATATTATACGAGAAATCGTAGCAGTGGGTGATGTGCTAGTAGAGAATATCGATACAAAAAATAATCTAGCGGATCCATTCACAAAGGATCTACCTCAGAAGGTCTTCAAGATGCATGTACGTAACCTTGGGCTGAGGGCAAAGCTATGCACGTTGAATGTTTGATGTAATAGCTAGATTAGTTTAGACTCGTTATACTCTGGAAAGCACCTGTATAATGCTTTGAGTATAAGTGGGAGATTGATAGATTATATACTGAAAGCATTATGATTGGTATATTATGTACAAGGTCGATTGGTTATTATACTGGGAATCAAAAATGTTGTATGTTCATCTCCTGTCTGAATTAACAAACATGTGTCGCAAACGCAATTATCCTCTTATCTCGTCGATAGGGAGATCATACGGTGTGTAGAAGATCACGGAGGATCATATGGATCGTTTGACCTAGTGAGATATAAATGGTTATAACAGCTGAGACAGTTCCAGGATAAACTGTCGGTGTAGGCTGCAGCATACGCAGTAATAAGCATCTTATCTTGGATGGCTTGGTATGCTGGTGTGGGTCACACATTGATAAGGACATAAGTCGAGATCGATTCTTTTATCTAACATTAAAAGAATCTAGATCTCTATGGCTTGATGAGATCCTAAGCCTATATGAAGGTACATAAGTATATGCAGATTGTGTATTACTTTGAGTTGCAGTGAAAGGCTCTAGTTGAGCTTGTATATCTGTATCTTGGGTAATAGCAGTTTGTGTATGACTGTCTGGTATTGGAACTAGGTAACCACATCCAGTATAGGATGGTGACATTCCCTGAGCAGCTCAAAAGGTTCGTTATGCTAAAGTCCTGCAGGCTGATTAAGTTCAAGCATAAGTGAAAAGGTTTGAGTGGATTGACTCAGGAATATAAGATGTTAATTAATTAAATAGCTTGTCAGAGCTTAAATTAATTAACGAATGTCTGTAACCTTAAACGTGGGGATATACCGAGCCCATGCAACCCGTACCACAAAATGTTGTAGCAAATAGGTAGAACAGTATTGATTCTCTGGTGGAATGAATCAATATTAATTAATTAATTATATTTTGGGTTGAATATGTTAATTAATTAATTGATAGGCCTTATTTGCTATTTACATTCTGGTCCCTGGTCTGGCCCATGAAACTCAAGCCCAATAGAAGTCCAGTATTTTTCTATAAATAGGCCTCAGTTCCTCAGATCTCAACACACCACAAGATCATAAGTTGAACACAGAAAACCAGGTTTTGGGAGCTGTGGTGATCGACTAGATCTGAGGAACGAGGAGGAAGTTCTGCTTCTCAACCGGGCAAGGAATCTGAAGGTAATCTTCACCAAATATTCAGATTGAGTTGGGATACAGATCAGAAGATCAGATCAGGAGGATTATCTTCTTCTTCTCTCTCCTTCTTGTTTTCGAAAATTGTTTGATAATTTTCATAGATTTATTTCCTCAATCTGTTAGGAATTAAATCTTCGTGCGTGGGAAAAAGATCAAGAGGAATCTTCGCGCACTCGTTCTTCAGGGTTTCGCAATCCAGGTATTCTGCATAAACCCCCTTATGCATATTAAATAGGAGCATGCTAGGATTAATCATAGGCATAGCAATTTATTTTTGATATTCCAATTAATGATCCTTGGCAAACGGATTTCGTGATTCAGTTCGCGAATTCCTTCACTAAACTTAGCATAGAGTCTCTCGGTCCTCAAAGTGCGTAGGACTGTTCGTAGGTGCTCTCGGTGATCTTCTTCGCTCTTCGAGTCAATCAAAATATCATCGATGAAGACTAAGACGAAGTTATCCAAAAATGGATGAAACACACGGTTCATAAGATCCATGAACACTGCTGGTGCATTCGTCAACCCAAAAGGCATCACTACAAACTCGTAGTGGCCATGCCTTGTCCAAAAAGCAGTCTTCGGTATGTCTTCTTGACGAATCTTTAACTGGTGATATCCCGACTAAAGGTCTATCTTCAAAAAGACTCTAGCGCCCTTTAGTTGATCGAACAGATCATCGATCCTTGGAAGGGGGTACTTGTTCTTCAGAGTTAGCTTGTTTAACTCTCGATAATCTATGCACATTCGCATGGATCCGTCCTTTTTCTTCACAAAAAGAACTGGAGCTCCCCAGGGCAAAACGTTAGGTCTAATGAAACCTAAATCCATCAGTAGGTGTGATTACGTTAAGATGTTGATTGGCTTCTAAAGCACTAAGTTGTAATTTCTTCACACATTCTTCGAAAATAAAGAAATGCGATGCTCCAGTATCAAAAAACACAATAATAGGTAGTTGGTTAATCTGACCCATACCTGCGTTCTCTTTTGGCTGCTCAATGGCATAGGCTCTTCCTTGTCTAGTAGGTGGAGTTTCCAGTTGTGAAAGTTGTGCTGGTGGTGGAAGCTGTCTGGCCGGTTCGGCTTGTTGCCGCCGATTTCTTTGATTTTGGGGCCGAGTTCCTCCTCGTACTGCTCTCAGTTGCGCATTGTGGTAGTTGCCCCTTGGTTGGTTCTGGGGACGTTGGTTTCTGTTCCTTGACCTACACTGCGAAGAGAAATGTCCCATCTTCTCACAACTATAGCAAGTAGCTCTCATAGCAGCACACTCTCCCGGGTGGCTTCTGCCGCAGCGATAAAAGATTCTAGGTGCATTTTGCTGGTTGGTCGGTCGATAAACTTGCCCCTGAAAAGGCTTCTACTCCGTCTCAGTCCTCGGATTCCCACAAAATTCTTGATTTCCTTGCCATGGCCTCTTCTGGGTGGCAAACGAACTTTGGGGCTTTTCCTCTTGCTTCCTCTTTCCTCCTTGCTCCGTCAGGCTTTCGGTCTTGCTGGGCACAGTGCTCCTTCCGTTGTTCAGGGCGGCTTCTATGTTCATAGCCTTTTGCAAGGCTTCCTTGTACGATAGCCCAGTGAGGCATGCCAGAGGTGCCTGAATTTCAGTGTGAAGGCCAGACATGAACCTAATGGCCTTCCTCTCGTCTCTCGTCGGTGTTTACAGCATCAGGAGCATACTTAGACAGGCTGCAAAATGTCCTATCGTAGTCCATTACTGACAATTTGCCTTACTTCAGGCGATAAAACTCCGCTTCCTTCTGCACGCGATAGCTGAGCGGGACGTACTTCTCATAGAATTCACCTTTGAACTGCTCCCACATTAGGGCTTCTTCTAGTGCGGGCGTAAGTATTTTCAGGTGGCTTTCCCACCAGTGCTCGGCTTCGTCAGTCAGTTGGAAAGCAACACATGTTACCTTCTCCCCCTCTGTGCACTGTAGGATCTTGAAGATCCTTTCCATCCCTTGGATCCAGGCTTCAGCCGTAGTTGGATCTCTATTTTTGTCGAAAAGAGGCGGGTTCTGGTGGGTGAAAATCTCACCAATTCGTCGAGGTTCTTGAGGTGAAAAGTGCGCATCAGGATTCGCTCCCGCGAAAGGTTGTTCTTGATTTGGTGGGTGTTCAACATGGTTCGGTGGGGGTCCTCCACGGCCTCTACCGCGTCCTCTACCCCTAGCTGCTCTTGGCGGTATTCTGAAAAAGGATAGGAAATTCTGAATCATAATATTACAAATAAAGTGGTAAACAACATATGATTGATGGGTTATTTGCTCCATCAAGATTCAAATATGGCATTAAATCGAATCGTCACAGCTTATTTGTGAGATAATAGTCAAGTGATTTAGGGCACGTCGGTTGACGTTGTTGCATTTTGATTGATAACATGATAGAAACACGGAACTTTATCTTGATGATAAAATAAATAACCTTCTACAAGGTCACAATCACAGAAACTCTGAAATAAGTAGTCAAGCTCTTAAGGCAAAATGAGATTTTATATATATGCCGAGGCAGGGGTGGTACATACAAAATTTGCTCCAAACACGGGTGCCTGCCGAATACAATTTCATCATCAAGCTAAGGATTAGATATACTATCCAAAACAGGGGTAATTGAAACCAAAATCGTCCGTCCCCGGACACCCCTCAACTTCCTAACGGCTAACAGGGTTAGGAGTACAAAAGATCGATAACAGAACACCTAAAAGACTAGATTAATACATATGCATCAAATAAGCCAAAGGATATAGCGCTCCTCGACTGGCACAATACGAGAATCATTCTCTGCTATATCAGGAGTCCCTGGTACCAGAACGTCCATGAACTCCTCATCAACGTACTCCACAAACTACTCCTCTAAAGGCCACATCACTTCCGATATTGCATGCTCTATGACATTGTCTGGTATCAAATCCGTTGGCTCGATATACGCTACCCAGTTCATGTCGGCTGGATCGTACTGGGGAAAAACAGGATCAGCGATGACTGGTGCCTCCTCATCATCGTCTGATAAAATAATAAGCACCTGGACAGATCCGGGCTCGTACGGGTGTGCGCCCACTGCTAACACGGTGGTCCGATACCTCTCTAGAATCATCTGGTATATCACATCCATGTCATCATCTCGAACTCTCGGGTCTGGCCTCCCGGCCTGAAGGTTTGCATACTAACGCGACATCCACTCACTCCATTCTACCGGCAAACAAGTGCACAACTTAATGATAGCATGATTCGCCCCAATATGAGCAGGAAATTAAGCGTCCATCAATTAACCATATAACCGGAACACAAACAACGGGATAGACTCTCCCTCACGCATCAGGCAAGTCTAATAGTGCATCCTACTCTCCAAATTTGCATCTCCCATTTGTCCTAATTATACATAATTAGTCTATGGTCGGTATATCGTACGCTTTACAAAGTAATTAAGTCGCCCAAGAAATTACTTATCATAATTAAATCGCATAAGGTAGTCTCTAATCTAGGTCTCGTTATGCTATAATTGCAACGCTATCGGAGGTCTTCGACCTACCCGATGTTTGATAAGAGTTTTGTTATGCTTTTCGACATGCTTCCTATAGCATCTAAGTTCTCAACAAAAGGCCTCAAACAAGTGCTTTAAATTAAACACATAATCATGCTGCACATAAAAATTTCAATCAAGTTAAAGATTTTTGAAATTTTTTTCTTTTTGAATGCTTAACTCCCTTGGGAAAGGGGTGTTTTAAAACATCTCATGACATTTAAATTTTCATGCTTAACGAAAATGAACTTATGAATTTGAAAACTCTTCTTTCTTCTGACGCGGTGACGGGCACGAGTGCTGGCTCTCCATTTCATTTGGAAACCCAGAAATGGTTGATCATATACAAAGATCTCAAAAGAATTATTTATCTTCAGAGATCGATTTCAATAACATCTCTTAGAGTCGATACAGAGGTTTCTAGGATTGACTTTTCATGATCAAGAAAGAAAGATTGCTACTTTAGAGGTCTCGAAACAAAGAGATCCTCGAGTTAGATTGAAGACAAGACAAAAGTCAGAAATCAAATGAACTAGAGAAGATGGAATGACAGAATGACAACAGCGTCGCTCTGATACCACTTTGTCACGCCCCGATTTAAATAAATGATATTTCATAAGGCACATCGGGGACAAATACGTGACAGGCGTGTTGGGGAAATTGGATAGCATGATTATAAACAGAATAAGACATCTAAACACAAGGATAATCAAAAGGCACCTCTCCGAAGAGGGATCGAGGCTCTTCGGAAAACAAGATTCAGATTTAGATTCAGATTCTCATCAAACAGTAAGCAAAAGATAAGAGTTTTGCTACCAACGGAAAGTTTAAAAAAGGGAGAATACATATGAAGATTCATTCTCTAAGTTCTATATTTTACAAAAGAGGAGAGTCTTTCCCAAGCAAACTCGTTCGCCGTCGTCACCACCGTCAATCTGCATATTTTAGAAATAATATACAGGGCTGAGTACTTGAAGGTACCTAGTGGACACATGCTCAAAAATATAACAATTGGTTTTATGTCATGCCTTTATATTACGGCCACACATGGGGTTTTACTTTTGAAAATTTCTCTCATCGTGCCAAAACCATTTATCTTTTTGATTGCGCAATCATTTTCAATTCACATGTTATACTATTTGCAAACAAGTGTGATCCGGGAGGTGGCCACCTACACCGATCACGATGCACATTCACGATAAGGCGCTACCTTAACGTGCCGGTATCACAGTGCACTAATCACTGACATCTTTTTCACTACCAGGACACAATCGTTACTGTTAAACATGCACACTAAGTGTCACATGTTCTTCCCAAAGTGGAGATCCTCCAACTTAGAGGATAGATATAAAAGCATAAAACATTTAGGCAATGACATAAGCTTTAAAATAAAAACATGCTTTTCATTTCATCATTTGAGCTCGAAGCTCGAAATCAAACCGTTATTTGTTTTCATTTTATTGGAAAATAGTGCCCACCTTATTCGATAAATGCTCGGCTCACTTTGTTCCACTAGTGGATGCCTTATATCCCAAATGAACAAAACCTAGATTTTAACATTTAATTACTAGGTGTTCAATTCAAATCATACATCATAATCAACTCAAACAATCTATTTAACTTATTTCATTTGATTAGCATGCTTGTATAAATGAAACTTGCTCATATTCATTGATGTTATCAAGTTCTCAAACATGTAATTATGCAACTTCATACGGCTCAATCACTTAAATTCAAATATAGAAAAGATTAATAGGCACTCATACCAGTTATAACATGTTTATAAATCCTACGATGCCTCATTAGATCATAGATGTATACTTAAGAAATTAATCCTCATACTTAGAAAATTTGCTAACTTTAAGCTTTGCGCAGAGAGCAACCAAAAACCATAACTTAATGTTCATTAATCTTATCATTCTCATACTCTATATTGTCATAGAATACTCATTGAGGTTCGTTCTCCAATTAACGGATCTCTAAAATGTGTTACGGTTAGGTCGGGGGAGTTTAATCATTTATGGGGGTCTGAAAGTGTTGAGAAACAGGGGTCTGACTTGAAAAATTCACCAAGACCTCAATACAAGATATTTTGATCTGAAATTTCACAGAGATACTCCTAAGTGAGACTAATTACATTTTTCTGCACAACACCAACAATGCAGACTGCCACAGAATGCAACTTGAATTTGTAAGGCATTTATCTTTCAAACCACTTAACATTTTTGAGTGAAACCAATTGGAAAATACTCTTAACATCAGAAAGTGTGACATATACGAAAATTAGCATGATCTAAGTTCTTTTTCCATGTCTTCCAGGATCAAACGTTTCGGCCAGATTGCAGGGGATTTTAGCAACATTCATAATTATTCACAAAGTGTACAAAACGGGTTATAACATGCTATGAGCTCATTTTACTTCATGGTCAGACACTTAAATGATTCATCATCATTCTATGGTCACATATATACATGTATATCTTTCCAAATCATGCTTATCTAGCACATCTCATGCTTGATTTCAAAGATGGAAAAACTTCAACTCCTCAAGCAAAAGATTGAAGTTCTGGGTCACAAAAGGAACTTACCCTTGAAGTCCTTTGATTGTATCTCCTTCCTTAGCTTCTTAATGGTATTTCTAGCCTCTCAACTTGGTCCCTCTCCTTGGTTTATGGAGGAAAATAAGAGAACAAGATGGTGAGTCTCCAATACATATACATATATATATATATATATATATATATATATATATATATATATACTCAAACATTGAGAGCTTTACATGGTTTCTAGCACTCACCCACAACCGTAGATCACAATGACGAGTGTTGGTATCGTCGATCTTGCCGGAATTGGTAGATGGAAGCTCCAAGTCTTGAAGAACTTCAAGAAAAACTCACCCTCTTGCTCTCTTTCTCTCTCGACTTGAAGGAAAAGAAAAGGTGGGGAAAATGATCTATTTCCTCACTTATATGCTACATGCTTGGTGGCCAAGTTTTGATATTTTAAATAAATAAATAAAAATAGGTAAATTAATATGTGGTATGTAATTGCATTAATTACATGACTTGCTTTTTCGTGATGTGACCCCATCGGTCAATCGAATGTCATCGACATTGAATTTTACGAAAACACGTTATACGATGTGACACCATCGGTCAATCGATCATTAAAGCTTTTCTGATATAACAGATAATATCTCGACATTTAAATATTCGTAGAACGCTTGCTCGAAAATGAATATCGAAATGCATTTGCATGGTTTTGCATGGATTGCATAGAATAGTGTACATTCTTATAATAAAGTTGATTTCGCATCGATAGAATAATAGAATGAAAATTGATCATGTTACAATGATAAATTCAGAAATTAAAATATAGGGTGTTACAATTAGCTACCCTCGTGGTATTGTAAGCAAAATGCATTAGCCCGGATAGTAATAAGACTACCAGTTGGGTGATAAGTTCATTATTTCACTCACTTATCTATGTTATTTTCTACTATTTTATGTAGTTTTCTTGAGTTTATATATATATATCTCAGGCATGAGTCTATTCTATGTGGTGTTATGCTTGTCATGGTATGTTTTTGCAGGTTTTAGGCTTAAATCCATTGGAAAACCGTTCTGAAAGCAGTTGACGTGCAAACGTATCTATGAAGGGTTCCTCCACACAAGGAATTCCAGCTAGTAGAGCATGGCAATGTATAGACATTCGAGTTAGCTTTCCAATGCAACTAAAATCGGGTCAATCGAAGTTTGGGAGTGAGAGTTATGGCTAAAACTGTGAGACCTCGCAGAAGAGATGAGGAGATGAAGGATCGATTTCGACGATGGAGCTTCGACTTCGGTTGATGTGAAGACATGTACGTCGATCGATGCCGAGCCACGTCGATCGACGTGCGACCGAATTCGGTGATTTTTTATTTAATTCGAATCAAATTGGATATTTAGCCATAGACTTGATAGGATACACATCCACTCCTATAAGTAGCCTTGTAAATTCGTCTTTTATCATTCATTCAGCCTTGGACCTTTGAAGCATTTAACATACTTTATTTTCCAGCACGAACCTTTACTTTTGTAAGTTATTTTTTATACACTTTAATACATATTTTGTTTTGGTTTTCTATCTGCAATGAGTGGCTAGAAACCCTAGCGGGTTCTAAGGCAACGAATATCAATCAAATGCATGTTTAATTGATTAACAATAAATTGCTTGGTTTTGAATTCCTGTTTTAATTATTAGGATTTAGAATTGATAAGATCGAAAGATAAAATTGATTCTAGGTTTATAGTTGTTAATTGAAGGACTGAAAAGAGAAAATTGATAACAGGAAAAGGAATTTGAATACAATTAAAGTATCTGTCCTAGGGGAAGATAGTAATTGTAGGGTTAATCTATGGAATTATGAAAGGTTGATTAGTATTGTTATTGAGGCCGACAAAGCATATACATCAACATGCTAGTAACCTAGGCTCTAATTGTCTGACCAAGAAATTATAGTTTATTATGATTTCCCACCAATGCAAGTTAATCAATGTACATTTATTCTGATTGATAGTTCGCCCTAGAGTCTCTGTCTTTAAATTGCTTTCCTAAAACCCCTGATTTCTGTTGACTCAAACAATAGATTCTAGGATCATGGATAGTACATGAAATAATTTCATTACACAATTCCTTTGGGTTCGACAACCTTAGGGTACTCTTATAAATTTATTTGTCACTATTCTGCAATTTATCTTTAGAATTTTATAGTGATCATTGGGTAAGGACTCAGATTCCCCTTACCGGGTGGATGGTAAGTGGCCACTCCCATCTTTCCCCATATATGAATTACGTGATGATATGATGAAATTGTTGGTGGTGTGATTGTTGGGAATGATAATTGTGTTGGTGCCATAAAATGAGTGGGCATGCCCTTTTGAGGTAAATTGTTTTGTGCATTTACAAGTTCATTTCAATAAAACCCTTGTGTTATGCATGTGTGATACGGTGCATATCCATAATACTATATATGTAATTTGTTTTCGGGACACCGTGAAATTGGGTACGCGGAGTACTCAGCCCCTGTGTGTGATTTTCCCCACATGCATGTGATAGGTGACGAGGTGTGGCGGCGGCATTATGGTAAAGGGGGATGGGCGTTGTATCAGTGGTGGTACCTTCTTGAGAGAATGCAAAACTAGTATACAAATTCCCTTCTTACTAATTATTCAAACTTCATTGATCAATGGCATGTCTTTTAGAACTCTCTAATATGTTGGTTATGAGTTTGAGCCGATTGATTTACTCTTATTTTCTATTATTGTTTGGATCCTTAATAAGTTGAATATTTCCTTAGCATGCTATTTGTGAATTGTTATTGTTTTGGTACATGAGCTGCGGGCTATGTCTCCATACATAGACCCAATATTGTTTCTTTCATTTCAAACTTGTGTTTAATGCTTCAAGTTATACTTGGCGTAAGACCCGCGTGGAGGTCATTATTTGAAACTATTTAATATTCTATTTTTGATCATGTACATGTCTTGTTGCTCTCCACGTATACTAATGAATATTTCATTTTGTTTCTGTTATGCTTCAATCATTATTCATGTCAGGATTCATTTATTTCAAATTCAATGAAGCATATTTAAAGCTTATTTAATTCATTTCCACACAAGTCGCTTCCGCCATTTTAATTCATCATAGACCGGCGGGTTTTCACTGTTGATTCAAGGGGTCAACGAGTCTGGACTCGACCGCCTAGGTGAGTTGGAGTTGTGTCGAGCCACGACGGTAAATAAAGCACTGCATGGGAGGTAACCCATTATTTTATCACTTTTCTTTTCAATTTTCATTTTTTATTTTCATTGTGCTCCGTCATCTTTTTCTTTGCCTTCAAAAATCAAGCTCTGTTTCAACTGACGCAGCTGCGTGTCGATCGACACGGAGCAAGGTGACGTGGCATACTTGGATCGACACGAAGGTCGATAGATAAGGCTCCATGACGACCGATACAGAGCCTGCATCGGTCAATACAGAGTGCTAGCAACCGAAGTCCACGCCGTTTGAGGTCTAAAAAGAGGAGGATAAAAACGTGGGTGTCTGAGGCCAACATTCGAGGTACTGTTTCATCCCCTACGTCTGATCTTTAAACTTATTCTCTCTAATTTTTGAATAAGTTTGGGGGGGGGGGAAGACTAAGGGCATTGAAACTCTATTGTATACATTTTATTTGTTCGCTTTCTATTATTTAATTTTTGCCAAGGTAATTAATTTTTTTTAGGAAATTTGAGCCCTATGAAAATTTGTGATTATGTGGAAGATTTGTGAGTTATGATTGAACCCTATGACTCGAGTATAAGATTTGAATTGATTGACAGTTGTTTGGACGATGTGCAAAAGATTTTGAGAATGCCTATAAATGTAGAATACCGCATGATTTACTGATTTGAAACTTGCATTGGCATGATGTTAGATGAGGACTTGATGTTTTTGTGGAAGAAAATTTGTCCCAAGTGTGAGTCTTGAGCCTTAAATTCGTTTGTGAGTGTGTCTGCATGTTTGAGTATCTCTAGAACTTGCTCTATTCTGTTTCAAGACTGCGTAGTGAAGGGATTCGCAAATTGAATCATGAAGTCCGTTTTCCAAGGATCGTTAATTGGAATATCAAAAATAAATTTCTATGCCTATGATTAATCCTAGCATGCTCCTATTTAATATGCATTAGGGAGTTTATGCGGAATACCTGGATTGCGAAACCCTAAAGAACAAGTGCGCGAAAATTCCTCTTGATCTTTTCTCCCACGCATGAAGATTTAATTGCTAACAAATTGAGGAAAAAAATCTATGAAAATTATCAATCAATTTTCGAAAACTAGAAGGAGAGAGAAGAAGAAGATAATCCTCATGATCTGATCTTCTGATCTGTATCCCAACTCAATCTGAATATCTGGTGAAGATTCCCTTCAGATTTATTGCCCGGTCGAGAAGCAGAACTTCCTCCTCGTTTCTCAGATCTAGTCGATCACCAAAGCTCCCAAAACCTAGTTTGCTGTGTGCAACTTATGATCTTGTGGTGTGTGTTGAGATCTGACGAATTGAGGCCTATTTATAGGAAAATACTGGACTTCTATTGGGCTTGAGTTTCATGGGCCAGACCAGGGACCAGAATGCAAATAGCAAATGAGGCCAATTAATTAATTAATTACCATATTCAACCCATAATATAATTAATTAATTAATATTGATTCATTCATCAGAGAATCAATACTGTCCTACCTATTTGCTACCACGTTTTGAGGTACAGGTTGCATTCGCTCGGTATATCCCCACATTTAAGGTTACAGACATTCGTTAATTAATTTAAGCTCTGACAAGCTATTTAATTAATTAACATCTTATATTCCTGAGTCAATCCACTCAAATATTTTCACTTATGCTTGAACTTAGCATAACGAACCTTTTGAGTTGCTCAGGGAATGTCACCATCCTATACTGGATGTGATTACCTAGTTCCAGTACCAGACAGTCATACACAAACTGCTATTACCCAAGATACAAATATACAAGCTCAACTATAGCCTTTCATTGTAACTCAAAGTAATACACAATCTGCATATACTTATGTACCTTCATATAGGCTTAGGATCTCATCAAGCCATAGAGATCTAGATTCTTTTAATGTCAGATAAAAGAATCGATCTCGACTTAGGTCCTTATCAATGTGCACCCCACACCAGCATACCAAGCCGTCCAAGATAAGATGCTTATTACTGCGTATGTTGCAGCCTACACCGACAGTTTATCCTAGAACTGTCTCAGCTGTGATAACCATTTATATCTCGCTAGGTCAAACAATCCATACGATCTTCCGTGATCTTCTACACGCCGTATGATCTCCCTATCGACGAGAAAAGAGGATAATTGCGTTTGCGACACATGTTTGTTAATTCAGACAGGAGATGAACATACAACATTTATGATTCTCAGTATATTAACCAATCGACCTTGTACATAATATACAAATCATAATGCTTTCATTATATAATTCCATAAATCTCCCACTTATACTCAAAGCATTATACAGGTGCTTTCCAGAGTATAACACATCTAAACTAATCTAGCTATTACATCAATCATTCAATGTGGTTAGCTTTGCACTCAGCCCAAGGTTATGTACATGCATCTCGTTGACCTTCTGAGGCAGAGCCTTTGTGAATGGATCCGCTAGATTATTTCTTGTATCAATCTTCTCTACTAGCACATCACCCCTTACTACGATTTCTTGTATAATATGGTACTTCCTTTCAATTTGTTTTGTTGCTCTGTGAGTTCGTGGTTCCTTTGAATTAGCCACAGCTCCCGAATTATCACAATATACCGTCCAACTCTAGAAGGAAGTTTCAAAACCATACTGCTTCTTTCGAAGCCTCAGAAGCTGCCACATATTCTGCTTCCATGGTGGAGTCCCTAATGCACTTCTGCTTTGCACTCCTCCATGATATGGCCCCACCTCCCTATGTAAACACATAGCCAGAGGTGGACTTCTTTTCGTCTCGGTCTTCCTGGAAATCCGAATCAGTATAACCCACAGGGCACAACTCCTCACACTGATAGACGAGACAATAGTCTCTAGTCCTTTTCAAGTATTTGAGTATGTGCTTTACCGCGGTCCAATGCGCCAGTCCAGGGTTAGACTGGTAACTCGCTACCATGCCTACAACAAAGCAGATATCTGGCCTCGTACATAGCACTGCATACATGAGGCTTTCCACGGCCGATGCATACGGCACGTTCCTTATTTCATCTTTCTCCATTTGTATCACCGGACACTCATCCTTGGAAAGATATATGCCATGTCTGAAGGGTAACAGACATTTCTTGGCAGTTTGCATGCTGAAACAGGCAATCACAATATCCACATATGACCCTTGAGACAAGGTCAGCATCCTCTTATTGCGCTCCCGCAATACTTTTACCCCTAGGATGTATCCTGCCTCCCCAAAGTCCTTCATATGAAACTGCTCGGATAACCACCCCCTTATGCCCGACAATACTTCCATATTCTCGCCAAATAGGAGAATATCATCTACATAAAGTGCAAGGAACACCACGCTTCCGCTGACAAATAGACGGTACACGCAACTCTCGTTTAAACATTGTGAAAATTCATAGGATTTAATCACTTCATCAAAACGTAGATTCCATGATCGTGAAACTTGTTTAAGTCCATACAGCGACTTCCTTAGCTTCCAGACCAAATGTTCTTCGCCCTTCTGCATATAACCTTCTAGCTGTTGCATATAGATGTCCCTACCTTCTTCAAGGTACCCGTTCAAGAACGCAGTTTTGACATCCATCTGCCATAGGTCCTTATGTGCTGCCATGGCTAGGAGTATACGAATGGACTTAAGCATGGCTACTGGTGAGAAGGTCTCGTCATAGTCTACACCTTCCTATAACCCTTCGCCACCAGCCTTGCTTTGAAAGCTGTAATTTCACCATTCGCTCATTTCTTTCTTTTGTATACCCATTTGCACCCTATGGCTCGACAGCCATCTGGCAAATCAGTTTTCTGGTATACATCCATAGCCGCAATGGATTCTATTTCAAAATCCATGGCGATCAGCCATTTGTCTACATCTTTATCAGATACCATCTCGTCATATGTCCAGGGATTTGTATCATCCAGTCCGTTTTCCGGGATCAAGTCAGAGAACTCTCCCACGAACATATTGATGGGTTTTGTATACCGAAAGCATTTATTATAATGAGTATACAACAGTTTATTTCTCCTATCTATTAACAATCTTACATGTATGAACAATGGTATCCTCTTGTCTCACCGATAGGGACGATCATACGGCATGTTGTAGATCGCAGAAGACAGTATGATCACTTGACCTAGTGAGACATAAACCTGATCACAGTCGAGACAGCGTATGAGGATACGTCTGTCCGGATGGCTGCGGCATTGTCGGAATAAGTAGTCTGTCTTGGTTACTTGGCATGCTGGTACGTAGAGGTGGTGTATTGATGGACCACAGTTAGATGTATTCGTCTATCTGACATCAGCGAATACAAGATCTCGCTATAGTGATTGAGTCCAAACCCTAACGAAGGTTCATGGACGATCATACCGCCTGAGACTGGGTTTAGGTAACCATATCCGAGTAATAGGATGGGGACATTCCCTGAGGAGCTCAATAACATTCATCGTGCCAAAGTCCTGCAGGCTGATTAAGTTCAGGCACGAGTGATAAGGATTGAGTGGTACTACTCAGGAATTATAAGATATTAATTAATTGTAGTTAGAGCTTGTCAGATGCTCCGATTAATTAATGAATGTCCGGTAACCTTAAATATGGGGATTCTCAATTAATGCAGCCCGTTCTCATAACGTGGTAATAAAGGGGTAGGTCAGTATTAATTTTGTGGTAAAAAAAAATTAATATTAATTAATTAATTGTGTCCTGGGTTGTGGACATGGGAATTAATTAATTTATAATCCCACTTTATTATTTGCATTAGATCCCAGGTCTGGCCCAAGGAAAGTGTGTTGAATTCAGCCCAGGAGCCCATTAGGGTTTACAACCCTAGGTCTATAAATAGACAGCTCTCTCTCATAAGTTGTAACACAGTTGATCTTGAAAGAGAAAGGGAGGAGAATTTCGAATTTTGGTCCTGCTCAAAGCACAGATCTGTGGAATCCTCACTAGTAGCAGCTCTGAATGCACCTGGATACAGATCTGAAGATCTAATCTGGAGAACAACAGACATCTTTCTTTCCCTTTTTTTTCGATTTTTATCTAAGAAATTAGGGTTCTAATTTATGTTTCCGCAGATAAAATTGGATTGCGTGGTTGAATTAAAGTTGGAAATTCAAACACAAAAGATCAGATCAGACTCGACGGAATAACGGTAAATTCCTCAATCCACAATTCTGGTAATTAAATTCATAGGAGCATGCTAGGGTTTATCGTTTATTTAATTATGCACAATATCCATAAATCGATCCGGTTCAGTTTGGTTTTGGTAATTCGGTTCACGTTAAAACCCTTCACATATAACTTTCGGGTTGGTGGACAACCCTCCCACTGCGACGAGACATCTTAACCGTGTCAGTAGTTGGCACAGTACGCATTGGTCCCATACCTTGCATTAGTGGCAGTGTTGGTATATCCTCACCTGTTACAGGTGGATTTACCACTACACTGGGCTTTCATGATGGAATTGCTTCCTTATCCTCAAGCTCGTGGAGGATAATTTCACTCTTGGATCTGTGGTTTCTTACATATTCGTTCTCCAAGAATCTTGCGTTGGTACTGACAACGAATTTCTAATTCTCAAGTTAATAAAAGTAACCACCTTTCGTTTTCCTGGGATATCCTACAAACAGCATCAGCTTACACCTACTTTCTAACTTATCAGGTTCCTTTGTCAGCACATATGCTGGACTACCCCAAACCCTCACTCTGTTCAAACTTGGGTTTCGCCCATACCTGAGTCCCAGAGGTGTTTTAGGAACTGATTTAGAAGGTACCTGGTTAAGCAAGTAGGCCGTTGTCTCCAAGGCATATCCCCAAAACAAAATCGGCAAGCTTGCATAACTCATCATCGACCTGACCATTTCCAAAAGAGTTCTATTTCTTCTTTCCGCTACACCATTTTGTTGAGGGGTTCCTGGTGCAGTCCACTGGGATGTAATCCCGTTGTCTGACAACTACTGCAAGAACTCGTTACTGAGGTATTCTCCACCACGATCTGATCGTAGTGTCTTGATAGTCTTACCTAGCTTCTTTTCTACCTCGGTCCTAAATTCTTTGAATTTTATCAAAGCATTCAGACTTTTGGCGAAGCAAATAGACATATCCGAATCTTCAGTAATCGTCAATGAATGTGGCAAAGTACTCATAACCTCCACGAGCTTGCGCGGACATTGGTCCACATAAGTCAGAATGGATCAATTCCAACACATCCTCTGCTCGAGACTGACTTGCCTTAAAGGGCCTGGTCGTCATCTTTCCCTCTATACAGGATTCATAGTTTGATGCGGTACCACTTGAAAAGAATCTGAGAGCCCATCGCATGTTAATCTTTTAATCCTCTTTAGATTGATGTGACCTAATCTTAAGTGACAGAGATATATTTGATCCTCATCGGAAGAAAACTTTCTCTTTAAATGATTATTATTATTGAATGAGTTTGCAACATTCATGGATGATTTTTGCATACAATCAATGATATAGAGAGAGTCAATCAGTTTACCATGACAAATAACACTGTTATTACCAATGATAGAAACTCCACTATAAAAAATAACTAAATATCCATCATTAAAAAACTTGGAAACTGAAATTAAGTTCCGCCAAAAAACCGGCACATATAAAACATCTCTCAAAATCAAAACATTGTTTTCAAAGCATAAAGTAAAATCTCCAATGGCTACTGCTGAGACTCGCTCTCCGCTGCCCATTGAGATGGTAATCTCGTCATGCTTCAGCTGCCTTGTCGGCCTCAACGCCTGCAAAGTATAAAAAACATGATCAGTGGCTCCAGTATCCACTACCCGAGAATGGGTAGAAACCGATGCTAAACATCTTTCCATTATAAATGCACATGACATACCTTGTCTACCCGTGCCAAGCACTAGACAATCTACTTCACTTCGCTTGCGTTTGCATGGCCTGATGATGTCTTCTGCCAGATCAGCTTCATCTAACCTTTTAAACATTTCTTTTGCTTCAGCAACTGTCTTGTCAAAAGCTGACAAAGTTGGAGCAAATTCTAATGCTCTAAGGTCAGATTCCTCTCGCATCAGGGCTTAGAGTAACTCAGGAAGAGTAAACTCGCGTCTGGTACCGAGGGACTTGATGAAATCATTATAAGAATTAGACAGAGAGTGCAGGACAATGTTTATTTCCGCCCGCTTACTAACTTGTCCACCTCTCTTTCTGTATTTTCTCATAATTCTCATCATACTGATGAAGTGCAGAAGCAAAGAATTCCCATCAATCATCCTCTTGCAGACCAAGTCCTCCACAAGATTATAACTGACAGTTCGTCTCACCTTCCCATAGACTTTCACAAGGTCCCTCCATATCTCAACAGCAGTTCGGAACTTCTTGTACTTGAGCTTTAATTCTCTAGACAGACTGTTCATGATGAGTCTGCGGGCAAACTCATCAGAAGCTACCCATCTGTCATAGAACACTCGCTCATAGCCAGTACAGTTCCAATACTTGGGAGTTAGAGGGTCCATGTAAAGTACATGGGCATGTTTTGCAGTGCAGAGTATTTCCATGAAACATAACTTCCATTCAAGAAAATTCGGACCAGTTAAAGGGTTTGTTATTAAGAGGTTGACAACGTGAGCAATAGACATGTCTGAAAACAATAAATTAAAGCAGAAATTAAAACATAGTCGCAAACTATTAAAACAATTAAATATTGAAACCTTATGATAAAGCAATATTAATGTTTCCTCCAATTTGCCTAAGTATTACTATTGCAAGCCACACATGTGGACGTTTACAAGAAAACACTTAACCAGACTGCATCTTTCAATTCCAGTCCTTTAATTCCAATCCATGCCCGGGTTCCTTAGACAAACGGAATTAACAATTGAAGACTAATTAAGACCATATTATCCTACTGAGCAGGGACATCACAAATGAGTTATACTCTGGATAACATCTAAGCCAGCTTACCACCAAAGCCAACCCTCGCATATAAGGATCTATTGAAACACACCTGATCCCAATAATAAGGCTGCCTCATTTAATTCAATCCCTAGAGAACTTATGAAAATTCAATACGCAACCTACACATGTAGACGTTTACGCATGAACTCCCACTTCTCACATGAAATAAATGTTTGTTTTAAGAAATCCTATCTATTAGAACTTATGAATAATAAATTAAGTAAGCTACACGTGTAGACGTTTACCTAATAAATTACCCACTTCCAATATAGGATCGCTTTGTGGAGGTCTTACTAAATTATGAGCTTAGTAAGTTTTAGTACATATGGTTCAATTGCATAGATTATTTTATGTAGCCATAATTATAACATTGCTAAAATTCTATCATGCATAGCATGAACCCTGAATTTATAGTTATAATTAATTACACAAAATAAATCACAAAGCATGCTTTAAAGCTGTAAATAAAAGCAGTAAACGTGCTCCTATTATCTACAACATGCTTATATGCTGCACAATTAAATTAAACACATATATCATGCGAAGACAGATAATAAAACAAATAAAAAAACGTCCTCGTGGCCCCATGATACAAAAATAAAAATAATTCTAACTATTACAAGTTGGAATTAATTATACAGATCTTCGACTGGGCTCCCACTACTTGGACTGTGATCTAAATTTATTTTCTGAATCTGGGCCTTCAAGATTTGATCCATCAGAAAATTGGACAACTGGGCTAGTTAACCAAATCGCAGGCCTAGGGACACATTGCAAGCCCAATAGCCCGCGAGAACTTGGCCCGACGAGCCACCACCGGCGAACCACCGCCGCCGCCGCAAGGGCTCTCGGAATCGCGCAGCTGCCATGCACGTACGTGCATGGTTGCAGCCCGCGATTCTTCCTCCTCCAGCCGTCGCTCGTTTCGCATGCCACCGCCCCGGCTTGCCCCGACCGTTGCCCGAACCACCGTGCACCATCTTCTCCACTGTCGGTTATCACAACTCGCCGGAAAATGCGCAGGGAGCGCAATGTGAGAGATGCACGCGCAACGCGCAAACCCTAGGGTTTGTGATGCCCGGCGCGCACGAGCCACCCAGTCGGACCGCCCCCAGCCTACGCATCCAGCCACGAGCTGCCGCCATCACCACCTGGCCCCCCCCCCCCCCCCCCCCCGCCGACGCCGACCGAAGGGAGGGAGGAGCGCCTGATATGTGTGTAAAATGACTTGTTTTTCGATCTTGAGCGTGCATGTTTGTGGCCATTTTACCCTCATATCATGTACCTTCGTTGTTCTTTTGTCTTGTTTTCGTGTTTTTGTGTTTGAAATGTTGCAGGAAGTGTTTTGAGCATAATATAGCATATTTGGTGGAGTTTTAGAGGAAAATCATCCGAGTTTGGAGTCCGAGGAGGTTAGGTTCGTCCGAGCGGAGCGAAAGGAGAGTTTCGGAGGCTTGGAGGAGTGGCCCGGCTGAGCGAAGCAAGCTCGGCCGAGCTGAGCCGGACAGAGGGCTTGCTCAACCGAGCAGTGCAGGCTCTACCGAGCCATGCTGACAGAGTGCAGGCTCGGTCAAGCGGTTCTGGCTCGGCCGAGCTAGAGCGGGTTCTCCCATCTTCCCACGGTCTCAAGGAAGGCTCGGGCAATCCGAGGCCCTACTTGCTTGCCTATAAAAGGGGGAAAATCAATTAATTGAAGAACTTTTGGCCAAAATTAGAATAACTGCCACGATACTTTTCCCTAGATTCATCTCCAAACCTTTCCCCAACCAAATTTAAGGGGTATCAAGCCACATTCCATCCATTTGGTGAAGATTGAAGAAGGAAGAGAGGTAGATTGGATTCAAAGAAGACAACCGAAGGAGATCAATCGTTGACCTTGAAGTTTTGTAATGAATTCTTTCAATTTCCAATTTGTTTTGTACTTAACTCAAGGTATGGAGGACTAATTTCATTAGTGAGTGTTGTATAATGGATATTGTGATGAATTGAATCGATTATGCTTGTTTACTTTCCTATGAGGGGTTGATTTGCACTTGAGCTTGTTTCTTGCCTATTAGGTGTAGGTAATAGCCAGCCTTTAGGTAGTTGACGTGAACGTTGCAGCCAACACGCGGACGGAATCGTCGTGATAAGTGCATAATCTTATAATTCTAGTTCCAATCCATGTGCGGTGCTAGGATTGTAGGGCGATAATTGACGGTCGATTGGGAGTGGCCTAGGAGTTAATAACGTAGTTGTTTGCAATTCCTAGTGTCATTTACCGCTAGTTATCCGTAGCAAGTGACTAGCGACATTAGAGTCGGTAGCTCAACCTCATAGGAATTAAAATTCGTTTGCAACATAACTTGGTTTAAATCGGAACAATTGAAGTTTACAGACACTCACTATCTTCTAAGATTGTCGGGTTTGTTATCTTAATCTACCTAAACCATTGATTGAATTACACGATTGGAGTAGTTATCAATTTGTTTGATAATTGATTGTTTGCATTTAAAGCTTAGTTTACGATTCATTGCCTAGATAGATGAGAATCAACGACTTTTGAGTAACCTACCTATTGGTACCCTTCAATTGAGTAGATGATATCCACTTGAGCAAATTAGAAAAGAGATCGGATTGATAAATTTAACGTGTTAATTGTGTGTGCTTCACGCGGCTATCACGTTTTTGGCGCCGTTGTCGGGGAATCTTTTAGTAGGTCTTGTGGAATTATTGAAAGTTGAAGTATGGTATGCTAGGTTTTTGAGAAAATGTTTTTGTGAATAGTGTTACTAACATTGTTTTGATTGATATTTGTGTTTGTTTGTTTTTGTTGAATTGTTTACTTGTAGTTGGTTTTGTAGATTTTTCCTAGGTGGTTTATGATCACACGATCGAAGGCTAGAGAGATCGAGGAAAGGAATTTCCGAGAAAGAAGAGAAAATATTCAAATTGAGTTTGATATGGCTAACCACGGAGAGGACACGGTTAGGATAGAAGAGTTGGAAAGGCAACTCGAGTTGATGAAAGCCATGATCAATGAGAGGAATGGTCTGAGGAGACCACTTCAAAACCTTTTTCGACCTCAAGGGGGGCCGATTACGGGAGGTTTTCGGTTAGGAGTAAATGCTACGCAGTTTGAGATAAAGCCGCAATTGGTCCAAATGATACAAAACAACCAATTTGGGGGGCTTGTTACCGAGGATCCTAATGTGCATATATCTCGATTTTTGGAGATTACGGACACAATAAAGATCAACCAAGTCCCTCAAGATCAAATACGGTTGCGGTTGTTCTCATTTTCCTTGAGGGATGGAGCAAGAAATTGCTTTGAAGGATTGGATAAATTGAATATTGCTTGATGGGAAGAATTAAGAGAAAAGTTTCTATTCAAGTTCTTTCCGCCGAGTTTGACTTTGAAAATGAGAGCCGACATAACGTCTTTTGGACAAAGGTATGATGAGCCACTTTATGAAGCGTGGGATAGGTTTCGTGAGCTACTTCGGAAATGTCCAAGACATAGTCTCTCTAGGAGTCAACAAATTTGCCAATTTTATGGAGGATTGAATTATGAAACGAAGGTGATGTTAGATGCTTCATCGGGAGGAGCATTTCTTGATCTTGAAGAGGAAGAAGCTTGGAGAACTATTGAGAAAATGGCTGAGAATAGTTTCCATTGGCCTAAGGAACGCAAGGATTATCGATCGGTTAAGTCGGTAAATGAGGCCAAGGAAAGTGAGGAATTCAAAGAGCAATTGGCGGTCATGCAAAAGAAGCTTGATGCATTGTCCACATCGGGAAATAGAAATGAGGATATGATGGTAGTTCGGCATGAAGAGTCGCATCCGGAGAGTTTGAATTTTGTTAATCAAAGAATGGGGTTCAATGCTCGTCCCCAATATAATCTGCCGGGAAACATGTATTACCATCTGTCCAACCGATTTCACCCGAATTTCTCCTATGCTAATCCAAACAACGATCTCAATCCTCCATTACAAATTGAAGGGGGAAGTGGTGGTCAAGGATATGCTGGGGGAAATAGTAGGTATGCAAACCAAGAACCGAGGAGGAATTTTAATTAAGAAATGGATAAGAGATTTGAAAAGTATGATGGCATGTTTGCTGAAATCCAACTTCAAATTTCTTCCATTGCGAAGCAATTAAGTGGTAAGCACCAAGCTGGGAAATTTCAAAGTGATACGGAAGTGGTGCAAAAGAAAGGTTGTAACATGGTAGAAGGAGAGAGTAAAATGGAAGAAAACTTGGAAGTAATGACTCCTAAGTTGGACATAGTTGAGGTTGAGGAAGAGTTTGAAGTAGAAATTGAGAACAAAGAATCGGAAAATGATGAGTAAACTGAGAACGTGAGTTTCTTTGACTATGTGAAGAAAGGTGACATCGAAATGCCTTTACCGGAGGAGATAGAAAGGGTACCTATGTTGGATAAGTTAGTTGAAGGAGAAGAGATCTTGGATAGTATCACTTGTGAACTTGAAGAGAAAAATATTGCTAGTAAAAAGGATGATCCCGGAGGTTTTGTGATTGGATGTAAGATTGGTGAAACTTGTATTGAGAAGGCATTGTGTGATTCCGGAGCAAGTGTCAACATTATGTCATGGGACTTGTATAAGGAATTGCAGGTTGGAAGCTTAAAACCTACAAGCCAAGTCCTTCAATTGGAAAACCATGCTCTGTTTTGCCCGAAGGGGGTTGTTGAAGATGTCCATATCGAAGTGTTGACGTTTACCTTTTCGGGAGACTTTCTTGTAGTTGACATGAAAAATAAGTGGGGTATACAACTAATCTTCGGGAGGCCATTTTTGCATACGACCGATGCCTTATTTGACATGAAACATGGTGAACTTACATTCCGTTGTTGTGGCAAGGAAGTGGTGTTTTCTTTACCTCCGAAGAATGTAGATGCAAGTGAAGTTGAGAAAGCTGGGAAAAAGAAAAGGATGAAGGATGTGCTTGATCCATGTTTAGATGTCATGAGGAAGGAAGGTGAAGTCAATGAGGATCCGGGGGAGGAAGAGGAACTTGATCAAAATTGTATGAAGAAAGCTCGAGTAGATACGGATCCACCACGAAGTGCAAGAAGGAAGCTTCTTTTCCCGGAGGATCATGTGGAAATAAGTCAAGGTATGAGTTCCGGTTCAGCACCTTTTGACCATGATTGACATGAGGTATGATCGTCGAGCTTTCGATGTTAAATAAGCGCTTATTGGGAGGCAACCCAATGTTTAAATTTTGTTAATTTGCATTTTTTAATAATGGTTTGTTATTGATTTTTGTTGAATAATGAGGTTGTTGTTGTGAAGGGTTCCTAATTGTTTGTGGTGCTACACTTTCATTTGACAATGTGTGTATGAAGGATGGAAATGTTTGACAGCAACGGGATCGGAAGGATGTCGAAAAGAGGGCGAAAGAAGGCATGAAAAGGGGGAGCTCGGTCGAGCGAAGTAGGCTCGGCCGAGCTGGATCGAAGCAGGGGGACAGAGCCCTCGCTCGGCCGAGCAAGGCAGGCTTGGCCGAGCTTAATCGTGCCAGCCCCATTCGCGCAACAAATTCTTTACTCGGCCAAGCCATCTGCCGCTCGGCCGAGCCGCGCGCTATTTTATAAGTTCAGTCGAGCAATTGCTCGACCCATTTGCATCTCGGTTGAAATTTCTCTTCTCCAAATTTCTTTAACCCCTTATTGCTGTGAATTATCCTCATCTCAC
Organism: Plectranthus barbatus; assembly: GCA_026898455.1. Lineage (NCBI taxonomy): Eukaryota > Viridiplantae > Streptophyta > Magnoliopsida > Lamiales > Lamiaceae > Plectranthus > Plectranthus barbatus. The sequence continues at coordinate 440,707 of JAPKLW010000164.1, forward strand.
CTTTCAATTTTACTTATGGCTAATAGGCATGAAATCAGGGTTCCTTCCTTTTCTTCCATTTGCAGGCCTGAGGGTTTTAATGACGATGAATATGCACGGTACATTGAGTTGACACAAAAGCAAGTGATTGGAACTACATACTTATGCCGAGAAACTTTGGAAGCTTTGGATTTGAAGAAGGATATTTGGAGTTTGCTCACTCGAATGGGATGGAAGAAATTGCTCTATGGGAGATGGCCGACGTATGTGAGGTTGACGAGGGAATTCTTGGCCTCTGTTCATGTCATTTGGAATGCAAACGGTGTTCCAGTTCTGGTAAAATTTAAACTCACTGGTCAAGAGTTTTCTTTGTGGAGACAAGATATTGATAGGATATTTGGGTGTTCAGTTCAATCTGTGTGTGTATTTGATGAGCTTAATCCTCTTGAATTTTGGGAGTCAATTTCTGGAGTTATTGTTTCTGGTGATTTTGATGTGCAGACTTGTAGGTCATTTATGATTAAGAATCCTATCATTTGTTATCTCCACAAATTGTTAGAGGGGTGGTCATGTTGTTTTGATGGATCTGGTGCTGTTAATATTTCTAATTTTCAGTTTATGTTTTGCTTTGTTGAATGGACTGGATTTGTCCATTGGTGGATGGTTAATGGAGAGTTGGAACAACACTTGCAAATCTGCAAATTCAATTATCTGTGGTGGTGGCTTGATGCTGCCAATTTTTGAATTTTGTGGTGTTGTTGGGTCAGGAGTTTTTGCTCCGGGTTTGAGCCTTGATACAACTGCATTCGTTACGAAAGCTTTTTTGGTCCCGTATAAGTTTGATGATTGTTATTTCTACAAATTTGTTGATATAGGAATTGAACTGCCTAACCATGCGTTGATTGAGATTGATGATCTGCATGACCATTCCAACTGGTTGATGAATTCCGAAGCTCATCTGGATATGTCTAGATTAATTGTTGCTCGGTGTGAAGAGGTGATTCCGATGCCATGTCAGCATTGCTTCAGTATTCAGCATCTACAGGATGAAGAGGACTAACGCCAGCAGCAGCCGGATGCCATGGAATGAGAGTGCACCGTTTACCTTTTTACAAACTTAGTCTCACTTGACTAAGTTTGGGGGAGTGGATGGTATCCGGTGCTCTTCTCTGGTTTACTCTTCTATCCCTATCTCTATCTTTATCCTTAGCTTAGATTTAGTTTGTTGGATTTGAATAACATTGATCATTCGATATGGTTGTAATATGATATTGATCTACTTTTTCTTGACTTTGGATTTTGGATGTTGAATTGATTTGATTCTATTTGAATGGTTGTTGATGAATCATATTGGCAAGCTTGCATGAGATTTAATTCTTTCTATTCGGTTTTGGTGTGTGGATATTTACAATGGGTTGGTATGAATGGTGGTGCTAGTGGATAAATGTTATAATTTTTCTTGAGATATTGGTTTGTGGAAAGATTGGTGGATATGAGAGCTTTATTGACTTTATTATGCTCAATTGTTTGGTGGTGTTGTATTGATGTGTAGTAGGTGCAAATAAGGAATGGAGAGCGGTTTGATCATGTCTACCGATGGGTAACACCTTCTATCGTTTCTCCTACCATTTAGTTTCAATTCAATTGTTCTTGGCATGTAGATTGTTAACTAGTATGTTGTGTGCTTGTGTTGCGTTTGTGTGATGAACCCAAACGAGAATTGGAGATTTGAATCATGATTTACTTGGTAAGGCTTGAGATTTACTTTGACCAATGATAGGGCATAATCTAGTTGTTAAGGCGTGCTCGAATTTAACTTTTAAATTGCCGAGTTTCGTGCGAGGTTAATGCCTAGGACTTGACAAAAGCCGAGAGTTTTTTAGCCTTGATATTGTCATACTTTGATCGGTTGTGAGTGGTAAGGTTGAGAGCACAAAATCTAGAACTTGAATATATTCTCTATCTATTTGGCATGAGTTTGGTAACTAAAAGATGATCTTAGGTCATCGATTCTTAGTCCTTCCTTTCACTTTGGGAGTATAAGGTTGTTGATATCATAATTTTGCCCTTCATACCTTTGTTTCCCGTGATTGTGCTTAAATGGAGAATTTTCTTTGAAATTATTAGGACAAAATTTGGGGGGAATGAGTGTATGAGGGTGAATACGGAGATGAGAGTTGGGATGGGAATCATTTGGTATCTTTGAGTTGTGATTGTTGAGGCAATAAAAGTATTAATTGTAGGATTGATATGAATCCTAGAAAAATGGGTACCAACTAAAATTTGGGTACTTAAAAGAAAAAAAAAAGAAGAGAAAAAGAAAAAGAAAAGCATCATGAATAAAAAAAATGATGGTGCTAGAAAAATGAGAAATAGAAAGAAAAGAAAAATATACATGAGAATTGATTGATGAAAAAGCCTCAAGGTTAGAAGTGGATTGAAGAGAATAAGTTTGGGGGTTTTGGGATATGGAGAAGTTCGTCACTTTAGCCCAAAACCACTTACCTTTTAGTAAGCCACTTTATAACCGAAAACAAGACCTTTTTTTATTTTAGGAGCCAACTCATTATAGTATAGTGGTGAGAATTGTTTCAAGCCTATGGAAATTGTGCTCAATATCTTGTGAATGAGTGAAATTCCATCAATCCCTAAAACACGTAAGGGAGTGCTTTCATTTCTTTATCCAACGTTAATGAGTGGTTTGAGTCGTTAGCATTAACCGTGTCACAAAGTTAGGTGATAATCTCGTTTGATAAGAACATGCTAAGATGACTATGATGAGCTATGAAGTTGTTTGATGAGGTTCATTGATTGCTTTGCTTTGTTTTGATTGAGGACAATCAAAGTTTCAAGTTTGGGGGATTATGATATGTGTGTAAAATGACTCGTTTTTCGATGTGTGAGCGTGCATGTTTGTGGCCATTTTACCCTCATATCATATACTTTCGTTGTTCTTTTGTCTTGTTTTCGTGTTTGAAATGTTGTAGGAAGTGTTTTCAGCATAATATAACATATTTGGTGGAGTTTTGGAGGAAAATCGTCCGAGTTTGGAGTCTGAGGAGGTTAGGTTCGTCCGAGCGGAGCGAAAGGAGAGTTTCAGAGGCTTGGAGGAGTGGCCCGACCGAACGAAGCAGGCTTGGCCTAGCTGAGCCGGATAGAGGGCTAACTCGGCCGAGCAGTGCAGGCTCGACCGGGCCATGCTGACAAAGAGCAGGCTCGGTCGAGCGGTTCTGGCTCGGCCGAGCCAGAACAGGTTCTCCCATCTTCCCACGGTCTCCAGGAAGGCACGGGCGAGCCAATTTCGGCTCGGGCAATCCGATGCCCTGCTTGCTTGCCTATAAAAGGGGGAAATCAGTTAATTGAATAACTTTTGGCCAAAATAAGAATAACTGTCACGATACTTTTCCCTAGATTCATCTCCAAACATCTCCCCAACAAAAATCAAGGGGAACCAAGCCACATTCCATCCATTTGGTGAAGATTGAAGAAGGAAGAGAGGTAGATTGGATTCATAGAAGACAACCGAAGGAGATCAATCATTGACCTTGAAGTTTTGTAATGAATTCTTTCAATTTCCATTTTGTTTTGTACTTAATTTAAGGTATGGAGAACTAATTTCATTAATGAGTGTTGTATAATGGATATTGTGATGAATTGAATCGATTATGCTTGTTTACTTTCCTATGAGGGGTTGATTTACACTTGAGCTTGTTTCTTGCCTATTAGGTGTAGGTAATAGCCAACCTTTAGGTAGTTGACGTGAACGTTGCAGCCAACACGTGGACGGAATCGTCGTGATAAGTGCATAATCTTATAATTCTAGTTCCAATCCATGTACGGTGTTAGGATTGTAGGGCGATAATTGACGGTCGATTGGGAGTGTCCTGGGAGTTAATAATGTAGCTGTTTGCAATTCCTAGTGTCATCTACCGCTATTTATCCGTAGCAAGTGACTAGCGACATTAGAGTCAGTTGCTCAACCTCATAGGAATTAAAATTTGTTTGCAAAATAACTTGGTTCAATTCGGAACAATTGAAGTTTACAAACACTCACTATCTTCTAAGATTGTCGGATTTGTTATCTTAATCTACCTAAACCATTGATTGAATTGCACGATTGGAGTAGTTATCAATTTGTTTAATAATTGATTGTTTGCATTTAAAGCTTAGTTTACGATTCATTGCCTAGATAGATGAAAATCAACGACTTTTGAGTAACCTAGCTATTGGTACCCTTCAATTGAGTAGATGATATCCACTTGAGCGAATTAGAAAAGAGACCGGATTGTTAAATTTAACGTGTTAATTGGGTGTGCTTCACGCGGCTATCAGTGCCGCCGGTGTCGCGCGCAGGGCCGTGCTGTGCACGCCTCATGCCCTGTCCGCGCCGCCTTCCCGGCCCCCTGCCTTGCCGCCCCTCGCGTCGCCTGCCCTGGAGCCCCGCACCATGCCTGGCCAACCTCGGCCGCGCGGTTGCTGCCCGTTGCACGCGCGCGCTGCGCGCCTTTGCACCACCGTGCCTGCCATGCGCGACCGCCGTGCATGGCCTTGTTCCTTGCCGACGCTGTCGTGCGTCGTGCGGTCCTTCGTTCTTCGTGTTCTTCAATTTCTTCATTCTCTGTTTTACAGATTTAATTTTTAAATAAAAGATTACATTGAATAAACATAATTACAATTTGAAAATATCTAAATCTAACCTTGGTTTTATCTCGTGGGTGAAAAACGAATCCTTATAAATGAGCGGATTAACCCGAGGACCACGAGAACGAAAAACATAAACATACAATCCATAAAACCCATGCAATCATTCAATAATAATTATCATGCAAATCATAGGCAATATTATTTTTCCGATAGAGCCAATTAATTCAACCTCGCTCTGATACCAATTGAAGGGATTCGCGAACTAAATCACGAAGTCCGTTTGCCAAGGATCATTAATTGGAATATCAAAAATAAATTGTTATGCCTATGATTAATCCTAGCATGCTCCTATTGAATATGCATAAGGGAGTTTATGCGGAATACCTGGATTGCGAAACCGTGAAGAATGAGTGCGCGGAGATTCCTCTTGATCTTTTTCCCACGCACGAAGATTTAATTCCTAACAGATTGAGGAAATAAATCTATGAAAATTATCAAGCAATTTTCGAAAATAAGAAGGAGTGAGAAGAAGAAGATAATCCTCCAGATCTGATCTTTCGATCTGTATCCCAACTCAATCTGAATATCTGGTGAAGATTCCCTTCAGATTCCTTGCTCGGTTGAGAAGCAGAACTTCCTCCTCATTTCTCAGATCTAGTCGATCACCACAGCTCCCAAAACCTGGTTTGCTGTGTGCAACTTATGATCTTGCGGTGTGTGTTGAGATCTGAGGAACTGAGGCCTATTTATCGGAAAATACTGGACTTCTATTGGGCTTGAGTTTTATGGGCCAGACCAGGGACCAAAATGTAAATAGCAAATGAGGCCTATCAATTAATTAATTCCCATATTCGACCCAGAATATAATCAATTAATTAATATTGATTCATTCCACCAGAGAATCAATATTGTCCTACCTATTTGCTACCACGTTTTGAGGTACGGGTTGCATGGGCTCGGTATATCCCCACATTTAAGGTTACAGACATTAATTAATTAATTTAAGCTCTGACAAGCTATTTAATTAATTAACATCTTATATTCCTGAGTCAATCCACTCAAACCTTTTCAGTTATGTTTGAACTTAATCAGCCTGCAGGACTTTAGCATAACGAACCTTTTGAGCTGTTCAGGGAATCTCACCATCCTATACTGGATGTGGTTACCTAGTTCCAGTACCAGACAATCATACACAAACTACTATTACCCAAGATACAGATATACAAGCTCAACTATAGCCTTTCACTGTAACTCAAAGTAATACACAATCTGCATATACTTTTGTACCTTCATACAGGCTTAGGATCTCATCAAGCCACAAAGATCTAGATTCTTTTAATATCAGATAAAAGAATCGATCTCGACTTAGGTCCTTATCAATGTGCGCCCAACACCAGCATACCAAGCCATTCAAGATAAGATGCTTATTACTGCGTATGCTGCAGCCTACACCGATAGTTTATCCTGGAACTGTCTCAGCTGTGATAACCATTTATATCTCGCTAGGTCAAATGATCCATACGATCTTCCATGATATTCTACACACCGTATGATCTCCCTATCGACGAGATAAGATTATAATTGCGTTTGCGACACATGTTTGTTAATTCAGACAGGAGATGAACATACAACATTTATGATTCCCAGTATATTAACCAATCGACCTTGTACATAATATAACAATCATAATGATTTCAGTATATAATTCCATCACGTAGTGTGCACAAGTCTAGGAAGTGATTTAGGCCATCATTGTTTAGCCCTTGTCTCATACACTGTTCTATTTGAAAAATTATCCATAGTTAGCCCTTTGAGCCTATGCGTTTTTCTTTCTTTGTCTATAAAGTTGAGAAAAAGTGATATGATCACTTTTGTCTATAAGATGTGGGTTGGGTATATTTGTTTGAGAAGGATAAGATATTAACTGTGGGTGAACAAAAGATTGAGCTCTAGAAAAAAAAAAAGTTGTATTATGTTATCCATATAAGCTCTAGTTTAATCAATAAATTTATATTAAGAGCATAAAAGGATTGGAAAAATGTGGAAAGAAAGAGAAAAGAGCATTGTCATGTATTGAATAATTCAAGGTGTTAGGAATATTGTTAGATATTACAAAAACCCGTTAGATTGTAATTGATTCATAGTCTTAGGATAATATGTTTTGGTGCATCAAAGCCCTAGCAACTGAGTATCGAGTAATTTGTAAAAGTCCTGTATAGGAATTCATGCTTGAGTTGTAATAAAATTAGAAAGAAAAAGCATCAAGAATGCTGAAGGAGTCAGCTGACTTGATAAATTGCTGAAGATTGTGAAATGAAGAAAGGGCCAGCAAAGCGGAGGAACATCACAAGAATGCTGAAGGAATAACTCCAGCAAAATCCAAAGGTCATATCTCAAACTGATGAGATACCCGACGCATCCAGCGGCCAGCAAACGACAATCAGCAATCAAGAGAAGTTACGGAGTCATGAATCAGACGGATCACAAATCTCAAGGAAACCCGACCAATAAGAGGATAGAATAACCATGATGCACAAAGGAGGTTTCAAAGCTACAACAAAAGATCAGTTCTGACAAAGAAGGCTACAAAAAGATGTTATGCCAATCAGAGACAAGGAGACATGAAGAGTCTTTGTACACTGCAGAAAAAGGAAGAACGCAGATAGGCTAGCAATGCCTTTGAGTCTAACGGATAGGATCTACTCACCTACAAATAGGTGTCATCCTTAATTGATTCAAATTTTCACGAAGTTTTACACTCAGAGATAACAAAAAGGAGATCAAATACATTCTCTACATCACGCAAACACATCCAAGCTAAGTTCTTGACAGAAGCTTTCCATAAGCTTTCATCTCTAAAGCTCGAGACCTGCGAAGTTAAACTTCCAAGGTTACTTTCGGATTCTTTCTACTCTGGAAAGAATCTAGCAGTCACGATTGCCATGCAAATGTGATTCTTACGGGCAACGCCAACACAACGATAGGTTTCGGGAAGAACGATATATAAAACTCCCAACAGTCGACGTCTAAGGAGAAGGGAGGTTTGTCCTCACTCTACGAAGCGACACCGGTTGAAGATTGGAGATCGAGGTGCTTGAAGGTGCGCGCTGACCAGATGGAGGTGCTGCTCAATGTTAGAGATCAGGTCTGACCTTGTACTCATTCTTCTAGTGAATTTTCGATCGGAGGACTGAAGAGTGGACGTAGAAGAATTGTTCGTACCACTATAAATTCCTTGTGTTCTTTACTTCTTTATATTGTTATATTCTGCGCATACATATTTGAAACTCAACATATCAAGTATTGAAGTATAAACTGCAATATTGGGATTAATGATTATTTTAGCTAAAACACATTTGATAAACCCTTGCTAAGTCGAGACCTTAGCAAGATAAGTGCAAGATAAAATTAATACTTCCGCTGCATACAAAAACACTATGATCGGGGACCAACAAGTGGTATCAGAGCGGTTGGTCTTTACAAACTAGCTGCTTCTAAGTCGCTTAGGACCAGATCCAAATCTTCCTTGTATATTTGTGTTTCTGTGTTTGGCTCAGGATTGAAGAAATGGCGCACAACGCGAAGCTCGCAAAGTTCTCTCCAGAATCCTACTCTACCTGGTAAAAGAGGTCGTTGATCACTCTGATGAATGTGCATCCCGAAATGAGACAAGTGATCGAGAAAGGACCACTTAAAATCCAGAATGTAAAGACAAGGGTCAGAGAAGACGTAGAAGGACCAGACGAAATGGTAGACAAGCCATATGAAGAATGGACTCAAGAAGAGAGAGTGCGTGATCCTAAATTATGTAACCATAGATTTAATATTAGGTGCATTATCACCTGTATTAATGGCAGAAGCTTTGGAGTACGAAAATGCCAAAGAAATGTGGGATTTTCTTGGTACTCTAAGCAAAGAGACTGATCAAATGAAGAGAAACAAGCTACAACAATGGATAGACAGGTATGAATCTTTTCGATTGATTCTAGGTGAAACCATCAAGGACATGGAGGACAGATTCAACAACATTGTAGCTGAGTTGAAGAAATTGGGAAGAAAGTACGAGCTTCCTGACATGAACTCAAAGATTCTCTTAAGACTTCCAAAGGAAGATTGGTTCGTCAAAGTAACCAGTCTAAAGGAGAAAGATATGACAGCAATCAGCACCAAAGATGTCTTTGCTCAACTGAAGGACCACGAATGGGAAATCACATAGATCAACAAACATGAAGTTGTTCGTGTTGGAGTAGTCACTGAAGAACCAGTAGAAGATACTACATTCTTCGTGAAAAAAGATGGACAAAAGTGGAAAACAAAGAAGCCATTTCACTCAGATCGACAAAGGAGATTCCTTCCACCAGTGAATCCAAATTCAAAGAAGTGGAATGCTCAGTCAGCAAACTGGAAGAACAGATGAAAAGGCTGCAGAAGCTGCTGATGAAAGCCAAAGGGAAAAGGGAGGATTTCCAGCAAAGTTAACCAGCAGACAACAGAAATGACAAGAAAGCGCCAAGAACATGCTACGAATGCGATTCCCCGGATCACCTGAAGTTTGAATGTCCACGAGTAGATCCAGAAAAAAGGGAAAGACTGAGGATGTTGTTTGAAAGGCGAACATCAAAAGCTGTCACCAAAGCATTGTTGACAAGGATGAAAATACCAGACATCCCAGATTATGACGATGAAAATTACTCAGCAGAAGATAAAGAGGATGTTCTCATGGTATTCATGGCGGATATCAATGAAGAGCAGACAAAAGAATCAGCTCTAGCTGCCACAGAAAACCAGGTAACACACTTTACTATGTCCATTACGTCTACTTCTGATAACATGCATGATACTGCTGATTCATATTGCTCAGAATCAGATGAGATAACGATAGAATATTTGCTGAAAGAGTTTTCAAAAGTTCATGCATTAAAGGACATTTTAGTAAAAGAAAATTCCTCTCTGAAATTTCAACTTTCTAATTTGACCAATGAGATTGAAAAATCTAGGTCAGCAGAAGAGGAACTTTCAAAAGTGAAAACTGAATTCTTCTCCTTGAATGAGAAATTTAGCATTTTAAAACAGGAGAATAAGGTTTTGAAATACAATAACTCCGTGCAAAGTGTGTGTCAATGCAAATTTTCAAAAAGCACGAGAGATCTGAATGACATTTTAAGTGTGCAAAGAAGTTCTAAAAACTTCGCTGGAATAGGTTTTGATAGAGAAATGTCTTGCGATGCTTAATCCAGTAAGACAAAGAAGATTATTTTTGTCCCAGTAGATTCAGCATACTGCTAGAAAAGACAAGAGAGAAAATCCTAAATCAACTGCTCAGCAGAGATGTTGGCAGACCAGTATCCATCAGCTGACTACTCAGCAAAGACTTAACTACAAGTCTGCTGAAAATAGACTAGCCAAGTCTAAGTACGCAACCCAGCAGACTGTTCCATCTTTTAGGAAGGTTCATACAAATGCTAGCAAGGCTAAGCAATTTGCTGAGATTGCAAGGAAGCCAGCATACACTCCAAGTAGAAGGAACATCTACTTGAGGCCAAAGTCTAAAACAAATCATTTTCAAAAGATAGTGATGGCTCAACACACCACTACACATTCCCTTGCAGACTTCAATAAATATGCCAAAAGGAACGGAAGGGTAGTGAAACGTGATATCGAAACCACAAAAGTCTGGATTCCCAAAGGAATAATCCAGAAAACTAATCCTGCAGGACCCGTAATTGATCGGGTACCAAAAATATAACTTTCTTATTTTGCAGGAACAGGGTCCATGAGGAAGAACTTCAAAAAGACTCAAAGAATGGATCCTAGATAATGGATGCTCAGGTCACATGACAGGAGATGAAGAAATCTTTACAGAGCTTCACAAGTTCGGAGGAGTTTCAGTCTTATTTGGAGATAACTCCAGGACTAGAGTAATCGGAAGAGGGTGCATCGATCATAATGGAATGCGAATAATAAACGTTGCCCACATCGACAACCTCAAGCACAATCTACTGAGCATCAGTCAGCTAAGTGAAAATGGATATATTGTTTCTTTCTTTGACACAGGTTGTGAAGTTGCTGATAGGACCACTGGTGAAGTAAAGCTTAGAGGAGTCAGGAAAGGAGGACTCTACGCTGCCGATTGGGAAAGTGGTCAACAAGCTTCATGCTTTATAGCATTCAGCAAAGAATAGACAAACTGGCTATGGCACAAAAGGCTAAGCCATCTAAACTTTAGGACTAATAATTATATTGTCAAGAATAACATTGCTGCAGGTTTACCTCAAGAAATCTTCAAAAAGGAAGGATTATGCAGAGCCTGTCAACAAGGGAAACAAGTCAAAGCGTCCTTCAAATCCAATCCAGAAAAGACCACTTCAAACAGAATCCTTGAGCTGCTACACATGGATATATTTGGCTTTGTGACCCCTCCCACTGTAGGTAACAAACAATATACTTTAGTTGTTATTGATGATTATTCCAGGTACACATGGGTGAGGTTACTCAAAAGCAAGGATGAGGTGAAGATTATCCTTCCGGAGCTAATACTCAGAGTTTAAAATGACAAAGAGCTCACGGTAAAAAGGATAAGATCCGACATTGGTACAAAATTCTGTAACGGAGCATTGATAGATTTCTGCGTTGATGCTGGGATAGGACATGAGAGGTCCACCGCAAGAACACCCGAGCAGAATGGCTTGGCAGAAAGAAGAAACAGGACTCTCAAAGAAGCTGTGCGAACAATGCTCGTGGATACAGATCTGAGTTTAAGGTACTGGGGAGAAGATGTTATGAATGTTTGCTACACACAGAACAGAAGCGGAATAAATCTTCGCTTCAATAAGACTCCCTACGAAATATATCATGGTCATAAGCCTTTTTTAGCTCATCTTCGTGCTTTTGGTTCACCATGTTATATCCATAAAAGTGGGAAGTCAATGTTAAGTACTTTCTCTCCAAAAGCTGACGAAGGAGTGTTCCTAGGATATGGACATCCATCTCACAAAGGATATAGAGTACTTAATAAGAAAACCAAACTTGTGGAAATAACATGCAATGTTATTTTTGATGAAGCTACTTTAGTGCGCAGGACCATGAGAAATCAAAGAGATGAGACTCATGAAACCAATGATGTCAATGGATCTTCGGGCCTGAATACTTTTGAAGTTGAACCAATTGATCCGACTAGGTTAATGAGTGAATCACCATCTCTACTGGAGACCTTGACTGATCATCGGACAGTCAAGAGGGTCGGTTATGCAACTGGTAATGCTGAGGCTACCATAAATTCACTCAAAGAGCCTACATGTCAAAAGGGAACTCAAGGAGATGAAGCTGTCAATCAGAATGAGGATACAACTAATGGTTCCCAGAATGGAGACAGGATCATTAAAGATAACTCTGCTGAAGACAATCAGGAGCAGACTGCTGAAGACAAAAATCCTACACCAGTATTCCTGAATCCAGCAGATAACATGCTAGAAGATAGCCACTCAGCAGAAGACACCTCAACAAGTGTAGCAGACAGCTTGGAAAACCTACAGCTTGTTGACGTACGAGTCTCAAAATAACCCATCGGACCAACCATCAGTCAAGACATTCCAGTAGAAGAGCTACAAAGACCTAAATGGCTGCTTAAAGATCATCCGATGGAAGCAATTCTAGGAGATATTGTAGATCCAATCTGAACTAGTCACAGTGCCATGCTAGCCTGCTTCATATCTAAAGAGGAGCCTACTAAAGTAGTAGATGCACTCAAATAAGTTGATTGGATCAACGCAATGCAAGAGGAACTAGCAGAGTTCACAAGGAACCACATATGGGATCTCGTCGATCGACCGACACATCAGTCAGTAATAAGAACCAAATGGGTATTCAAGAATAAGCTAGACAAAAATGGAGTCATCATTCGCAACAAAGCCAGACTTGTGGCCAAAGGATATACACAGTGCGAAGGAATATACTTCGATGAAACTTTTGCTCCAGTAGCTTGACTTGAAGCAATCAGGTTATTCCTAGCATATGCTGCCCATCATGGTTTTACTGTGTTTCAGATGGACATCAAGAGCGCATTCCTGAATGGTGAATTAAATGAGGAAGTCTACGTGGAGCAACCTCCAGGATTCGAGCACGGTAAAAAGGTGTAGAAACTACGAAAAGCTCTCTATGGTCTAAAGCAAGCCCCAAGAGCTTGGTATGAGACGTTATCCCAGTTTTTGCTGAAGAATGGATTCAGGAAAGGAAAGATCGACAGGACACTATTCTTGATCAAAGATGCTGTAAACATTCTACTAGTCAAAATCTAAGTGGATGACATCATATTTGGATCAAGAAATCTAAATCTCTGCGAGAAGTTTGCGCGACTTATGCAGACTAACTTTCAGATGAGTATGATGGGAAAAATGTCATACTTTCTAGGTCTACAAGTTCAACAATCCAGTGATGGGATATTCATTCATTAGAACAAGTGTACCAAAGATCTCATCAACAAATTCTGTCTAGAGAAGACAAAGACGCTGCGGATTCCAATGAGCACAGCCTGCCATATCTCAATGGATGAAGAAGGCGAATCCATAGATCCAACAGATTATAGAGGAATAATTGGCTCCTTGCTATATTTGACAGCCAGCAGACCATACATATCGTATGTTGTAGGCATATGTGCTAGGTAAGCAAATCCAAAGAAATCGCACATGGAATACGCACGAAGAATTGTCAGATATCTGAAAGGAACAGAATCTTTAGGAATTTGGTATCCCAGAGCAGATGATCTCACACTTGTAGGATACTCTGATTCAGATTTTAAAGGCTGGAAAATTGACCAAAAGAGCACGAGCGGAGCATGCCAATTGCTAGGTCATAAGCTGATAAGCTGGTTCAGAATGAAGCAACACTCCGTAGAAACATCCACAATGGAAGCAGAATACGCAGCTGCCGCAAGGTGCTGTACACAAGTGTTTTGGATTAAGCAACAACTTCAAGATTATGAAGTGAGCACTGGTTGTGTTCCTATATATTGCGACATCATTCCAGGACAAAGCACATCGATATCCGATATCACTTCATTCGAGATCATGTTGAGAAAAAGGATATCTCAGTGGATTACATCAGAACATAGGATCATCTAGCAGACATATTCACCAAACCTCTAGCAGAAAACAAGTTTAAGGAGCTTTGTCTTAAGCTCGGTCTATTGGAGTTAGATGAGGTTATTGAGGAATGAGTCCCAACTCTCATTCTATTCTAGGTTTTTCTTTCTCAAGAATCGGAATTCTATAGTCGTTTGGATTTCTTGAAGATTATGCGGGATAAGACTGTGTCCTAGCTCACACTCTTCAGAAAGAAAATACTGAAATTTTAACAGATTGCTGAGTCTCAGCTCTCAGCAATCCAAATGATTAGATATAAGAGAATATTGATTCCAGCAGAATAAGTCAAGAGATTGCTGAGTCCCAGCTCTCAGCAGAAGAAAAGAGACTACTGAATCGATACATGTTGAATCAATCTTGGGAAATTGATTAGATATGGGAATAAATATCGGGATACTCAACCCACATATTTATTAGAATCATCATCAATGACGAAACAATGATACATATTCGCTATCATTATCGAAGATCTTGTTCAAGGCTCGAGACGATTCAGTTCTTAATATAGTCTCCACGTGAAAAGTCATTGCAAAACCATCGGTTTCCTAGGCAGACTAGGTGATTAGAATAACAAGTGTCTAGGAAGGATTACGTCTATTTAAGAGAGGTTGTCTTCCTTAGAAAACCATATCCCAAAACCTCGAAACCCTAGATCTATCTTCTACCTTCCCCTCCCATTTTTTAAACCCTGCTCGAAGAGATCAGAAATGTCGTCTTTTACCATCTCACCAAAATACCTCCAAACTGGTTTCGAGCAACGTGATTTGGAAGTCTCCAAATTGAGAGGAAGAGTCGTAATCTTCACAAAGATCACATCTAAGAAGATTCTCTGAATTCTCGATTCACCATGGATAATGAGCTTTCTTGTATTAGAACCGAACAGAGATAAGAGGTACATTTTATCAGGCCTTGACAGTTTTCACGTTGAAGAGATATAAACTTGTCAGGTGGGTCTGAGGATGGATAATCATTAATCACTAGAGGATGGGAATTCCTATGGGTAGGGAATCCCATACTATTCTATCCCGATCTCTTTTTCTAGTGTTTCAAAAGCAATGGATTCAGAGGAAAAGAGGGGATGGAGGAAAGGTTTGCCAGTGAAGTGGATACAATCCTAACGTATCCGCTCAGCACTTGAAGCCTCATTTAGCCGTAGATGGTGCAGATGTTACCCATCATACAAATAATAGGAACATCTGTATAGCATCTGGTGCTGATGGAAACTGTGGACAAGAACACTGATCCGTGCAGGTGGTGAGATATGTAGGTTTCAAATTTTTTTCCGTGTTCTGAAGTTTCCACAGGAAAGCCCCAAGGCTGGAAGCTGAAGAGATGTATACATACAAGACATCTCAGCCTTTGATCAAAGAAATTTCTGCGTAAGCAAGGCGGCTTCCAGCAATGAGCTCGGGGAAAAGACCAAGAATGAGCAGATCTATCAAAGGCGTTCATTGGAGCAGTTTGAAGACAAATTGATCATTGTAAACTTGTAGTATTATACTATGCGAAGAGTAACTCTTGTAAATCATTGATATCAATAAAATGCACAATTTGATGACAATACTCTGTTGTCTCAATAATCGCCTAAGTCAAAATGCTAGATCTATACGCTCCTAGTATACTTAGAATCCTATAAAAAATCAGATGATTTTCATGAAAAGATTGAAAACTTAAAGGAAAATCAGATGATAGGAATTCCTTAAGGTCTCCCCAACCCCGTCGGAAGCAGAGTGCTTGAAAGCTCAAATGGAGAATTAATTCAAGCAAATTACTCTCTGGTGACTGCTGAGTCCAAGCTCTCAGCACATCCCCGACAAATACTGAGTCAGAGCTCTCAGTAATAAGACTCTTGAACTTAAAGGGTTCATTGAATCTAAAGAGTCTAGAAGAACCGCTGAATCAAAGCTTTTAGCAGATATCCGGTGAATGCTGAGTCCAAGCTCTCAGCAAATTGATGAAGACTGCTATTTGACTATAGCAAACAAGAACCGAAAAAATTTACTTAGTCCAAGCTCTCAGTAAAGAGACTCTTTGTTATTAAAAGATCAAAAATATTAAAAGAGTCGATATTGTCTACTGAGTCCAAGCTCTCGGTAAAACCCCGAAGAATGCTGAGCACAAGCTCTCAACAGACATATGTAGATTGCTAAGGTTACATCTTGAACAATTGCTAAGTCCAAGCTCTCAGCAGACTATAAGCATCTACTGAATGAAGGACCTTCCAAAATGAATGTTGAGTCAAAGCTCTCAGCAAACAAGGTCTAAGGAGTGAATAAATCACAGCCAACTAAAGGAGTTAAGTACAGATTCCAAGCTTTTAGCAAACTAAGTGATCTACTACATTCTTCTAAAGGGGTATTACAGATAATCGAATGTTGAGTCCAAGCTCTCATAATAGGCCTCTCACATTGCTGGATATGTTATCCACAACAAATGCACATTTGCATGTTGACTAGCAAAAGAGGAAGAGATAATCATTTCAAATATCTCGAAAGGCGGGATTATCTTTTTACAGCGAAGCTATAGAATTCGAATTAATTGAGAAGGAGACACTAGCTCAGGGCGAAGACGAATATTAAGGAGACACGTCAGCCACGCTCAAGTTTCCAAATTAATGGGATGTAAGACGAACCGTCACCAACTGCCCAACCGTCGATTCATCCATATCAGAAGGAGAAGATCCAACCGCTCAAGTAAAGCCAGTTACATGGGATCGTATATCGAAAGTTTGGTTTTGAAATTTTCTTAAGAACCCTAATACTTCCATATCTTCTGATTTCAAAATTTCTTCTGCGCTACACTTTCAAAGTTTTTTAGAAAAAACATCAATGGCAGAATCTTCCAACCGCACTAGTTCCCCTGCAGAGTCATCCGAACAACCCAACATGCCCGAAGAGCCTGAATAATTCCAACCGACATTCATAGACATCTACAAGACAGAGGACATTGACGAATCAATCTCTTACTATTGTCTAGTTGCCGTAAGTCATGGTAAGGAGGCCGGTAAACTCACCTACGAGCAGTGGAGAGCCACTCAAGTCAAGAAAGATAAGATACTCTTTGAGCCGCAATTTAGAAAGCACTGGTGTGAAGTTCTCATAGGTAAAGTGGACCGAGAGAACCTGTTGAGATAATTGTTTGCGGAATCCAAGAAATTTTGTTCGCACATAGTCGCAAAATTCTTCGCTCGCGCAGTAGTTGATAAAGACGAGAAGTCCTTCACCACAAGCGTTTTGAGTATCGAGGTTGTTGTAAGCCCAGAAGTGTTGGAGAAGAAATACGGACTTCAGAACGATGGTGAAGACGTAGCCAACTACAAAATCAATGATGAAGCTGAAATGGAGAGAAGATGGCTGCAATGGAAGACAGAAACCTTAAAAGATTCATGGAAGGTAGCAGCACCGCTACGGTCACTAGAAGAGCCGATGAAGAGCTTAGCACAGGTTGTCATAAGGATGTTAGTAGGTAAAGTTGGTTCGCTTTCTGAACTAAGTGCTAAGAAGTTTGCTGTCATGATGGCGATTGAAGATCAAATTCATGGAAATTGGGCGAAGTTCAACTACACCAAATGGCTAGCGCGCATCTACAAAAACAAGAGTGTGAAGAAAGAGTCAAATTCACTCAAGATGTGGGCTTTGGATTGAAGATAAGCCACTTTTTTGAGGGAATCATACCAGAAGGAAGATACTCCCGCGGTGAGGATTTGATCTACTCCTACTACATACTGCCAACCAGAAAACATCAACCACCGAAGAGCTTCAAAGATCATTTGATTCCGAAAGCAAAGAGCAATGGCAATCCTCATGATCTATGCTCCGACGAAGAGGATCCCCACCAAGGAAATGTTATAATGCCTACTGCAGTTCCGCTTTCTTCGGACGAAGTTGAAGAAGAGAGGCGAAAAACAGAAAAGGATGCCCTGATTACTGAACTTGAAAATTTGGTCGACAATGCATCACAGGAAACTGGTCAACCCCCTGAGCCACCCATTGTGAAGAAGAGGCATACACAAAAAAGCCCTCATCAAAGGAGGAGGAAGCCAATAGGTGATGATGGATTTATATACTGAAAGCATTATGATTGGTATATTATGTACAAGATCGATTGGTTAATATATTGGGAATCATAAATGTTGTATGTTCATCTTTTGTCTGAATTAACAAACATGTGTTGCAAACGCAATTATCCTCTTATCACGTCGATAGGGAGATCATACAGAGTGTAGTAGATCACGGAAGATCGTACGGATCGTTTGGCCTAGCGAGATATAAATGGTTATCACAGCTGAGACAGTTCCAGGATGAACTATCGGTGTAGGCTGCAGCATACGCAGTAATAAGCATCTTATCTTGGATGGCTTAGTATGCTGGTGTGGGGCACACATTGAAAAGGACCTCAGTCGAGATCGATTCTTTTATCTGACATTCAAAGAATCTAGATCTCTATGGCTTGATGAGATCATAAGCCTATATGAAGGTACAAAAGTATAAGTAGATTGTGTATTACTTTGAGTTACAGTGAAAGGCTCTAGTTGAGCTTCTATATCTGTATCTTGGGTAATAGCAGTTTGTGTATGACTGTCTGGTACTGAAACTAGGTAACCACATCTAGTATAGGAAGGTGACATTCCCTGAGCAGCTCAAAAGGTTCGTTATGCTAAAGTCCTGCAGGCTGATTAAGTTCAAGCATAAGTGAAAAGGTTTGAGTGGATTGACTCAGGAATATAAGATGTTAATTAATTAAATAGCTTGTCAGAGCTTAAATTAATTAACGAATGTCTGTAACCTTAAATGTGGGGATATACCGAGCCCATGCAACCCGTACCTAAAAATGTGGTAGCAAATAGGTAGGACAGTATTGATTCTCAGGTGGAATGAATCAATATTAATTAATTAATTATATTCTGGGTTGAATATGAAAATTAATTAATTGATATGCCTCATTTGCTATTTGCATTCTGGTCCCTGGTCTGACCCATGAAACTCAAGTCCAATAGAAGTCCAGTATTTTCCTATAAATAGGCCTCAGTTCCTCATATCTCAACACACCACAAGATCATAAGTTGCACACAGCAAACCAGGTTTTGGGAGTTGTGGTGATCGTTTAGATCTGAGAAACGAGGAGGAAGTTCTGCTTCTCAACCGGGCAAGGAATCTGAAGGGAATCTTCACCAGATATTCAGATTGAGTTGGGATACAGATCAGAACATCAGATCAGGAGGATTATCTTCTTCTTCTCTCTCCTTCTTGTTTTCGAAAATTTCTTGATAATTTTCATAGATTTATTTCCTCAATCTGTTAGGAATTAAATCTTTGTGCGTGGGAAAGGATCAAGAGGAATCTCCGCGCACTCGTTCTTCAGGGTTTCACAATCCACGTATTCCGCATAAACCCCCTTATGTATATTCAATAGGAGCATGCTAGGATTAATCATAGGCATAACAATTTATTTTTCATATTCCAATTAACGATCCTTGGTAAACGGACTTCGTGATTTAGTTCGCAAATCCCTTCAATTGGTATCAGAGCCAGGTTAAATTAGTTGGCTCTATCAGGAAAAATAATATTGCCTATGATTTGCATGATAATTATTATTGAATGATTGCATGGGTTTTATGGATTGTATGTTCATGTTTTTCATCCTCGTGGTTCTCGGGTTAATTCGACCTTTTATATGGATTTGTTTTTCACCCACGAGATAAATCGGTGGTTAGATTTAGATTTTTAGATTATAATTAGGATTATTCAATGTAATCTTTTATTTAAAAACTAAAACTATAAAAAGGAGAATGAAGAACACGAAGAACAAAGGACTGCACGACGGTGCACGACAGCGCCGGCACAACAGAAGGCTGTGCACGGCGGTCGCGAGCAGCGAGGGGCACGGTGGTGCAGGCGCACGGCAGCCACGATGGCGGTGCAGCCGCGCAAAAACCCTAGGGTTTCAGCGCACGGCGCGCGCGTGATGGGTAGCAGCCGCACAGCCAACAGCTGGCCAGGTGCGGTGCGGGGGTCTCGGGATGGCGACACGGGGAGGCTGGCACCAGCCGGGACGGCGGGCGAGGGCGGCCTGGGCGCGAAGGGTGTGCGCAGCACAGCGGAACCCTAGGGTTCACGCGCCCGTGCGCAGCACCCGCGCAGCCCTGCTCGCGTTCGCCTGCGGCAGGCGCTCTCCGGGAGGTGGTGGCGGGACCTGGTGGTGTGGCGTGGCGTGAGCTCAGGAGACGAAGGCCGGCGACGGCGGTCGGTGGGGGCGATGCGGCCGGAACCAGCGCAAACCCAATGGTTTGCGGGTGCGAGCCATGACGCGCGTCTCCTCCATGCCTCGTGCTTGTTTTCGGCGAGCCTAGGTGAGCTGACGGTGGAGAAGAAGGTGGACGGTGATTCGGGCAACAGTCGGGGCAAGCCGGTGTAGCTTGCGTATTGAATTTTCATAAGTTCTCTAGGGATTGAATTAAATGAGACAGCCTTATTATAGGGATTAGGTGTGTTTCAATAGATCCTTATATGGGAGGGTTGGCTTTGGTGGTAAGCTAGCTTAGATGTTATCTAGAGTATAACTCATTTGTGATGTCCCTGCTCAGTAGGATAATATGGTCTTAAGTTAGTCTCCAATTATTAATTCCATTTGTCTAAGGAACCAGGGTATGGATTGAAATTAAAGGACTGGAATTGAAAGATCCAGTCTGGTTAAGTGTTTTATTGTAAACGTCCACATGTGTGGCTTGCAATAGTAATACTTAGGCAAATTGGAGGAAACATTAATATTGCTTTATCATAAGGTTTCAATATTTAATTGTTTCAATAGTTTGCGACTATGTTTTAAATTCTGCTTTAATTTATTGTTTTCAGACATGTCTATTCATGTTGTAAACCTCTTAGCACTAAACCCTTTAACCGGTCCCAATTTTCCTAAATGGAAATTTTGCTTCATGGAAATACTCTGTACTGCAAAACATGCCTATGTACTTTACATGGACCCACTATCTCCTCAGTATTGGAAATGTACTGGTTATGAGCGAGAATTCTATGACAGATGGAAAGCTTCTGATGATTTTGCCTACTTTTTCATCATGAACAATCGGTGTAGAGAATTAAGGCTCAAGTACAAGAAATACCGGACTGCTGTTGAGATATGCAGGGACCTTGTGAAAGTATATGGGAAGGAGAGACGAACTATCAGTTATGATCTTGTGAAGGACCTGGTTTGCAAGAAAATGACTGAGGGGAGTTCGTTGGTTCTACACTTCATTAGTATGATGAGAATCATGAGAAAGTATAGAAAGAGAGTTGGACTAATTAATAAGCGGGCAGAAATAAACATTGTCCTGCACTCTCTATCTGATTCTTATGGTGATTTCATCAAATCTCTCGGTGCCAGGCGCGAGTTTCCTCTTCATGAGTTACTCAGGGCCCTGTTGCGAGAGGAATCTGACATGATAGCATTTGAGTTTGCTCCAACTATGTCAGCTTTTGACAGGCAGTTGCTGAAGCAAAAGAAATTCTTAAAAAGTTAGATGAAATAGATGAGGCAGAAGTTATCACCAGGCCATGCAAACGCAAGCGAAGTGAAGTAAATTTTCTAGTGCCTAGCACGGGTAGACAAGGTACGTCATGTGCATTTATAACGGAAACATGTTTAGCATCAGTTTCTACCCATTCTTGGGTAGTGGATACTGGAGCTACTGATCATGTTTGTTATACTTTGCAGGGGTTCATGCCGATAAGGCAGCTAAAGCATGACGAGATTACCATCTCAATGGACAGCGGAGAGCGAGTCTCAATAGTAGCCATTGGAGATTTTACTTTATGCTTTGAAAACAATGTTTTGATTTCGAGAGATGTTTTATATGTGCCAGTTTTTTGGTGGAACTTAATTTCAGTTTCCAAGTTATTTAGTGAAGGATATTCAGTTAATTTTTATAGTGGAGTTTCTATCATTGGTAATAACGATGTTATCTATCATGGCAAACCGGTTGACTCTCTCTATATCATTGATTGTATGCATAAATCTTCCGTGAATGTTGCAAACTCATCCAATAATAATAATCATTTAAAGAGAAAGTTTTCTTCCGATGAGGATCAAACATATCTCTGGCACTTGAGACTAGGTCACATCAATCTAAAGAGGATTAAAAGATTAGCATGTGATGGGCTCTTGGATTCTTTTCAAGTGGTACCGCATCAAATCTGTGAGTCCTGTATAGAGGGTAAGATGATGACCAGGCCTTTTAAGGCAAGTCAGTCTCGAGCAGAGGATGTGTTGGAATTGATCCACTCTGACTTATGTGGACCAATGTCCACGCAAGCTCGTGGAGGTTATGAGTACATCGCCACATTCATTGACGATTACTCAAGATTCAGATATGTCTATTTGCTTCGCCATAATTTTGAATTCTTTGAGAAATTCAAAGAGTTTAGGACTGAGGTAGAAAAGAAGATAGGTAAGACTAACAAGACACTATGATCAGATCGTGGTGGAGAATACCTCAGTAACGAGTTCTTGCAGTACTTGTCAGATAACGGGATTACATCCCAATGGACTGCACCAGGAACCCCTCAACAAAATGGTGTAGCAGGAAGAAGAAATAGAACTCTCTTGGAAATGGTCAGATCGATGATGAGTTATGCAAGCTTGCCAATTTTGTTTTGGGGATATGCCTTGGAGACAGCGGCCTACTTGCTTAACCTGGTACCTTCTAAATCAGTTCCTAAAATACCTCAGGAACTCTGGTTTGGGCGAAAGCCAAGTTTGAACAGAGTGAGGGTTTGGGGTTGTCCAGCATATGTGCTGACAAAGGAACCTGATAAGTTAGAAAGTAGGTGTAAGCTGATGCTGTTTGTCGGATATCCCAGGCAAACGAAAGGTGGTTACTTCTATTGTCCTGAGAATCTGAAAGTCGTTTTAGTACCAACGCAAGATTCTTGGAGGACGAATATGTAAGAAACCACAGATCCAAGAGTGAAATTGTCCTCCACGAGCTTGAGGACAAGGAAGCAATTCCATCAGGAAAGCCCAGTGTAGTGGTAAATCCACCTGTAACAGGTGAGGCTATACCAACACTGCCACAAATGCAAGGTATGGGACCAACGCGTACTGTGTCAACTACTGACACGGTTCAAATGCCTCATCGCAGTGGGAGGATTATCCACCAACCCGAAAGGTACATGTTCGTGGGAGAGTCTTCTGACTTGATCTAGGAAAATAGACTGGATGATTCTGATCCCTGGACATATGACGAGGCGGTATCTGATAAAGATGCAGACAAATGGCTGATCGCCATGGATTCAGAAATAGAATCCATTACGGCTATGGATGTATACCAGAAAACTGATTTGTCAGATGGCTGTTGAGCCATAGGGTGCAAATGGGTATACAAAAGAAAGATAGGAGCGAATGGTGAAATTACAGCCTTGAAAGCAAGGCTGGTGGCGAAGGGTTATAGTCAGAAAGAAGGTGTAGACTATGACGAGACCTTCTCACCGGTAGCCATGCTTAAGTCCATTCGTATACTCCTAGCCATAGCAGCACATAAGGACCTAGAAATCTGGCAGATGGATGTTAAAACCGTATTTCTAAACGGGTACCTTAAAGAAGGTAGGGACGTCTATATGCAACAGCTAGAAGGTTATGTGAAGAAGGGCGAAGAAGATTTGGTCTGGAAGCTAAGGAAGTCACTGTATGGACATAAACAAGCTTCACGGTCATGGAATCTGCGTTTTGATGAAGTGATTAAATCCTATGGATTTTCACAATGTTCAAATGAGAGTTGTGTGTACCGTCTATGTGTCAGCGGAAGTGTGGTGTTCCTTGCACTTTATGTAGATGATATTCTCCTATTTGGCGACAATGTGGAAGTATTTTCGGGCATAAAGGGGTGGTTATCCGAGCAGTTTCATATGAAGGACCTTGGGGAGGGCAGGATACATCCTAGGGGTAAAAGTATTGTAGGAGCGCAATAAGAGGATACTGACCTTGTCTCAAGGGTCATATGCGGATACTGTGATTGCCCGTTTCAGCATGCAAACTGCCAAGAAAGGTCTTTTACCCTTCAGACATGGCATATATCTTTCCAAGGATCAGTGTCCGGTGACACAAAGGGAGAAAGATGAAATGAGGAACGTGCCGTATGCATCGGCCGTGAGGAGCCTCAAGTATGCAATGCTATGTACGAGGCCAGATATTTGCTTTGTTGTAGGCATGGTAGCGAGATACCAGTCTAACCCTGGACAGGCGCATTGGACCGTGGTAAAGCACATACTCAAATACCTGAGAAAGGACTAGAGACTATTGTCTCATCTATCAGTGTGAGGAGTTGTGCCCTGTGGGTTATACTGATTCAGATTTCCAGGCAGACCGAGACGAAAAGAAGTCCACCTCTGGCTATGTGTTTACATTGGGAGGTGGGGCCATATCATGGAGGAGTGCAAAGCAGAAGTGCATTGCTGACTCCACCATGGAAGCAGAATATGTGGCAGCTTCTGAGGCTTCGAAAGAAGCAGTATGGTTTCGAAACTTCCTTCTGGAGTTGGACGTTATTCCTAAGCTGCCCCAGAATATCACAGTATATTGTGATAATTCGGGAGCTGTGGCTAATTCAAAGGAATCACGAACTCACAGAGAAACAAAACACATTGAAAGGAAGTACCATATTATTAGAGAAATCGTAGCAAGGGGTGATGTGCTAGTAGAGATGATTGATACAAGAAATAATCTAGCGGATCCATTCACAAAGGCTCTGCCTCAGAAGGTCTACGAGATGCATGTATGTGTCCTTGGGCTGAGGGCAAAGCTATCAACTAGAATGTTTGATGTAATAGCTAGATTAGTTTAGACGCGTTATACTCTGGAAAGCACCTATATAATGGTTTGAGTATAAGTGGGATATTGATGGATTTATATACTGAAAGCATTATGATTGGTATATTATGTACAAGGTCGATTGGTTAATATATTGGGAATCATAAATGTTGTATGTTCATCTCCTGTCTGAATTTACAAACATATGTCGCAAACGCAATTATCCTCTTATATCATCGATAGAGAGATCATACGGTGTGTAGTAGATCACAGAAGATCGTATGGATCGTTTGACCTAGCGAGATATAAATGGTTATCACAGCTGAGATAGTTCCACGATAAACTGTCGGTGTAGGCTGCAGCA
Source organism: Plectranthus barbatus (assembly GCA_026898455.1). Classification (NCBI taxonomy): domain Eukaryota; kingdom Viridiplantae; phylum Streptophyta; class Magnoliopsida; order Lamiales; family Lamiaceae; genus Plectranthus; species Plectranthus barbatus. The sequence goes on from JAPKLW010000164.1 coordinate 465,631, forward strand.
TACGCAGTAATAAGCATTTTATCTTGGATGGCTTGGTATGCTGGTGTGCGGCACGCATTGATAAGGACCTAAGTCGAGATCGATTCTTTTATCTGACATTAAAAGAATCTAGATCTCTATGGCTTGATGAGATCCTAAGCCTATATGAAGGTACATAAGTATATGCAGATTGTGTATTACTTTGAGTTACAGTGAAAGGCTCTAGTTGGGCTTGTATATTTGTATCTTGGGTAATAGCATTTTGTGTATGACTGTCTGGTACTGGAACTAGGTAACCACATCCAGTATAGGATGGTGACATTCCTTGAACAGCTCAAAAGGTTCATTATGCTAAAGTCCTGCAGGCTTATTAAGTTCAACCATAAGTGAAAAGGTTTGAGTGGATTGACTCAGGAATATATGATGTTAATTAATTAAATAGCTTGTCAGAGCTTAAATTAATTAACGAATGTCTGTAACCTTAAATGTGGGGATATCCCGAGCCCATGCAACCCGTACCTCAAAACGTGGTAGCAAATAGGTAGGAAAGTATTGATTCTCTGGTGGAATGAATCAATATTAATTAATTAATTATATTTTGGGTTGAATATGAGAATTAATTAATCGATAAGACTCGTTTGCTATTTGCATTCTGGTCTCTGGTCTGACCCATGAAACTCAAGTCCAATAGAAGTCCATTATTTTCCTATAAATAGGCCTCAGTTCCTCAGATCTCAACACACCACAAGATCATAAGTTACACACAGCAAACCAGGTTTTGGGAGCTGTGGTGATCGACTAGATCTGAGAAACGAGGAGGAAGTTCTGCTCCTCAACTGGACAAGGAATCTGAAGGGAATCTTCACCAGATATTCAGATTGAGTTGGGATACAGATCAGAAGATCAGATCAGGATGATTATCTTCTTCTTCTCTCTCCTTCTTGATTTCGAAAATTGCTTGATAATTTTCATAGATTTATTTTCTCAATTTATTAGGAATTAAATCTTTGTGCATGGGAAAGGATCAAGAGGAATCTCCACGCACTCGTTCTTCAGGGTTTCGCAATCCAGGTATTCCGCATAAACCCCCTTATGCATACTCAATAGGAGCATGCTAGGATTAATCATAGGCATAGCAATTTATTTTTGATATTCCAATTAACGATCCTTGGCAAACGAACTTCGTGATTCAGTTCGCGAATCCCTTCAGGTGATGACGAACAAACCAAGAAGAGGGGCAAGCATGAACGTTCTCAAGGAACTACCCTCAATCCCTGATGTCATAATGGAAACAGTGACCAAAACTGCAGATACAACTACAAAAAGAAGGCTTGAATTTTCCAGTGAGGAAGAATCTCTGAAAAAGAGGCGACGACTGAGAACGCTTCAGAGGGCACAAGAACAGAGAGACTATGCCAAGTTCAGATTGTAGATGACTCTTGATGAGAGGGACTCTCACAACGAAGAAGTAATGGCAAGCTACGCAAAGCGAAATGCCAAGGTTTAAGCTGGAGAAGAAACATGTCGTATTACTTGACGGGATATTTAGAAGACACAAGCCAACAAAAGGGAGAAGAGCAAGGTCATGTTTGCTGAGGATGTCGATTCAGCTGCTGATTTTGAGAAAAGACAGATGAAGAAGTTGTGAAAGATCCTGAAAATTGCAGACACCAACACCCAGAGAAAGGAGTTCTGATGTTATACCAATTCAGCCCGCCACCGATCAAGGGGGAAGTGTAAGTGCTGAAGATTTTTCTGCAAGAAGATTGATACAGACTGATGTGCAAGAAGGAAGCAGTGTTGTTGTTGAAACAAGTCAAGGAACAGAACAACTGGCAGCGCAAGATGGAAGCCAGGTTTTTGAAATAATGTTAGAAGCCGATCTGCTGCAAGAGTCAACCCAGATTTGACTGCAGGATCAGGAGATAAGGTAGCAGAAGAGGAGAATGCTCACCTTAAGGGAAGCGAAGAGGGCAAGGGTTCACAGCAACCAGGGGTGGTTATACCAGACAACGTCCAGCAGATCATCATCACAATCGACAGAACACATGATGATGCAACCGCTGAAGAAAACACGCCAGCACAAGCTATAGCAACTACCTCCATGGATGTTGAAACTTGAGCACGATTACAAGCAGAGCTCACTGCAAGTGTGCGAACAAGGAATGAACAGTATCTTGATCACTGTAATTTCTACAGATTAATTATAGAAATAATGGCAAATAAATTTGTAAACCCTAAGGTTATCGATCCAGGGGAATGAAGCAACGAAAAATCCTAAATACTAAATCAGACGTTCTTAAAATACTGGTTAGGAAAAGCAATTAAAAAGTTTTGGTTGTTTTGAAAATTGTAATACTTGCTAATGAAAATTAAACAGGAAATTAAAAGGCTTTTGGATTCAAATAAGAGAAGCACAGATTCCAGGGATATCTACCTCTCAAGTATGACATGGATGAATGAATTGATTAATTCCCAATTTTAATTCCTCTTTGTAGTGAAACATCAGAAAAATATTATGAACTTCTTTGTTTGACAATTTATAAAGTAGATTAATTAATTACCTATCTCCGCTCGGTCGCAAGATAAATTAACTAACTCCAAAGATCTACAGATTTATCCCTACAATCGATCTCCTTCAGTTACGACAAGAAATCATATTATATTGTGAAAATCTCTTTCCATTGAAAACTATCACAGTTACGTCTCAAGTAATCAACTAGATAATCCTAAGATGTGGCCAGCAAATCAAGATTATGAATAAGCACAGATCTTACAAACTACGAAGGGAAAGGGAAAATAATTCAATTAATCAAACATATATACATTGATAATTCGAAACCCTAGAATCTGAGGAAGAGATTAGTTACATATATTCAGAGGAATATTCATCATAGAAAAATACAACCTGAATTGCATAGAAACTTGTATCTGAATGTCTTCCCACAAACTTCTGTCTTCAAACATAAACTCTAAAATTCTTGGAAATCTCTCTAAAAACTGAAATCTGGAATGAAGTATGATAAAAAGTTCAAAAGGTACTCTTAAAATCGATATTATTAGGATTTTTATAGAGGTGGGGGTGTATCCTATCAATTCTAGGGCTAAAGATATGAATAAATCCGATTTTTATCAGATTTCCGCTCCAGCAGAGAGGCTCGCGTCGATCGTGGCTGATCCATGTCGATCGACGAGGCTTCCTGGTCTCCGTCCATCGATGCTGATTGGCGTCTGTCGATGCGGCTTCTCGTCCTTTCTGTGCGGTCTCACGATTTTGGCCATAACTTCCTCCTCCGAACTCCGATTGACCCGATTCCAGTTGCGTTGGAGAGCTAACTCAAAGCATCTTGCATTGCATGCACCAATAGCTCGAATTCCTCCTGTGGAAAAACTATTCATTGCTACTCTTACACGTCACTGCTTCCGGAACGGATTTCTCGTGAACTTAGGCCTAGAACCTGCATAAACATCAAAACACACCTAAAACCACCTAATATTGACATCATGCATAAAATATATATATAAAATCAATAAAACTACATAAAATAGTAGGAAAATAATATAGATAAGTGAGTGAAATAATGAGCTTATCATATCTACGCAGATTAGGGATGGATCCATCAACAGTTCCAAGATGGAATACTGCTGCCGATACCACAAGTGTGCTTGAGAGAACCATTAAATCCATCTGGCAATGACGCGTTCCGATTCCCAGCTCTCCAGAAGTACCAGGTATATCCTTCAGTGATATTCCTAGCTCTAATGATGAGGAAGATGCAGGGACTGTCACAGATGGAGAATCTGTATTCCTAGAAGAAACACTACGAGTGCCCATGGAAGGACTACTTGACAAGAACTACAAGGCAAAAAGGATTGCACATTGTCCTCCTGTAACGGTGAAGCATGAGAAGAACGATGATCTCATCTCCTGAGCAAAAGATATTTGTACCTACATAGACGCTCAAGCTGCCGTGGAAGTCAAGAATTCATATCCTGCTGAACTAGAAGGTGAGTCGTCCGATCAAGAAAAGTTAAAAATAGAGTTCAAGAGATGGCACCTTTTCGACTATGCCACTCATGAACTGCATTACGAGGACCGCTCAATCTTGAAGGCTAGGATGGGTCTCAACTACTGGAGGAGTGAAGAAGAATGGATAGACGACTGGATGGATAAGACATCAAAATGACAATATACGGAGTAGCAAGTTGCTGCAAGGCTCCAGAAGATCCAGGCTCACAGAGCAGCCACAAGAGATCTTTCGCTGCCACCAACCGAATATGCTGTTGAAGATTCTCCACCATTCGCTCAGCATTTTAAATCTCTTGCCACTAGACGACAGATGGCTGCAGCTTAAGAACTGAAGAAGAAACTAGCCAAGGAACGAGCCGCACGCAAGAGAGAAGAGGAAAGGAGGAGAATGTTGGAATTTAAGGAACGAATCCTTACTCAACTTGCCAACAAATCTTCCAGGATGCAGAATGTTAGGCCGCCCTCCCCTATTATTGAAGAAGAAGAAGAGAGAAGGGAGAATGCACCTACTGAAGCAACTCATGTTGATCAACCATCCACCTCGACTCAAGGATTGGTTACCACAGTCTCTATACCTCCCACCGAGAATCAAATAGTGATGTCGGAGGAACCCCAAGTTATGACAATTGAGCCCTTGAGCTCCAGCACTTATCAGAGGGACCTCCAGCAATTCATCCATGCAATGGTAGGATGGAGCATAGAAGAGAAAATGCTACCGATTGTGCGCAATGTAGTTACCAACCAAATGTCTGATGTAAAAGACAAAATACTTGCTCCTCAACAAGACAACTTCGAGACCTTCTCCACCGGAATTTTGGTTGCGGTCAAAGAGGGGGAAGAGAAGAGGTTAGCAGAAGAAGCAGAAAGATTAAAGGAGTAAGAAGACAGATTTCGTCACTTCGAGGCTAGAAGACAACAGGAAGAAGACCTTAGGAGACAACGCGAGGAGGAGGAGAAAGAAGAACATAGAAGAATTGAAGAGAAAGAGAGAATTAGGAGAGAAGAAAGAGAAGATGTCCTGGATAACTTCATGAAAATGACAATGGAAGCACTCAACAATGTGAAGAAGCCCGCTGCCGGTTCTTCAAGTGCCAGACACGCTTCTGATTCAGACTCTTCAACAACTAAAAAGTAATATCTCTCTTAACTCTATGGGTCTCCTGGTAGAAAAACTTAAAACTTCTGATTTTCAATTTGGGTATGTGTTCCATGTACTACTGAGCATGATATTTTTAATGGAAACTAACCCAGGTTGAAGACAATATCTCATTGAACAACGCTGATCTAATTGAATTAGCTGAGGTTACGCATTCAGTGTAATCAGCAAACTGCGTGGATGTGATGTGTGTGAAATGTTCCTATGATTGCTTAATAAAATTGTGTGTGAATGTGCTATGTGCTGATCTGATGAAAGATATTGAAGCCATTTACCAGATGAAAATTGTTGAATAATTGAGCAATACCCTTTATATTTTAAGGGGGAATGTTTAGGAACGATACTCAGTCTATGGGAGTTGAGATGCTGAGAATAGATCTAATAGGAAAAATTCTTTGTAATCTCAGTAATCAGCTTTCCCATGATCAGTAAAGGTTAAAACATTAGATAGAGGCTTTGATCGCACCAAAAAGGGGGAAATTATAAGGAATATTTTTAACTATTATAAAAAACCCCTTAGACTGTAGTTGATTCATTGTCTTAAGATAATACGTTTTGGTGCATCAAAACCCTAGCAACTGAGTATCGAGTCATTTGTAAAAGTCCTGTATAGGAATTCATTCTCATGTTGTAATAGAATTAGAAAGAAAAAGCATCAAGAATGCTGAAGGAGTCAACAGATTTGATAAATTGCTGAAGATTGTGAAAAGAAGAAAGGGCCAGCAAAGCGGAAGAACATCACAAGAATGCTGAAGGAATAACTCCAACAGAATCCAAAGGTCTTATCTCAAACTACTGAGATACCCGACGCACGCCAGTGGCCAGCAAACAATAATCAACAATCAAGAGAAGTTACGAAGTTGTGAATCAGATGGATCATGAATCTCGAAGAAACCAGACGAGTCAGAGGATAGAATAATCATGATGCACAAAGGAGGTTTCATAGCTACAACAAAAGATCCATTCTGACAAAGACGGCTACAGAAAGACGCTATGCCAATCAGAGACGAGGAGACGTGAAGTGTCTCTGTACACTGCAAAAAAGGAAGAACGCAGATAAGCTAGCAATGCCTTTGAGTCTAACGGATAGAATTCAAACAGACGTTTGAATCCTCACCTATAAATAGGTGTCATCCTTAATTGATTCAAAGGTTCGCGAAGTTTTACACTCAAAGATAACAAAAAGGAGATCAAATACATTCTCTACATTACGCGAACACATCCGAGCTAAGTTTTTGACAGAAGCTTTCCATAAGCTTTCATCTCTAAAGCTCGAGACCTACAAAGTTAAACTTCCAAGGTTACTTTGGGATTCTTTCTACTCTGGAAAGAATCTAGCAGTCACGATTGTCGTGCAAACATGATTCTTACGGGCAATGCTAACACAAGGATAGGTTCCAAGAAGAACTATAAAACTCCCACCAGTCGATGTCCAAGGAGAAGGGAGGTTTGTCCTCACTCTACGGAGCGATACTGGTTGAAGATTGGAGATCGAGGTGCTTGAAGGTGCACGCTGACCAGACGGAGGAGCTGCTCAACGTTAGAGATCAGACCTGACCTTGTACTCATTCTTCTAGTGAATTTTCAGTCGCAGGACTGAAGAGTGGACGTAGAACAATTGTTCGAACCACTATAAAATTGTTATGAACTTTACTACTTTATATTGTTATATTCTGCGCATACATATTTGAAACTCAACATATCAAGTGATGAAGTATAAACTGCAATATTGGAATTAATTATTATTTGAGCAAAAACACATTTGATAAACCCTTTCTAAATCGAGACCTTACCAAGATAAGTCCAAGATTAAATTAACACTTCCGCTGCATACAAAACACTCTGATCGGGGACCAACACAAGGAGATGGGTAAATGAAGTTAGATGGTGGTTTGAGATTTATTGAGAGTGATCAACTCAATTTATTTTGAGTCACTTGGCAAAATTTTCCTACACCTCACAAAAGTCTTACATTACAACCAAAAACAAGTCCGTTCGGATCGTAGGTATTGTGTGCACATTTTTGCAGTGAATGAATGAAAATATTTGCAAGTCTATGGTAGAGCTTTACTTGCATGACTTTTATGTGTGATCTCATATGAACATTTTAAACACTTGAGTGAATGAGCGAAACACTTTTCCTTGTGAGTCTTTCACAGTTCACAAATTGTCCAAATCTTTCAAAGTGTTAGTGTATTGTGGATTTTTGGTTTTGATTGTGATGGATTTTGTGAGACATTGCACTTCTTGATTACTTGAGCTTTTGGTTTATTCTTTCTGTTGATCGAGGACAATAAAGTGTTTAAGTTTAGGTGGATTGATAAGCTCACATTTCTACTCACTTATCGCATTGTTTTATCATTTCTTTTATGCATTTTAGTTGGTTTTTACGAATAATTCGAGCATAAGTGTATTTTGGAGGGTATGATGCTTGTGGTGCAAGGTTTTGTAGGAAAAATGAAGAAAAAGAGCAAAGTTTGTCGACAAGAATGAATATTTTTGCAACACAAGGGTCTGTTTTGATCGAGTTGAAATACATGTCGACCGAGGCGCAGATTCTTTTGTGTCGACTGACACACCTCTTGTGTCGGTCGATGCAAATCTGCTGATGTAGGAGTATTTCAAAAACAAAGAGAGATCGAGATGGGAGAGCTTGTGTCAACTGACGCAGTACCCGTGATGGTCGACGCGCGTGTTTTCTAGAAAGGGAACGATGGTTTTTTTTGCACGATTTTGAAGATTTTTGAAGAAGGAAGTTGCCAATTGAAGACATTGGCTAATTTGGAGAAGAAAATGCCGCATACCATTAATTCCTACCTTTCAACAGCACTACCCTACCACAATATAAACTCTAGATTAACTCATTATGAAGGGTTTCCAGATTTTGTTCCAGTTTGAAGTTTAATTTTTACTCCTTAATTTTCAAGTATTCAAGGTTTGGAACCAAACTTCTTTATTTTTCTTGAACTTCTTTACTCTAATGCAATTTTTAATTTTCGTTTTAATGTTTTACTTCATTATGCTAGGCTAGAACCTTTATCAGATTCAAGGGTTTCTCCATCTGTGATACATGCTTTGATTCAAATTCTTCAAACCCTTTAATTGGTTTAAACTCTTTGATTATGTTTCAAATCTATTTTCAATTGAAGGATCAAGAGATGAAAATTAGAAGAGGTTTTTGTTATTAATTGATGGACCGAGAGGTGAAGGTTAGTAATAGGAAGTGAGAGTTTAATACATTTGATTTTCTGTCCAAGAAAGAAGAATTCAATTGTAGGATTAATCTGATTTTTATTTAGATTGATTAACTTGTGTTTTTGAGACTGAGAGGAGATAATCACTAGTTAATAATCTAGGTTTTAGTTTCCCGACCAAGGAATTAATTCCACTTTACCACATTTTCCACCAAAAGAATTTTATGGGTTTGAATTATTTGTTTCTAGCATGTTGATCAGATTGGTAGATTTCCTTAGGATCTATGCTTCTTTATACTTGAATTTCTTTTAAAGTTATTTTTATAAAAAACCAAAACCCTTCTAAATTTGGATTTTCTCAAACAAAAGATTGAAAAACTATATTCAGTACATGATTTTCCCTCGTTGTACTATCTCTGTGGGTTCGACAAACCTTCGGGTTGATTATAAATTTATTTGCGCTGTATTGAATTCTGTTTGCAGATTTTGCATCGATCAAATTGATGCCGTTGCCGGGGATAGTCAGACGGTGAATTGTTACGCTTTTGTTCAAGATCTTCTGGATTGGGTATTATTTTTCTTATTTTTTTCTCTAATTTCGCGTGTGTGTGTATGTATACTGTCTGTTTCGACCGACGTAGCATTCGCGTCGGTCGACGCAGAAGTTTCCACGTCGATCGACACATCTCTTGTGTCGGTCAACGTGCACTGAATTCTTCCCCTCTTCCTACGCAGGTGTATGAACATGTGAGCCAAGGGAAAAACAATCGAGGCTTACGTTCCTGAAATGAAAGCAGCTCGCAGAAAAAACAAAAATAATGGAAAGGGAAGACAAAAAGAAAACCAGAAGCCCCATTGCTGAATATGACTCCCGAGGAGCAAAGGCAGATTGTGAATGTGGTTTAACAACTGAGAGCACAACTCCAAGCAGCCCAAGCAACTCAGGCAGAACAGGCTGTAAGACTGGCAGAATTGGATGGAAGACAGATTATGGTACAACCGAGGTTGATCTTGGATCGATTTCTTGCGCAGCATGAGGAGCCTGGTTTCAAAGTTGGCATCAATGCCAACAATTTTGAGTTGCGGACAGGCCTGATTCAAATGGTGCAGCAAAATCAATATGCAGGTAGGGCCGTTGAGGATCCATATACACACCTCAACCAATTTATCAAGGTATGTGATACAGTGAAGCAGAACGGAGTGCCCCAAGATGTGATCAGGATGAGGTTTTTCTCGTTCTCACTTCGAGACAAGGCATGATCTTGGTTTGCTGGTTTGGACAAGAGTCAGATTGGGAGATGGGAGGAACTTCGATCTGAATTCCTCACCAACTTCTTCCCGACAAGCCTGCTGTTGAAAAAGAAAGCTGCCATCACACACTTCAGCCAGAGATATGATGAGTCACTCTATGAGGCTTGGAAGAGATTCAAAGAATTGTTGAGATTGTGCCCGGAGATGGAATCGACTTGGAGATGCAGGTATGTCACTTCTATGAGGGGCTGAGTCCCCACATGAAAGAGTTAGTCGATGCATCCACTGGAGGAATACTGGTGAAGAAAAGTGGAGCAGAGGGTATGAGACTTATTGTAGATATGGCCTTGAATAGCCATCAATGTCCAACCAAGAGACAGTTACCAGTCAAAGCAGTTGAAGACAAACCAGAATTTGACGTTGTTGCTGAAGTGAAGAAACTCCAAGAGGACATTGGGAAATTGGAAGCAGCTAAAGCCATACCTGTTGTTGCAGCTGATCAAAGCTTGACCATAGTCCCTGTGGAAGCCGACTACATCAACCGTGGAACGAGCAGTTCTTCTGAAGCTGCCGGAGTATAGGTGAATTACATTGGTGGTGGTTATCAAAATAACTATCGAGGAGGCAATCAAGGCTATCACTACAACTATGGGAGAACTCACCCTGGTTTTTCTTATGCTAACCCATCTGCAGCCGAGCACCCTCCACTTGGTTTTGATGTTGGTACTGGAGGAGAGATTGTTGAGAAGAAGAGGTCCGTGTTGGAGGAGACCCTCAACAAATTCATCAAAAGCTCCGACAACCGATTTGGAAAGGAGGAAACGAGGTGAAAGGGATGGCCAACCATATGCAGCTCATGACAAAACATCTTTAGATGTTGGACACTCAATTAAGCCAGATTGCTACCACTCTCAGCAACTAACACAAGCCTAGACAGCTCCCGAGTGCAACCGAGGTGAACCTGGCAAAGAAAAACTCAGTCAACACAATATCTCTACGATCTGGGAAGGAGTATGAAGGTCCAAGGAGGCCAAGGAACGAGTTTGGCGGAGAAAGGGAAAAAACTCCCAAGGAGGAACCGTCTGTTTCGACCGACACGGATTTTGTGTCGGTCGATGCAGAGGGTCGACAGGCAGGCAAAGCGGACGGCATGGCAGGATCCACGTGGAATGATGCAACCCTGCATTGGTCGACTCAGGTCGAAGACACGACCACCAAAATGGAGCCCTAACGGTTTACGCGGGCTGAAAGCAGGACGGTCGAGATGGAAGAGTCTCGGTCAACACAGAGCCCTGTTCTGGGCAAAAAAGAAAAGGAAAAGAGAGCCGATGATCCCATTCCTCCAATGCCTTTCCCCCAGAGGTTTGCAAAGAAGAAGGAGGACTCCAAATTCACCAGGTTTGTTGAAAACTTGAAGAAGGTGAATATCAACATTCCGCTCGTGGAGGCACTCTGAGAAATCCCGAGATACATGAAGTTCTTGAGAAGGTTAATGAGTGAAAAGAAGCAGTTCTTGGAGAATGAGACTGTCAAAATCCATGAAGAGTGCAGCTTGCTTCTACAAAAACAAATTCCCATCAAAAGATCCAATCCTGGCTGTTTCTCCATTCCAATCAAAATTGGAGGCATGGAATTCTAGAATGTGCTATTTGATACAGGGGCAAGAATTAACCTAATGTTGTTGTCCATCTAAAAGAAGCTGTAGATTGGAGAGATGAGAGCCACCACAAGCACGTTGCAATGGCGGACCAATCTATGTCTCGACCTAAAGGTATTGTAGATGATGTACTAATTAGAGTTGGTCATTTCATCTTTCCTGCTGATTTTGTAGTACATGAGATGAAAGAGGATGGCAACACACCAATGATCTTGGGGATAGAGTTTCTTGATACTGCCGGAGTACTGATTGATTGCAAAAAGGGGGAGATCACTCTTCGAGGTCACGATAAATCAATTACCTTCAGCATTGAACAAAACAAGAGAAGAGAAGAGAGCGCAACCAAGTGACTTCTGCCAAGGAAGAAGAAGGAGAGGAAACATCGGATGAGGAAGAAGCAGCCATTCGGTGGGAACGAGGAAACGAGGGAGTGAAATCGACAATTAAGCTACCTCAGTCTAAATTCACCACCATCATCAAAGATCGGCGGGTTTTCACTGTTGATTCAAGGGGTTGACGAGTCTGGACTCGACCGCCTTGGTGAGTTGGAGCTGTGTCGAGCCACAACGGAGAATAAGGCACTAGATGGGAGGTAACCCATTAGTTGATCTCTTTTTTTTTCAATTTTTTTTATATTCGCTGTGCTCTGTCATCTTTTTCGCCTTAAAAAAATCGAGCTCTGTTTTGACTAACGCAGCTGCGTGTGGAGCAAGGTGACGTGGCCTACTTAGATCGACACGAAGGTCGACAAAGAAGGCTCCACGTCGGTTGATGCAGAGTGCTAGAAGCCAAAGTCCACGTTGTTCGAGGTCTGAGGCCAACATTCGAGATACCATTTCATCCCCTACATCTGATCTTCAAACTTATTCTCTCTGATTTTTGAATAAGTTTTGGGGGGGGGGGATACTAAGGGCATTGAAACTCTTTTCTATCCTTTTTATTTGTTTGTTTTTTGTTATTTAATTTTTGCCTAGGTAATTAATTTTTTTTCGGGAAAATTATGCCGTATGAAAATTTTTGTGATTATGTGGAAGATTTGTGAGTTATGATTGAAACCTATGACTCGAGTATGAGATTTGAATTGATTGATAGTTGTTTGGACTATGTGCAAAAGTTTTTGAGAATGTCTATGAATGTAGAATACCGCATGATTTACTGATTTGAAACTTGCATTTGCATGATGTTAGATGGGGATTTGATGTTTCTGTGGAAGAAAATTTATCCCAAGTGTGAGTCTTGAGCCTTAATTTCGTTCGTGAGTGTGTCTGCATGTTTAAGTATCTCTAGAACTTGCTATATTTCCGTTTCAAGACTGCGTAGTGTGCACAAGTCTAGGAATTGATTTAGGTCATCTTTGTTTAGCCCTTGTCTCATACACTATCCTATTTGAAAATTTATCCCTAGTTAGCCCTTTTGAGGCTACGCGTTTTTCTTTCTTTGTCTATAAAGTTGAGAAAAAGTGATAGGATCACTCTTGTCTATAAGATGTGGGTTGGGTATATTTGTTTGAGAAGGATAAGATATTCATTGTGGGTGAACAAAAGGTTGAGCTCTAGAAAAAAAAAAGTTGTTTTATGTTTTCCTTCTAAGCTCTAGTTTATCAATAAATTTATATTAAGAGCGTAAAAGGATTGGGAAAATGTGGAAAGAAAAAGAAAAGAGCATTGCCATTTATTGAATAATTCAAGGAGATGGGTAAATGAAGTTAGATGGTGGTTTGAGATTTATTGAGAGTGATCAACTCAATTTATTTTTAGTCACTTGGCAAAATTTTCCTACCCTTAACAAAAGCCTTACATTACAACCAAAAATAAGTCCTTTCTGATCCTAGGTCTTGTGTGCACATTTTTGCAGTGGATGAATGAGAATATTTGCAAGCCTATGGTAGAACTTTACTTTCATGACTTTTCTGTGTGATCTCATATGAACATCTTAAACACTTAAGTGAATGAGCGAAACAATTTTCCTTGTGAGTCTTCCACAGTTTACAAATTGTCCAAATCATTCAAAGTGTTAGTGTATAGTGGATTTTTTGTTTTGATTGTGATGAATTTTGTGAGACATTGCAATTCTTGATTACTTGAGCTTCAGGTTTATTCTTTCTGTTGATTGAGGACAATCAAGTGTTTAAGTTTGGGGGGATTGATAAGCTCACATTTCTAATCACTTATCGCATTGTTTTCTCATTTCTTTTATGCATTTTAGTTTGTTTTTATGAATAATTCAAGCATGAGTGTATTTTGGATGGTATGATGCTTGTGGTGCAAGGTTTTGTAGGAAGAATGAAGAAAAAGAGCAAAGTTGGTCAACAAGAATGAAGATTTTCGCAACACAAGGGTCTGTTTCGACCGAGTTGAAATACATGTCGACCGAGGCGCAGATTCTTTCGTGCCAACCGACATAACTCTTGTGTCGGTCCACGCAAATCTATCGACGTAGGAGTATTTCGAAGTCGGAGAGAGATCGAGATGGGAGAGCTTGTGTCGACCGACGCAGAACCTGTGACGGTCGATGCACGTGTTTTCCAAAAAGGGAAGGATGATATTTTTTTTGCACAATTTTGAAGATTTTTTAAGAAGTAAGTTGCCAATTGAAGACATGGGCGAATTTGGAGAAGAAAATACCACATTCCATTAATTCGTACCATTTAAGAGCACAACCATACCACTATATAAACTCTAGATTAGCTCATTATGAAGGGTTCCCAGTTTTGTTCTAGTTTGAAGTTTAAATTTTACTCCTTAGTTTCAAGTATTCAAGGGCTGGAACCAAACTTCTTTATTTTTTTTGTACTTTTTTTCTTTAATGTAATTTTTAATTTTCGTTTTAATGTTTAACTTCATTATGCTAGGCTAGAACCTTTATCAGATTCTAGGGTTTCTCCATCTATGATACATGCTTTGATTCAAACTCTTCAATCCCTTTAATGGGTTTAAACTTTTTGATTTTATTTCAAATCTATTTTCAATTGAAGGATCGAGAGATGAAAATTAGAATAGGTTTTTGTTATTAATTGATGGACAGAGAGGTGAAGGTTAGTAATACGAAGTGAGAGTTTGATACATTTGGTTTTCTGTCCAACAAAGAAGAATTCAATTGTAGGATTAATCTGATTTTTATTGAGATTGATTAACTTGTGTTTTTGAGACCGAGAAGAAATAATCACTAGTTAATAATCTAGGTTTTAATTGCCCAACGAAGGAATTAATTCCACTTTACCAGATTTTCCACAAAAAGTATTTTATGGGTTTGAATTATTTGTTTCTAGCATGTTGATCAGATTGGTAGATTTCCCTAGTATCTGTGCTTCTTTATACTTGAATTTCTTTTAAAGTTATTTTCATAAAAAACCAAAACCCCTCTAAATTATGATTTGCCCAAACAAAAGATTGAAAAACTATATTCAGTACGTGATTTTCCTTCGTTGTACTATCTCTGTGGGTTCTACAAACCTTCGGATTGATTATAAATTTATTTGCCCTGTGCTATAATTTATGTGCTGATTTTGCATCGATCAATGGGGGCGAGGCAAGAGTGCCTAGGTGAATTGTGAGTCTTCTCCACATAAATGTAAAAAAATTAATAACACATTAAAAAAATAACAACTCAAAAATAACAACAAATAACTGTAAGTATTGTCTTTTCGATAATTAGACAACATGTAAATAACAACGCTTCAGTAAAAGTGTTGTCATTTAGCATATTTGTGTACTAAAATAGAACACTTTTAATTTTAACAATTCTTTTTAAGTCTACGACAACACTTTTCAATGAAAAGTGTTGTCTTTTCACTGTTGTTGTTCACCTCAATTTATTTTTTCTTGTATTGTTAAACTTTTTCTTATTGTGCTCGAAGAAATACTTGTTCGTGAAGCCATCATGCTTCAATCGCCTATCAAACTACTGCGGCCGCCCCAACAAAATATGGCTCGCATGCATAGGAACTACATCACATAAGACCTCATCCTCATACTTTCCAATGCGAAATGCCACTCTTACTTGCTTCACCACCTTGATGACTCCAGTCTCACTCAGCCACTGCAACTTATATGGCTTTGCGTGTTTGACCATAAGTATTCCCAACTTCCTCACAATGGACTGACTAGAACCATTAGCACAACTCCCACTATCTATGATCATACTGCACACCTTGTCCTTAATAAGACATCTAGTGTGGAAAATATTTTCTCGCTGCTCCTGATCATCCACTGCAATCTGAACATTTAAGGCACACCTCATAACAAAATTAAGCGCTGCAGGCACTTCTATCTATTCTCAATCCTCATTATCATTAGGATCTTCTAATGCGGGCATCTCTGGATCAACACTCTCATTCTCCTCATCTGTCACGACTTCCCCATCATATCGGATCATCATGACCCTCATATTCGGACACTCACGAGCAATGTGTCCATAGCCCTGACATTTATAACATTTACGATCACGATTCCGATTGTCAGAAGTAACAGGTTTACCTTGAATCTTGGAATCTAGTCTGGGCACGAAAAATGGTTTCTTGTCGACTCAAGGCTGATCCTCCTTCTTCCATGGAACTCGTTTTGATGTAGAACCACTACCAGTCTGGTATTCCCTCCAGCCTGTAGGGTTCTGCCTCGTGTTACTACCACTACCCCTCCTCTTGAGCTGATTCTCTATTTTAATTGTCATGTGGACCATGTCTTCCAACTGAACGTAGTGGTGCAATTCTACAGCATTCCGGATCTCCTAATTCAGCCAAGCCATGGTTGTCTCCCTATCTTCTTCCAAATTGACACGAATCATGACTACTCCATCTCCTTGAAGTAGTCATCCACGCTTCTACTACCTTGCCTCAAATTCTGCAGCTTATTGTATAGCACTCTGTAAAAATGACTCGGCACAAAATGCTTCCTCATAATTGATTCAACTTCCTCTGATGTCTCCACAGGCCGCTCTCCATTGCACCTCATACTTTTCACCAACTGATCCCACCACACGAGAGCATAATTAGAGAAATCAATTGTTGCCAACTTCACCTTTTTCAGCTCAGAATAGTTATGACATTCAAACATCATCTCCATTTTTCTCTCCCATTCCAGATACGCCTCGGGATCATTTCTGCCCTGAAAGGATGAGATATTCATCTCGATCGTTGCCAAATTATTATCATATGCATCGTCATCAATGTCCTTCTCATAACTAGGATTTCGTCTCAGATGTGCGCCTCTTCCTCCACGTCTACCTCGTCCACCATTACCAGAATTATCCACAGATGTATGTGATAGCTCCAATTTATTCATGCGCTCATCTATCATGTAACATAATTCCACAAATCCACTCCCCAGAGCCCTATCCAATTGAGATTGCAGCGCCTCCATCATGTATTTAACTTGTCCTCCAAGGTTATTATCTCCCATTCCCCCAGATGACTCATTTTGTTCAGATATTGACATCCCTGCAAGAAAAGTTAGATAAAAGAAAGAAAAAAAAAGGGACCTCACCACCTCACATACACTTATGTATCACTCAGTTATGTGAAGTCACTCAAAATTGGTGTATCACACAGTATGTACGACTTTTTAAATTCCTCTAATAATCTCACCTACTCTTGCCTTTTACCACTCAAATTCTCTTTTTGAAAGGCTCAAGAACCTCAAATCCCCAAATGTAGGAAAAAAAATTTCAAAATTGACAAATTTATTTAAATCGGAAATATGAAAAAGGTAATACAAAAATTAGACAGGAAGACTCGAAATGACTCAAGGAACATAACGGACACTACTAAAATTAACCCAAATTTTCAGCCCAAAAAAATTCAAATTTCAAAAAATTTTGGTTCAAAAATTTCGACTTTTCCCAAGACCACCAAAGGACCCCCGAGAACCTAGAAATCAAATTTCAAAGTAAAGAAAAGGGCATAAAATTTCTAATTTTTTTTCTGCGGGTTCACCTCTTTTACAAATAAAAGACACGAATTATTCCAAGTAATACACAAGACACGAAAGGTAATGATATGATATGGATTAAGATTTATGTGATAAGGATGGAATGATATGATTTGATATAGATATGTTTAATCACGAATATCGTATTCAATTAAATAAACACGGATTTGGATACAATTCAATTTCAATTTCAATTTGGATCAAAATATATTTTGTGGATTCTATCTCTATTCTTCCTTTGATTCTTCTCTTCGAACTTGATGTTTGAGTGTTCTTAGAGGTCTTTAGCGGAATCTGGCTCCGTCGATCCTCTTGAACTTGATCTTGAAATTTTATAACGTTAATCCAAATTGTTTTCACATTGTTTTTGGATTAAACATCATTTTTTGCATGATTTCTTGAAGAACTTTGACCTTGTTCTTTGTGGCCTTGAAGCTTGATCTTGTTGTTCTTCTTGAATTCAATCTTTGATCTTCTTCTTCAACAATTTGGAGGGTAGATAACGTTTCTTCGGGGGCTACGAGCCTTGATTCCGAATCAAACGTAGGAATTTCTTGACTTTTGATGAACAACGCGTTGGAGATGACGAAGAACACCTTCAAATCTTCAAATGAATGACTTGAACTTTGGAGAGGATTCTTCCTTCAACCTTGAGCTCTTTAAATTTATTCACCCCTCACTTATCATTTTCACTTCAATAATGCCTTGTATTTATAGGCAAAATTGAGAGATGTAGGACTTAGGTGGCAACATTTGATTGGTTCAGTAAGTGGTGATCTCATGCATCTCATTTTGGGTGAGCTTGCCACGTGTCAGCCTTTCATTGGATTGAGTAATAAATATCACCTTTTTATTTATTTAATTTAGGAAATTGTTTAATTAATTCCTAAAAATTAAATAAATTAATATTTAATTATTTGGATCCACGTGGCGCATTTTAATTGGCCGTGATCTTTTTTGTGCCTACAAATTGCCCCCTTGAGACTTGTCTTTGAACGACTTGAATCGAAGAAGAGAGTCTCAATCATTTCGATAGTTTATACTCGTATCAAGAAGTTTTTGAACTTGATTTGTAGATAGTTTATACTCGTATTAAGGAGTTCTTGAATATAAATTTGTTAGATAGTTTATACTCGTATCAAGGAGTTCTTGAATTTGACACTTAGAATTTGGAGAGCTTGCTTGGATTGTTTTTATTTTAGATTGACACTTCATTTCTTTTTGTTGTAGTTCATTTGTTGGAACCAACATATTTACGATGGGCCATGGACCAAATCTTAGTCCATTTAGGATAATATGAGGAATCCCGTGTATGGCACCCTTCGTCTTTTTTTTTTATTACTTTGTTGCAGCCCAAGTTGTCGCCAAACTGAAAAAGTCACAAAGTTCAATAGAAAATGATTTTGTAACATCTAGCAGAATTATGAAATTATCTGAGCCCAACTATTTGTTTTGTATCGAAGCCCAAGTTAGGAAAGATAAGGGCTCATTGTGTATTTTGTATATGTAGCATCAACCCATTAATTCATGTGACCCATGAGATGAATTCAAAGCCCGTCATCTCAATCTTCCAAGACAGCACTTATATCTTTTATAGTACTCTGCAATACGAACAGAGCGAGAGAGTGTGCAAGCCAGGACAGTTTGTTATAACAATCTCTGTTTTTGCAATATTGAACCCTAAAGCACATCTCACATATCACCTCTCTCGACTATAATCGGAGAAAGCCACACTATTTTTCATTTCACGTGCTGCCATAGAAAAAAAACGATGAGAGCTTTTATGTTGTTTTTTTTCTTTTTTTTTATTTTGGTTCTTCTCCACTGATGCATTCTTCTCTCTTTTTTTTTATATATTTTGCAGACATTGTTTAGGGCATTTGCTGTATCTTGACCAGACTTGGCAATCGGAAGCTGAAGCTGCCTGCCTCTTTGTTTCAAACACCTCCTTGTTGGTTAGTTTTTTTTTTTTTTATCTGCATCTTTTTAATTTCTCCTATCTTGCTCCCACGTCCTGTTTTATTTACTTTTGGTGGTGCTTCAAACATTGCAGGAATTCTAGGAGAGTTTTTTTTTTACTAAAGCGGGCAAAACATTAGAGCTTCCAAGGATTTTTCCATGTCATAAGGAGAAGGGTGTTGAAGTTCAAGAGAGCTGAAAGTGATGAAGATTTCAAGCTACAGCAAGAGATGAAATGTGCAGCAGCTCAGCTACATGAGAGTAAGAGCATGGAGCTCTGTAGATATGAAAAACCACCCTGATGCTTTTGCTTTTTATTTGTGCCATCTCAGCTTAGAGTTTGTTACATTTTGTTGTCCTTTTTGCCACGTATAGAGTTGCTTTTGTATATAAAAACTGAGTTTGTACATTTTTGGTGTGTGAATGAGAAATACAGAAAATTTGTTGCCCAAGTTTCCTTTTCTGCAAATTTCTTCACCAATTCTACATGGTATCCATAGCCAGGTTCGATTAATCTACTTTACCCATGGCTGAAGCCACGAAGCTCGATGCTTATTATGAAGAGCAGCTAGCTCTTCATGGGTCAGACCATCCTCGTATGGTTCTGGTTTCTGCTTTGCTCACAGATGCGAATTTTCGTCTGTGGAAGAAAGCGATGGTTGTCGCTCTTGAATCAAAGGATAAACTGGGATTAATCGATGGGACCTGTCCCATGCCAGCTGCTGATTCAAAATTTTACAGGAAGTGGAGGAAGGTCAACAGCATGGTTCTTTCTTGGATTAAAAACTCAATCTCCAATCAGCTGGTACACCAATTCGCTTATATTGACTACGCAGCTGATCTCTGGAAAGAACTGGAAGAGAGGTATGGTATTTCAAACATATCCCTGTTGTTTCAGATTAAAAAGGATATTGCTAACCAAAGGATAAGGAAACAACCGATTTTAAACAAACTGTAGAAAGCACTTATAAGGTGATGACTAAGCTTTATGATGAGAGATCTAAGGAAGATAGATCAATGGAGTTTTTGCTTGGTTTGAATGATGTTTTTCATATTGAAAGAAACCAAATGCTGCTCATGGATCCAATACCTGGAGTGAACTATATATATTCAAATATGCTTAAGGCAGAACAGAACAAACTTGTGGTTGACCATATGGGATCAGATGGTATTGCTATGAATGTGAGAGGTATGCAGCTTGGGCAGAAAGAGAACTATAGAAACAAAAATTCATTCAAGAGGGAGAAGAACAATCAGGTCTGCACATACTGTAAGAGAACAGGGCACTTGGTTGGTCAATGCTTCAAATTAAAAGGGTACCCTGATTGGTGGGAAGGATTGAAGAAGAAAGGAACCACTACTGCTGCTCAAGCTACAGATAGCCCTTTTGATTGGGATGATGGTGTACCTAGTCTTGCAGCTGAGAACAGACGAATGATGAAGGAAAAAGGGATGAATGAAGCAAAAGAAGTGATCAATCTTGCCTGCTTTGGTGATTTTGCAGGTAACTCTTCAATGAATCATCTCAATTCTGATTGCTCTGATTCTATTGGTCTTGATAATTGGATTGTAGACACAGGAGCAACCAGCCACATGAGCTGTAACATTAAACTCCTGAATGACCTTAAATCTACCCCTTCCAAACTCAAGTCTGTACGTCTGCCAGATGGCACCTTCAATAATGTCACCCATATTGGCACTGTTCACTTTCTTGACATCCTTGTGCTCAAATCTGTCTTAGTCTTACCCACCTTCAAATTCAATTTGCTCTCTGTCAAAAAACTCACCACTGACTCTAATTGCTTCTTTAGATTCTATAACTCTTTCTTCCTTTTACAGGACCTTAAATCCAACAAAGTCATAGCTGCAGGAAGAGCTGTGAAGAACTTATATGTTTTGAACAGCAGTTCCTTCTCTCCACAAGCCATCCAACATTCACAACACCTGTATGCAGCTCAATGTCTGTCAGAAAGCAATCCTATCTTTCCCAGCTTTCCTACTGTTTTGTCTGCCATATTATGGCATGCTAGACTAGGTCACCCCTCAAATAATGTTCTCAAACACTTGAAATCATGTATTCTTGGTTCAGACACTTGTTCAGATTTTACATGTGATGTTTGCATTCAATCTAAACAACACAGGGATCCTTTTTCTATTCACAAGATTTCTTCCAATTCTTGTTTTGAGCTTGTGCATATGGATCTTTGGGGTCCTTATAGAATTAACTCTCTTGATGGTTGCAAGTACTTTCTCACAATTGTTGATGATTATAGCCGTAGTACATGGACTTTTATGCTAAAATTCAAAGATCAAGTTCCTTCCATGATTAGAACCTTTGTCAAATATGTTCAAAATCACTTCAACAAAAATGTCAAAGTTGTTAGAACCGATAATGGTTCAGAGTTTGTAAACACTCAGTGTCAATCTTTGTTTCACAATCTTGGAATTCTTCACCAAAAAAGCTGTCCTTACACACCCCAACAAAATGGGGTGGTTGAAAGGAAACATAGACACATCTTGCAAGTTGCTCGAGCTCTTCTTTTACATTCCAAACTTCCAAAAACCTTCTGGGCAGAATCAATCTTCACTGCTACCTACCTGATAAACAGAGTTCCCTCACCCCTCTTGTCATGGCAAACACCATACTACATTCTTTACAACAAACAGCCGGATTTCACTCTCCTGAGAGCCTTTGGTTGCTTGAGTTTTGCCCTGAACAAGTTCCCTCATCCTGATAAATTTGAAAGCAAATCTCTCACTGGAATATTTGTAGGTTACCCTTCTGCACAAAAGGGATACAAAGTTTTCATACCATCTCTAAATAAGATCATCATTTCAAGAGATGTAATTTTCAATGAAAATGTCTTTCCCTCAGTTCATGATTGTCAGTCAAACCATATCTCACCCACAATTACACCTGATTCTCCTTCAAACGTGCCTGCTCATTCTTCTGATTTAGATAAACCATCTGACACATTTCCCACTGAATCACCAGTCATTTCTCAAGCTTATCCTCAAACTCCCTGCAACTCACCACTTACTCATCCTACTCCTCTCACCTCTGAACCTTCTGAACTTGATATCTCTTGTTCCCCTGATCCTCCTCCTCGTCGCAGTGATAGAATAAGACAACCACCTTGTTGGATGAGTGACTATACCACCACTCTATCTTCTTCCCACTGTTCCATTGCTGCAGCTCATTCTGGTACAATTGCTCTTTTGTCTACTTCTCAAGAACCTAAGACCTATAATCAGGCAAGGAGCAATGTGTTATGGCAACAAGCTATGAAGGAAGAAATCAGTGCTCTTGAGAGCAATAATACATGGGAGTTGACACCTTTACCCACTGGTAAGCAAGCTATAGGCTGTAAATGGGTTTATAGAATCAAACATAAGGCCGATGGAAGCATAGAAAGGTACAAGGCTCGGCTTGTCGCCAAGGGATTTACACAAGTGGAAGGTGAGGACTATTCTGAGGTTTTCTCACCTGTTGCAAAAATAGTAAGTGTGCGGTTGCTGATTGCAATGGCTGTCTCACATAATTGGTTTTTGGATCAAATAGATGTCAATAATGCTTTCTTGCATGGGCATCTTACTGATGACATATACATGATTCCTCCACCCGGGTATTCGAAAGCTGGAGTTGGTGAAGTATGCAAGTTAAAAAAGTCCTTGTATGGCTTAAAACAAGCCTCAAGGCAATGGAATGAGGAAATTACTGAGAAATTGCTTGCTTATGGTTTTAAACAGTCAGGCCATGATCACTGCTTCTTTCAATATGTTACTTCTGAGTTCTCCATATTCTTGCTTATTTACGTAGATGATGTGTTAATTACGGGTTCTAGTGTTGAAGCAGCTACTGCAGTTAAGAATTTTCTTCATGAAGCATTCACCATCAAGGATCTTGGAGCAGCAACATATTTTCTTGGAATGGAATTGTCTCGATCAAAAGAAGGGATTTACTTGAGCCAAACCAAGTATGTAACAGATATTTTGCAGGATTGTGGGATGTTGGATTGTAACCCTGCCTCAACACCTTTCCCAGCTGGTTTCACTTTTGCTTCTATTGATCAAGATGAATCACCTTCAATGGAGCATGGAGATCGGTTCAGGAGATTAGTTGGGCGTTTGCTTTATCTTAACTACACTAGACCTGACTTAACCTATGCCGTGCAGCAGTTAAGTCAATTTGTACATGCTCCCAAGTTGTCACATTGGCAGGCAGCACAGCACGTTCTCAGGTACTTGGCCGGTTCTCCTTCACGTGGTTTGTTTTATTCTAGCTCTCAAGATCTGCAATTGCAAGCCTTTTGTGATTCAGACTGGGGTACTTGTCGCATGACTCGCAAATCCATAACTGGGTATTGCATCTTCCTTGGTACTAGCCTTATCTCTTGGAAAACTAAAAAACAAACCACTTTGGCATGCTCCTCTGCTGAGGCAGAGTATAGGTCCATGGCAGCCACAGTTCGTGAGTTGCAATGGCTTACCTATATGATTAAGGATTTTGGGTTTCAAGCAGCTCTACCTATCCCTCTTTATTGTGACAGTATGGTTGCTCTTCACATTACCATGAATCCCGTTTTTCACGAAAGGACCAAACACATTGAGATTGATTGTCATGTTGTTCGTGAGGTTTATAAATCTGGTCTTATAACCCCTGTCCATGTGCAATCAAAAATGCAATTGGCCGACTTGTTTACAAAGGCTGTTTCTACGGCTATCTTTCACTCACTTTTATTCAAGCTGAACTTGTGGGATGTTCAGCTTGAGGAGGGGGTGTTGAAGTTCAAGAGAGCTGAAAGTGATGAAGATTTCAAGCTACAGCAAGAGATGAAATGTGCAGCAGCTCAGCTACATGAGAGTAAGAGCATGGAGCTCTGTAGATATGAAAAACCACCCTGATGCTTTTGCTTTTTATTTGTGCCATCTCAGCTTAGAGTTTGTTACATTTTGTTGTCCTTTTTGCCACGTATAGAGTTGCTTTTGTATATAAAAACTGAGTTTGTACATTTTTGGTGTGTGAATGAGAAATACAGAAAATTTGTTGCCCAAGTTTCCTTTTCTGCAAATTTCTTCACCAATTCTACAAAGGGTGACGAGTAGAGTAAGCCATTTTTAGTTATTCAGAACTCTTTATCTCAGACTCTTTTTTACTTTGGTGAATCCCCTCTTCCTTTTCTTTGATTTATTTCTGTCGTTCCTCTTTTGTTGTGTTCTTGCTTACTGGTATATTTCCCCCTTTCTTTTTTAGCTTGAATGAAATAACGACTCCTTGTATTGTTTTTTTTAAATTTTCTGCACCACTTTGCTTATTTATTGAGCACTGCTTGCGTGTTTAGCTTAAGAGTCTGCCAAAAATGCTTAAACTCTGTTATGCTTCTTTTCATCATAATTTGTCTTTTGAAGAGAAGAACCTCTATGCTCATTTATACCGCCCTTTATCTTCAAGAACTCAAACCCGTGTGTGGTAGCTCTTTTTTTTTCTTATTTTTTTTGCTTTGATTTTCTGCCAGCTATCTCTCGAGAGTAAATTGGGGTATCAGGAGGGTTGCTTCGGCTTGATGAAGACGTTTGTTTGATGGCGGTGACTTGCTGCGAGCTCTCCAAAAACATTGTCTAATGGCCCGGAACGAGCGCTCAGTTTTGAGAAAAACTCCTTCCTGTTCGAACATAACGCTTATCCAGTTTTGAGAAAAAGTCAGTTTTCCTCTCGACAGTTCGTTTGTCCAGTTTTTGAATTGTTTTAACTCCTTGTCGAGGTGTCAGTTTAAGGTCAGTTTCTTACCAGCATTTGGTCTTTTGCTTAACTGGTTCTTTGGATTTGACTTTTCCTTTTTCCAACACTCTTCCTGAACTATGTTTGGCTTTGACGGAGCATAGCGATGTTTTCCTAGTTCTTGAAGTAGATGCATGTTCGCTCAAAAAATTTTCATTTTGATGCTCCAAAAATCCAATTTCGTGTTTATCGGATGTTTTTTTTTAGCGTTTAAAATTTCTTCTAATTTTCTTGAGCTCTTTTTGAAAGTACATTCACATTTTGTAGGCTCAGTTTTCTTCAAGGAATCACATTGTTTTGAATTATTTTCAAAATCTTTAAGAAGTTTTGAATGTTCTTCCTCGATTTTTTCAAAATCCTTACCGATTGACCTCGTCTTTGCGACTTCATTGGTCAAAACTGACATCTCTGATTTCAGTGAGGCATTTTCACTAACTAATGCATCTTTAATCTCATGAAATTTATCTACTTATTTAATAATGTTTTCAAGAGAAACATCTTCTGAATTTGAGCGTCAAAATTCAGAGCTTTCTTCAAAACATGTAGATGCTAGAGATGAGGGTAGATAAGTAGTTACCACTATTTCGCAATTTGAAGCGTTGTCTTCTTCGTCAGTAACATCTCCATCAATTGCTGCCATGAAGGCCATGAGTGCTTCCTCATCATTCTCATCCTCAGATGTGTAGTAGCCATCATCATGGTCTGGTACGTCTGGTACTTCTGTTCTGGACAGCATCGCTTAGGCGACGGCTTTAGAAGCTCTCCTCTCAAACATCTTCTTCAGTCGGTCTCACTCCTCTTGAGAGATGAGAGGACATTCGTACTTCGGATGATTTGGAGAGTTACATTCATAGCATGTGCGTGGCTCTCTCTCGGTGAAGCTTTGCTCACTGGATTGAGCTTCCTTTCCTTTTGCTTTGGCCTTCTCAAGGAGTACAGCCAGGTTCCTCATCTGTTCCTCCAGTTTGGTAACTGAAAGTTCAGTTTCCTTCTTCTGAACTGAGGTGGAGGTATCCTTCGCTGGTGAGGACTGATAGATAGTTTTCTCGAACTGAACTGGCCTCTTCGGTCGCCTTTGAAAGTCTCTCTTCATGAAAAATGCAACGTCATCATTTGCTGCTGAGTTCGGAGTTCGAACTGCATTATTTTTGTTCACCATCTAAATGTCCCATTCATGGGCTTGAAGTTCGGCGAATAGCTCTTTGGTGGGCATTTTCGAGAGGTCCATGGTCTTTAAACTGGTGGTTTTGACAAACCAATCTTCCTTTGGCATTCTCGAAATAATTTTGGCGTATGATATTGATCGCAAAATTATTTTATCAGCGACTTCGCTAAGCTAATAATAAAGTGGCAAATAAATTATCGAATCCCATGGGGAAGAAATAACGAAAAATCTTAAATACTAAAACCTAGGTTCTCAAAATACTGGTTAGGAAAGAAAATAAACTTCTGCTTTTGTTTCAAACTAATTTTGCAAATTAAAATTAAACAGGAAAATAAAAGACTTTTGATGAAAGCAGATATGAGAAGTACAGATTTTAGTTACACATATTCATGGATAGAATCATCAGAGATAAAGAAAAACATGAATTGCATAAAACTTGGGTGTAGATGTCTTCCCACAAAAGCCTGTCTTCAATCATAAAAACCTAAAAACTCTTGGAAATCTCAAAAATCTTCAACTCTAAATTCTCCACAGATTTCCACTTCAATTTTCGAATTTTACATGGCCTTTTATAGTAGTGATGGATGTATCAAACAGTATCTAGGATTAGATATGTCTCTATCTTCAAATCAGGAGTAGATTAGGAATTCCCGATGCCGGGTCGATCGACGGCCTTGAAGGACCCGAGTCGATCGGCGCACATCCTGCATCGATCGACATGGACCTGGTCTTCGCACCTTGCATCGATCTCTCTTCAATCCTCTTTGTCGATCATCCTCCCGAACGTCTGCATCGATAGACGTGCCCTAGGCCTCGATCGACGTGGACCTGGAACTTCGAGCAATTTCTGATTCTTCCCTGTTTCCGACTAAAAACCTGCATAATTCACCAATCACGACATTACGAGCACAAAAGCTAATCCATGCACAAAAAGACACGTAAAACAATCTAAACATCACCCAATTAGTCAAAGAACAAAGAGATAAGTTGGAAAAAAAATAACTTATCAACTCCCCCAAACTAAAACCATTGATCGTCCTCGATCAATTCGCAGACAAGAAATTGAATCAAATGCAGATACAAGTTTGCAACGCCTCACAAGCTTCTTTTGCAATCTAAGTATCACTTATTCATATAGATCATGCAATCCAAACAAATTCTCATTGTTAAATTATTGAGGAGGAACCTCACCGGGCTGTGTTTGCACTCATCGCTCAAGAAGTAAAGGGTTTGTGCTTCACTCACTAAAGGTTTTAGTTTACCTCACCATAAGTTTAACAAATTTCTCATCTCTCCACTGCTTATTAGTGTGGCTTTTCAGGGAATCAAAAAGGTCTTATTTTGGTTGTAATGTGGCTTACCTAAAAGGTGGGATATATTTGGCTAAGTGACTCAAAATATTGCAATTAAACCCAAAAACCTAAGCATATCATAACCACATAATTTTTTCTTTATGCACAATCTTGTTCCTTCTCTTTTCCTTATAATTTTCAGGGTCCCTTAGAACGTGTTTCAACTTTCGTTAACTAACAAACATATTAATTTTTCTCGTTCTTCTCTTTTTTCTTTCACTAATGCTCACCCCTTTTTTTCTTAATTTACCCATGGGAACCCTTATTTTTGCACATGGCCTCACATTACAATCCCACAATTCACACCTTCCAATAAATTAAAATCCTCTTATTCATCAACCCTTCTAATCAAAGAAAATTTATTCAAGGCTCAAAGGGGCTACAAGTGGAAATTAAAGGTTAGTGTATGGGAGATGGGCTTCGAAAGAACATGCCTAAAATTATTTTACCCTATTATCACACTTAATGCAACCTCAAGAGAGAAATTTGTCAAATTCTAGAAAGTAAGTCTAAAAACCTTGTCACTCATCAAACGAAAAGAAAGGCTCAAATTTTTACACAGGGTTAAAATTTTGTTACTCTTCAATAATTACCCAATTTTGAACAGTTATCATGCAAACATTTATATTTCAAAGATCAACTCTGTTGGGATTATATATACTGAAAGCATATATGATTAAATGTTTAGTACACTGGTCTTCATATATGTTGCCGCAACAATACTCGCTGTCTGATAGAACAAACATACAACGAACCATAATATCCTATTATCTCGCCTATAGGGATGATCATATGGTGTGTAGGAGATCACAGAGGATCATATGAATCGTTTGACCTAGCGAGATATAAACAGTATCACAGCTGAGACGGTCCCTGGATAGGCTGTCGGTCTAAGCTGCGGCACATCGGTTCATAAGTGGGCTTATCCTAGCTACTTGATGTGTCGGTACATAGTTATGTATTGATGGGATCAACAGTGGGATGTGCCATTCTCATTGACATATGAATGAGCCGGATCCCTAACATACTTCCTATGCTCTTAAACCTAACTGAAGGATAAGGGGCACACACAGATTGACCGCACTTTGATTTACCATGGTGGCGAGTCTTTCATGTACTCTTATACCCGTATTTTGGGTGTTGGAAATTTGTGTGTGGCCTGCTTAGTCTGGACGTTTAGGTAAGCATATCCGTTTCAGGATGGTGACATTCGTTGAGGAGCTCACAAGGTTCATTATGCTAAACCTTGCAGGTTGAATTATTTAATTCAGGCATAAGTGAAAAAAGGGTGAGTGGCATTACTCAGGAAATAAGATATTAATTAATTGTGGCTGATTGTCATAAGCCAAATTAATTAATGAATGTCTATAACCTTAAATATGTGGATCATGTTAGTTTGGTGCAACCCGTTCCTAATAACGTGGTAATAAAGGGGCGAGTCAGCATTGTTACCGTGGTGAAGGTTAAAACAATGTTTTATTAATTAATTATGTTCTGGGTTGAACAAGGAAGGATTAATTAATAAAGAGGGCCCACTTTATTATTTGCATCTGATACCTGGTCTGGCCCATTAATTGCTCACAGCCCATTAGGGTTAGGGTTTCTCAAAACCCTAACACTATATATAGGCCTCTAGATCTCGGATTCAACTTGGTAGATAATCCTCACCAGATTTCCAAGGAACAAGGGAACAGATCAGAAGATCAGATCTGTAGGAACAACTGTTCATCGCCGGCGTTCTATCTCAGATCTAAGGCTATTTCATCGTTGTTGGCTCCGATCTAGATCTGTAGATCAAACGGTGAAATAAGGTATTCTCTAATCCATGCTTTGCAATTAATTTTGTAGGAGCATGCATAGGTTCGCATGATTTATTTAATCAAAATTTATTCCTGGTACCCTAAGAACGATCCTTGGCAAGTATTTAATTAATGGCAACTCGTGTTGTCCATCGTAGACTCAAACCCTACAATTGGTATCCGAGCGAGGTTCATGTTCTTAGGCTCTATATTGGATAAATTGAAATTAAATGAATATGTATGTTCATGGATGGATTTAAATTGTCGTGGATGTTTTTGTTCTTGTGGCCTTTTCGTTTTTGTATATGTTTTTCACCACGAGAAAATCCGTGGTTAGATTTAACAAGGAAAATCATGTAATAGATTTAGACCTATTTTTGTATTTTCTATTTTTTTTAAATCAGTAAAAATCTGATATCCGGAAGAACGAGAAATGAAGAACGATGAACGAAGAAGACGACATGTTTAGGGTTCAGCCCAGGAGCAGAACTCACCGGCGGCTGCGCCACCGGCGGCGACGGCCGTTGCAGCGGCGGGGGCCGGTGGCAGGGTCCCTTCCCTGCGGCTGGGACGCACCCGCCCCATTCTCTCGCTTCTCGCATTTCCGACGACGGAAGCAGGCCGGTGAGCTCCCAGATTCGGCCATGGAAGTGACAGGCGGCGCTGCAAGGGGTGGCGGCGGCACGCGTTTAAGCCTGCGGCTGGGCCGCGCTCCATGCCTTAGGCTGCTGCACATGACGAACCTCCCAGATCCGGCAGGCCACGTGTCTCCTGTGCGCAGCGGTGGAGGCGGAAGAAGCAGGCCGTCTGGGTCGCGGGCAGACGCAGAGCAACGCGCGGCTAGGCTGCACGCTGGGGCGACGGCTCAGGCTGCTGCTCCTCGCGACTAGGTCGGTCGCAGACGGCGGCGACGCTGGCTAGCCCTAGAGGTACGCCTGCTGCTGTTTTGTGCGCGATTCCGGCCAACTCGCAGCTCACCGGCAACGGTAGCTTGCTGGTGCTGGCATCGCAAGCGACGGCTGGGATAGGTCGCCGGCCGCAGGCGGCGACCGGAAACGGTGCCGGCGGCTGGGGCTGCTAGAGTGGCGGCTGCAAGGCTGAAACTAGGGTTTTCCCAGCCCGGGCCGGAAATCGGGCTTCTCAGCCCAGAGGCGGCCCACATTTCTGAAAATTAGGGTTTAGCTGTTGTTTGGGCCTGAAACCCTAATTTGAAGCCCAATTGCTGTTGATGCAATTCAAATCAGATTTCAAGTCCAACGGAGGCCCAGTTTGAAGATCTGTACTGAAATTAAATCTTGTAATAGTTAGATTTAATTTATTTCAGTTGTAATCGCATCTGAGGGGCCACGAGAATTTATTTGTTTATTTATTTATTCTCGTATTGATGTGATTTATTATGTGCGCACTAGTAAATAATAGGAAGCATGATTATTTGCTTTAATTATTTACTGTTATAAGCATGTTGCAATTTAATTTTTGAGCATGTCTTATGTGATTTATTTTATGTTTTAAATTGTGTCTATAAATTCCGGGATCATATTAATTTATGATGAAATTTTGGGTATGACATAATTTATGGGAACATAAAATAATGTGTGTGCATGAAACCTTTAGAATTAAAATACTAAGCTGGATTTTGGTTCTTTTCTAACCAAGATCATTAGACTTCCACAAATACGACTTCTCATTGGAAGTAAGGCATCTCGAAGCGTAAACTTCTACTCAGTAGCTTGCGTTAGAGGTCCTTTACCAGTTCTAATGCAATGAGGTTTCTAAATAAAACATTTAGTTTAAGATGAGAAGTGGGAGCCTCTGAGCAAACGTCTACTCAGTAGCTTGCATTGAGACAACATTCACTGGTCTCTAAGATTAAACTAAATGGGATAACAAAGGACGTTAAGGGCATGCGGCATGGGTCTAGTACGTATGCTAAATCGTCCCTTAATGTCCGGAGTTAGGCTTGTGGTTACTTTGGCTTAGATGTTGCCTGAGCACAACTCATGCATGAGATCCCTGCTCAAGATAGGTGAACATGGTCTAAAGATCTCCAATATTAATTTCTTTTGCCAGCGGATACCTGGCATGAAGAGAAATTAAAGGACCTATTTTGGTCTGGTCGAGCGTTTGCCGTAAACGTCTACTTCAGTAGCTTGCGGTGAATTAGCTTGGGCAATTGGAGGGAACAAATTGCATTGTTTTATCTAAAGGTTCTATGCATATTTGTTTCAATTGTTCGTAGTATGTGCTTACTTTAATTCGCTTATTTGTTTTCAGATATGTCTATTATTGCATTGCTCATTAATTCAATCGTACACAATTCCTTGACTGGTCCGAATTTTCCTAGATGGAAAAGTGACATTGTCAAGCTCTTGGATTCATTTGGACATTTGTTTGTTCTGCAAACTCCCTGTCCGAGTTCGCCAACTCGTACATCTTCTGATGAGGAGCGTGCGCAGTATCACATGTGGATGTGGTCGAATGGCATGGCCAGACAATATATATTGGCTGGTATGTCAGATGCACTGCGTCCTTGTTATAGTGATGTATGGCTTGCGCGTGACATTATGCGACGTCTAGACGTACCATATGGCGAACTCGATGGACATGCTAGATCCAGTCTTATCAAGCGTATTGTAAGACAGAAAATGGGTCAGAACTGTTCGGTACGTGAACATGTGGAATCACTCATCCAGCTCATAGATGAGTACACATTAATGGGTGGTCAAATTGACAATGATGTCAAAATTGACTTGATACTCAACACGTTACCGAAGTCATTTGATGACTTCAGAATCTCTGTTAAGAAAAACAAGAGTGAGTATACTGTTCACAGTTTGCTCAAGGATCTTGTATCAACAGAAGCTTCTTCAGCCTTTTCTGTGAGTCATTCTTATTTGCTTCTGAGTCGAAAGAGTGATGTCAAAGAAAAGAGGAATGAAGGAAGCAGTGGGAGCAGTCTTGCCTTATTAGTTCGTTCCAGATCTCTTGCTAAAAGTTCTTCTAAATCGCGTCATAACGACATGAAGAAGAACGGTAAAGGAGAGAACAAAGGAAAGAAAGATAACAAGAAGGACAAATGTTCTAAGTGTGGCAAGAAAGGTCACTGGAAAGTAAATTGTCCAAGTTTGGTAACTAAGGGACAAGGTACGTCATCCTTTGCATTGCTTGTTGAAACATGTTTAGTATCGATTTTCTACTCCTTAGTGGGTAGTGGTAACTGAGGTCACTAATCGTGTTTGCTACACCTTGCAGGGAATCAAGCTTAGGGCTTGAAGATGGCGGGATTACCATCTCCAAGATTGATGCTGGAAGTTACTACTTCAGCTGATGGAGATTTTACTTTTTATGTTAAAAACTCTGTTTTAGTTCAAGTTTCTGAAGAGATGTTGTTTTGAGAAACATATTGTTCATCTATTGTTATGGATTATCAGTTATTCGATGGAGTTTTTCTATCATGAATAACAGTGTTTTCTATTATGGATGATTGTCTCTTCATTACTTGATTACATAAACTATCAGTGTTCTAAGGTATAATTTAAAGAATCTCTATAGAGATAGGTTACATCAGTCTAAGTAGTTTTAAGTAATTCATGTAATTATGGATTCAATCCAGGTATTCCTAAGAATGGTACTTATGACAACTACTTAGAGGTATAAGATGGTAACCAGGCCTTTTAATAGGCGATTGTATCTCTATAGGTTATTTCTTGTTTTCTCTGGTTTGCTGGTTTGAGTCTACTTCCGCAGTTGCCTTAACAGGCATTAATACTGTAATCATTTAAGATTTGGATATGTTTATCTAGTTCACTACAAGTCTTAGTCTCTTGCTTTAATCAAGAGCGTTCAAGACTAAGGTAGAGAATAAGTTAAACAAGACCGTAAAAAACATTATGGTTCATTCATAATGGTATATCTTAAGTGATAGGGTTTTACAGTATCTGGCTGAGCAAAGGGATTGCATCCCAGTTAACTACACCTATTATTCCTCGATTGGAATAGTGTAGGTAAAACGAAATAAAATTCTTTAAAAGTTTATAAGTTATGTCAGCTTTGCCAAATTTTCGTTTTAGGAAAGAGCGCCAAAAGCAGTTGTGTGTTTGCTTAATATAGTGTCTTCTAAATCAGTTCCAAATACCCTAGCAGATCTTGACTTTGTCAAAAGGGCAATGATGGGTATTTCGGCTGTTAAGCTGATAAAGGAAACTGATTGGTTGGAAGAAAGAATTAAACTAGTACTGCTTTGTGGGCTATTCCAGGTAAACGATATATATGGTTGCTTTGTATATCCTAGATACAAGAAAGTTGTATGGGATGAAACCATGAATCCAAATGTGAGTTTGTTCTCTAACGATCTAGAGAAGACAATTCAAATCCATCAGGAAATACCCCGTGGCATATTGAGCATACCTTGGAAGGTATGGTACCAATTGCACGGTCACCTGTGTAAGGTGATAAACCACAAATTAATGCACCATTAACTGACAACATAAAGGAGCATCGTTGCAGTGGGAGGTTGCCTTAACAGGCTTAATGGTACTAGATCGTGGAAATAGTCTCTGGACTTGTTCCCAGCTAAACGAACAACATCGTACTCATCCCTCAAAGCGCAACGAAGCTGTTAAGACAAATGATGCAATTTAATGACGTCAAGTCATGAATTCAGAAATGAATCAGTAAAAGTTATGGTTGTAAATCAGGATCAGTGATTGCCAAATAGATTACCAGCTATAAGTAACTGATTGATGTACAAGGAAAGAAATGCTCGAATGGTAACCTAGTATATTCGAATATCTAGGTTAGTGAGTAAGGTATGTTTCACAACAGGACTTTCTCACTGGTTGCAACTGTTAAACCCATTCGAATTCTTTTAACCATAACAACACATTTGAATCTAAATATCTGAAAGATAAAAGATGACGTCATCCATTTTTTATAAGCGGGTACCTTGTTAAAAGTTGACGACATCTATATGCAACAACCAGATAAGTTATGTGCAAAGCATCATGTCTGGAAGCCAAGGTAGTTCAAGTATGAACTTAAGGGAGCTTCAAAGTCATGAAGCAGACATTTCGATATTGTCTATCGATAATGAGAGTTTCATGTACCAGTTATGTGTCAGCGGAAGCGTGGTTTTCCTTGCACATTATGTAGATGGTAT
Source organism: Plectranthus barbatus (assembly GCA_026898455.1). Taxonomy (NCBI): domain Eukaryota; kingdom Viridiplantae; phylum Streptophyta; class Magnoliopsida; order Lamiales; family Lamiaceae; genus Plectranthus; species Plectranthus barbatus. The sequence goes on from JAPKLW010000164.1 coordinate 500,034, forward strand.
TTTCACATTCGGAAACGGTGTGGAGATACTGTCAGGCATAAAGGATGGCTATCCGAACAGTTTCAGAAGTAGGACTTATGAGATCTTGGAACATCTTTTGAATTAAAGTCTTGTGTGGTCACAAGAAAAGGATGTTCAGGTATCTCAAGTCGCTTAAATTGATTCTGTGGTGTGTCGTTCACAGCAAGAAAGATTGTTGTCTTTCTATATTGTAAATGAACGAAGGTAGATATCTGTAATGCTATAAGCATGTTAAACAGATATCAGTTCAACTCTGGATAAGCACATTGGTTTACAAATGTGCCATGTGAGTTGAATGGCATTGGATATCCAGGAGGATCATAAGGAAAGGAAATCGACCTCTAACTATGTGTTGGCCTTGGAGGAGGAGTTATAGGAATCTAACACAGAAGTGTGTTGCGGATTCCGATATGAAGGCTGAGTTTTTGTCAGCTTCATTAGCTTCGCAAGAAGCAGTATAGCTCCGATGCCATCCTCTAGAGGTGTGTGTTCTGAGTTTGCCTAATTAAATCACAAGGAATTGTGATTATGTTGGTGCAATGACAAACTCAAAGGAACCCAAGACTCACAAGGTGGTGAAACACATAGGATGTGTGAAATCACATCATACGAGAAATCGTGACAAGAGGTGACGTGAATGCAGTGGGAGTGATTGACAGTATAGACACACTTAATACTTTGGTAAAGCAATGGTATTATGCTTTAATTATAAGTGGGAGATTGTTGGGATTATATACTGAAAGCATATATGATTAAGTGTTTTGTACACTGGTCTTCATATATGTTGCTGCAACAATACTCGCTGTCTGATAGAACAAACATACAACGAACCATAATATCCTATTATCTCGCCTATAGGGATGATCATATGGTGTGTAGGAGATCACAGAGGATCATATGAATCGTTTGACCTAGCGAGATATAAACAGTATCACAGCTGAGACGGTCCCTGGATAGGCTGTCGGTCTAAGCTGCGGCACATCGGTTCATAAGTGGGCTTATCCTAGCTACTTGATGTGTCGGTACATAGTTATGTATTGATGGGATCAACAGTGGGATGTGCCATTCTCATTGACATATGAATGAGCAGGATCCCTAACATACTTCCTATGATCTTAAACCTAACTGAAGGATAAGGGGCACATACAGATTGACCGCACTTTGATTTACCATGGTGGCGAGTCTTTCATGTACTCTTATACCCGTATTTTGGGTGTTGTCAATTTGTGTGTGGCCTGCTTAGTCTGGACGTTAGGTAAGCATATCCGTTTCAGGATGGTGACATTCCCTGAGGAGCTCACAAGGTTCATTATGCTAAACCCTGCAGGTTGAATTATTTAATTCAGGCATAAGTGAAAAAAAGGTGAGTGGCATTACTCAGGAAATAAGATATTAATTAATTGTGGCTGATTGTCATAAGACAAATTTATTAATGAATGTCTAAAACCTTAAATATGTGGATCATGTTAGTTTGGTGCAACCCGTTCCTAATAACGTGGTAATAAAGGGGCGAGTCAGCATTGTTACCGTGGTGAAGGTTAAAACAATGTTTTATTAATTAATTATGTTCTGGGTTGAACTAGGAAGGATTAATTAATAAAGAGGGCCCACTTTATTATTTGCATCTGATCCCTGGTCTGGCCCATTAATTGCTCACAGCCCATTAGGGTTAGGGTTTCTCAAAACCCTAACACTATATATAGGCCTTCGCTCTATCTGATCAAGAAGTTGTGATAACTAGGGTTTTCAGTATATTGAAATTGGAGGGAGAACGGCGACGGCTATCCGGTGGGAGGAACTGATCGATTCCTCTAGATCTCGGATTCAACTTGGTAGATAATCCTCACCAGATTTCCAAGGAGCAAAGGAACAGATCAGAAGATCAGATCTGTAGGAACAACTGTTCATCGCGGGCGTTCTATCTCAGATCTAAGGCTATTTCATCGTTGTTGGCTCCGATCTAGATCTGTAGATCAAACGGTAAAATCAGGTATTCTCTAATCCATCCTCTGCAATTAATTTTGTAGGAGCATGCATAGGTTCGCATGATTTATTTAATCGAAATTTATTCCTGGTACCCTAAGAACGATCATTGGCAAGTATTTAATTAATGGCAACTCGTGTTGTCCATCGTAGACTCAAACCCTACAAACTCATCAAGCAAAACAACTCCTATCATTGGCTACTCTATCACATAGATTTTCATTCTCAATCAGCAAATATCTCAATTATTAACCAACAATTCTCATTCGGGGAAAGACAAGTCATATTTCCCAACACCAACATAATCAAAAATAGTTCCTACTGCCCTATGCTCGAAAGCTTCTAAAACAATTCTCAAGACTATCCAATTCAAAACTAGTACCACAAATCAAGAATTCAAAATACTAGTTTGAGTGAAAAGCCTTGCAGAGAGCAATTGTTCACATTGAAGCGAAAGAACAAGGATGGTGATGATTCAGAAAAAACAAAAACAAAAATAAAATAAAGCAGTAAATAAATAACAATACAAACGTTTCCCTTTTCCGATCCTCATCCCCCAAACTTGTTTCACGCTAAGGAGTGGACAAGTTTGCAAGTTAGATTGGAAAAGAGAAATGGTACCTCATTCCTCCTCCAGAGGATCCTCCATAACCACATCGGTGGATGGACAGACGGGAAGTCTCCGACGGCAGTCCTGGCGCTCACGCTGGCGGCAGAGGTAGACGGAGTCAGGCTGGGTGTTCAGAAGGAGGCGCTGCATCTGACTGTCGAGGGTATTGAGCCTCGTGGTCACATGCTGGCGAAACTCGGCCTGCCGGGTGTGCTTTGCCGCACGCAAAGCAGCCTGCTGCTGCATGAACTGGTAGATCCTTGCCAGATCCATCCTGGAAGAAGAAGACTCTCTCGCAAAGTGGCAGGACGAGGGTCCATAGGTCCTGCCCGAAATCTCCTGTGCTCCTCCCTCGTGCTCCTCATCCTTTGCGTCCTCTGCTGGGGGGGACCTCGGCTGTCTCTGGTCCGGCTGTGTCTGCAGTCGGTGAAGGAATCTGGAGGTGCCAGCTCCCCCACGGGATCCAACAATCAACCTCATGTAGGCGGGTGTGCTCATCAGCCAGTTATCACGGAAGTGATAATCGGTGATGTGCGTGAGCGCCCTCTGCGGAAGTGGAAACTTGTTCCCATTGGACATCCTCAAAGACCAGCCACCGTCTCGGGGTAAGAGCATCAACATCCGAACCAGGTGCGAGGTGCTGAGTCCTTGGTTGTCCTCGAGCACCTCAATGTCGGCCAAGTCGATCCCCACGTATTCAGCAATCGGGGTAATCAATCCCCCGCTCCAAATGTTTCCCTTTGAGGCCTTGAGTTGGTTCCTCCAGTGGTCCATGATCAATGCCGCGAGACTGAACTTAATCCCCCACTCTCACTTTGGTGCTTTCATGCCGGCCGGAGATAGACACCCCCATGCACCGTTGAAGAGAACAGAACACGGGGTTATCGATGGAGGATGCTTTCATGTTCCCCGAATCAAACTCTCGCACATCCTCCTTTGCCTCGGCTGCAATTTGGCTCCAAAACCGAGCAATGTCAAAATCCGGGGGAAAAAAACCGATGCCAGTTTTTGCGACTCCCCAAATATCTTCAAGCTCATTCCTTGGCAGCTCATAATGCTCGTTCAGAAGTTGGAAAGAGATGATGGTCGGCTTTGACTCCGGTTGAACATCGTAGACATGGAGCGATGCCAAAAATTCTAACAGAAGCGATGGATAAGTTGGCCACCGCTTGGTCATCCATGTGCCCCATTTAGCTCTCTTCAACAGGGCCTCCACATCAGCTCTAATACCCAACATGTTCATCGTTTCTGTGCAGGGGTATAAAGTCTGTCGGACTGTGAATTCTGAACTAGAGAATTTTCTGTATCGCTTCTCTGCTGCCTTATTGGCGAAGGTTGGTTGGAAGTCCATAATGACTGCAAGGGTAGTAGGAAAAATATGTCAATGCTCATCCAAGTACTTCACCCAAATTCCCAAACATCAACACTAAAATATTTGCGATTAACATCTAAATGTTTCTACCCAAGCAAAGTTGATTCCACATTCATGCAATTAACATCCAAACTTGGCATAATGCATTCTTAATCGACGGAATGTAACCCCAAAATAGCAAGAATAGAAAATCACACCCAATTGGAATCACCCCCAAACAAGCTAGAATCGTATTCAACCAATTCTAGTGCTGCATATTCACAATTAGCAAGTATATCGACTAGAACTACTACCCATATCGAATAATCATGAAGAGTTGCAACGAAATCGACAAAATAGCAAGAAATTGAAACTAGGGCTCCAAGGTCCAAATTTATCAAAATCATGCTCAAATCATTCAAAACACATGAAATAATCGAAGTAGAAGGATCTAGGATACGTACCTTTGATTGTAGCGACGAGTTACGGGAAAAAAATTTCGAAGTCGGGTGTTTGGGGAGGAGAGAGCGACGTGCGTGTGTGTTTTGTGGTGAAAAATGAGGAAAAACTGGGTTTTAAACCCATCTGTCGTGCCTCTGAACAACCCGCGTTGATCGATGTAGGTTCCGCGTCGATCGATGTGGACCAGAAACTCACGTCGATCGACGCCGGCTCTGCGTCGATCGACGTGGGTTAGAAATTCATGTTGATCGATGTGATTTTAGCGTCGATCGACGCAGACTTGGACAGAGCACTGAACTCGAAAAATTACTGAAAAACAATCCTAATTCCTATTGACTCGACTCGGCTGAATTAAACAAACAGAAGTAAGAAAAATAGTAACTGTTGGGTTACCTCCCAACCAGTGCTTGGTTTTATGTCGCTAGCTCGACAATACCTATACTTTTATAGGCGATTCAAGTAGTACTTCTCCACCGCTCCGATTTGAAATGGGTTGTAGAACGGTTTAAGGTTCTGCCCATTCACTTTGAAGTTCTTCTCGTCTTGACCAACCAATTCGACTACACCGTTCAAAAATTGACAGACTACGGTATGATCCAGCCCACTTTGACTGCAACTTTCCGGGCATGAAGCGGAGACGGGATTTGAAGAGGAGAACTTTGTCACCTGATTGAAAAACATGTGAGCGAATCCCCTTGTCATGGAATCTCTTTGCTCGCTTCTTGTATATGACGTTGTTCTCGTAGGCTTCATCCATAAAGTCTTCAGCTCGTTCAATGCCATGGCACGCTCTTCTGCAGCCGTCTTCCAATCCAGGTTCAGCTCCTTCACCGCTCTCCAAGTATTGTGCTCCATCTCGACGGGGAGGTGACAGGCCTTTCCGAAAATCAGTTGATATGGAGACGTCCCGATGGGCATTTTTTAGGCGGTACAGTATGCCCATAGTGCATCGTCAAGTATTGCTGCCCAATCTTTTCTTTGCTTCACTGTTTTCTCCAAGATTTGCTTAATTTCTCGGTTGGATAGCTTTGTTAGCCCATTCCCTTGAGGGTGATATGGGGTGGTAACGCGGTGCTTGACTCTGTACCTAGCAAGAAGAGAGGCAAGCCATTTGTTACAAAAGTGTGATCCCCCATCGCTTACCAAGCCTCTTGGCGTTCCAAATCTTGTCATGAGCTTCTGCAGGAACTTGATGACAACTTTGGAGTCATTGGTGATTGTTGGAATGGCTTTAACCCATCGTAACACGTAATCCACCGCTAGTAGAATGTATGAGAATCCTTGGGATGGCGAAAAAGGACCCATGAAGTCGATCCCCCATACATCAAAGATTTCCACTTCAATCACCGGAGTCTGGGGCATCTCATCCCTCCGCGAGATGTTGCCGGTCCTCTGGCAACAATCATAGCTCATAATCCACCCACGGTAGATCTCGTAGATAGATGGCCAATAGAATTCGCTCGCTAGGATTTTGAATGTTGTCCGGTTGGCTGAATGATGACCGCTGCTAGGAGATGAATGACAGGCTTCAAAAATTTGTTGCCACTCGGATTGAGGCACACATCGACGAATGACGCCATCAGCGCATCTACGCCAAAGGTAGGGATCCTCCCAATAGTAGAATCTGACATCATGCATAAACTTCTTCTTTGCATACGGGGAAGAATCCGGTGGAAGAACGCCGGCCACCAGATATTTGGCAAAATCCGCATAGCATGGTGTCTTTGACTCGTACGTCTCCCTCAAATCCTTAATAGCATAGATCTGCTCATCGGGGAATGTCTCTCGGATCCTCATCTGCTGATCACCCCCTTCGACTGGTGGCTCAAGTCATGATAAGTGGTCGGCGATCACATTCTCACTCCCTTTTTTGTCCTTGATCTCCAAATCAAACTCTTGTAGCAACAGTATCCACTGGATCAATTTGGGCTTGGCATCTTTCTTCGCGAATAGGTATCTGATGGCTGCATGGTCGGTGTAGACAATCGTCTTCGAACCTATCAGATAGGACCGAAACTTGTCAAATGCGTACACAACTGCAAGCATCTCCTTTTTTGTGGTGGTATAGTTGCATTGAGCCGGATTCATGCTCTTGCTGGCGTAATGAATCACATGGAAGAGCCTTTATTTCAGTTGCCCCAAGGCTGCCTCAACTGTGTAGTCGCTGGCATCGCACATCAGAATGAACGGCTCACTCCAGTCTGGAGAAGTCAACACCGGTGCTGTCACTAATGCATTTTTCAGCTTTTCAAAGGCCTGCAGGCAGTCGTCGTCGACGACAAATGATACATCCTTCTCCAACAAGTTGCACAAGGGCCGCGATATCTTTGAGAAGTCTTTGATGAATCTTCTGTAGAATCCGGAATGACCAAGAAAACTTCTGACTGCTTTGACACTTGTTGGCGGTGGCATCTTTTCAATTGCTGTCACTTTTGCTCGGTCCACTTCTAGTCCTTCAGCTGATACTCGATGTCCCAGCATGATTCCTTCTCACACCATGAAGTGGTATTTCTCCCAATTGAGGCATAGGTTTGTCTCGGTGCATCTCTCAAGTACGGTAGCCAGATTCTGCAAACAAACATCAAATGAGCTACCAAAAACTGAGAAATCATCCATAAATACCTCCAAGATATCTTCGATCAAGTCGTGGAAGATTGCCATCATGCATATTTGGAAGGTTGTCAGTGCATTGCATAATCCAAATGGCATCCGTTGGTAGGCGAACACTCCATAAGAACAGGTGAATGCAGTCTTGTGCTGATCTTCTGGCGCCACAGCTATCTGGTTATATCCTGAGTAACCATCAAGAAAACAATAGAAAGGGTAACCGGATGATCTATCAAGCATTTGATCAATGAAAAAGAGAGGAAAATGATCCTTGTACGTGGTGTTGTTCAAGGCTCGATACTCAATGCAAAATTGCCATCTCATAACCGGTCTTGTCACAACTTTCTCTCCATCGTCATTCTTTACTATCTGCATCCCCTCTTTCTTGGCTACTACTTGAGTAGAGCTTACCTATTTGCGGTCGAAAATCGGATATATCATGCCATGGTCTAGGAGTTTGAGAACCTCATTCTTTACGACTTCTTGCATGATAGGATTCAGTCGTCGCTGTGCTTGTCTCTTTGGTGTGGCGTCTTCTTCAAGGATGATTTTGTGTAAGATAGGCAGAGACAATAACAGGGTAAGTGTCATTAGAACCCAGAAAAACGTATCTGAGGTGTGCCGGAAGCGTCATGTGTTCTAGAGTCGTTGGATCAGAGTTGGATGACTACTTTTCCAGGTCTGCATCGATCGATGTGCCTTGGGCATCGATCGATGTGGGTGAAACTGCAACAATCCCTTTTCTACGTCGCGCTGCTTTTGTCGATGAAAACTCTAGATAGGACTTCCTTCGTGCATCGATCGACGTGAAATTCACATCAATCGACATGAACTTCGAGGCGGCGTTGATCAACATGAACTTCGAGGCTGCATCGATCGACGAGCTGATGGCGTCGATCGACGTGGGCTTTCCCCCACTTCTTTCTGGCTTGTTCTAGCTGTACCGGCTTGGTAGTTGCTCTCTCTTGTTCTCCTTTTCCTGAGTTATCTCTTCGAACACATCCAACTCCTTGACCAGATTCAAGATCTCATCGCCTGCCTCTTCTAAATTTGTCGATAAGAACAGCGAGTGTTGTAGGCAGTTTTCCAAAAAATCCAGCTCACTTTTGAGAGAGGCGAAGGGAGAAGACATCACAGGGTTGAAGCAGTTGATCATGTGGCATTCTTCCTCGTAGCTCCCTTCGTTGTGCTTCTGAATTGCCTTATAGATGGAGAATGTGATTGATTCATTGTTAACCCAGAATGTCAATTTGTCGTCTCGAATGTCGATCAATGCCCCTCCGGTCTTCAAGAATGGTCTTCTCAAGATCAGAGGAATGTTTCGATCCTCTTCCATGTCGAGCAGCACGAAATCGGCTGGGACAATGAAATCCTTAACCTTCACTAGCACATCTTCCACGATACCTCTCGGGTAAGACACTGATCGATCAGCCATCTGAAGTGATATGGTTGTGGGCTTAATGTTTCCAATCTCCAACCGCTTGAAGATTGACAGCAGCATCAGATTGATCGATGCTCCAGAATCACATAGAACTTTTCCAAAGGTCTCCCCTCCGATTACGCAAGAGATCGTGAAGGAGCTCGAATCCTCTATTTTGATCGGCATCTTCTTTTGAATTATGGCGCTGCATTCTTCGAAGAGATTGACTGTCTCGTGCTCCAGGAAGGGTCTTTTCTGAGAGACCATGTCTTTCAGAAATTTGATGTATCCGGGCATCTCTTGCAGGGCTTCAACCAATTGAATATTGATGTGCACCTTCTTCATATTTTCCAAGAAGCGTGCATACCTCTCGTTCATCTTTGTCTTGGCAAACTACTGCAAAAATGGCAAAGTAGGTTTTTTCGGCGGCAGACTGGGAAGTGGCATCGATCGACGTGGATCAGCATCGATCGACGGGGCCTTCGGAACTACATTGATTGACGTAGATCCTGCGTCAATCGACGGGGCTATGTCTGCGATAGCTTCTTTGACCTGCTCGGCTTCTTCGTCCTTCTGGGTATCTTTCCTCGCCTGCTTTGGCCCTTCATATGATTTTCCCCCTCTCAGAGTGATGGCATTCACTTGGTTCCTCTGATTCTGATTCTTGGGGTTAACCTGAGTGTTGTTCGGAAGTTGTCCCGGCTTGTGTTGAGCTCCGAGAGCATCGACAATCTGGGTGACCAGGTTTTTTATAATTTGCACATGCTTCTGCACCTGATCTACTTTAGTATTCACGCCTGAGATTTCTTGCTCCAATTTTCTCACTTTATCAGTGGACCCTTGCATGAACTTAGCCAAAATCTCCTCGAGATTTGGTTTTATTCTTCTCCTCCACTACTCCATCTTGCACCGCAAATCCAGGTGGTGGCTGCTCTGGAGCTTGAGGGTTAGCATAGGAAAATCCCGGATGATTCTTAGCATGATTGTAGTTGTGGGGGTGATTATGCTGCTGATATCCTCCACGGTAATTGTTTTGATAACCGCCCCTTTGAACAAAATTTACATCAGCACAATCTCCTTCAAGTGGAGCTTGCACCGGCTCTATCACAACAACTGCCTTTTCTAACTTCAGTGTAGCGAAGTCCTCTCGCAATTTCTTCACCTCGGCTGCCCAATCAGGTTCTTCAGCGGCCTTTTTCTCCACTACTTTCTCAACAACCTTCATAGGGCGACTTCGACTCGAGGACCAGTGTTGATTGTTGTTGGCCATCTTTTAGAAAAATTCCATAGCCTTCTTCCCACTTTTCGTCATGATGGTGTCACCCAGTGTGGTATCCACCAAGTCAACGGTCCTCTCATTGAGCCCTTCATAGAATGCTTCTGCTTGCTCGCTCGGAGGTAGGCCATGTCCTGGGCAAGATCTCAGTAACTCCTTGTAGTGCTCCCATGCTTCATTGAAGGTTTTATATATTCTTTAAGCAAACCAGATGATCTCCTTCCTTCACTATCTGATAACGTTCGGAGGAAAGAAGTTTTCCAGAAATTCATTCCGTAATTCCGTCAATGTTCGGATGCTTTCTTTGTCCATTGCAGTAAACCATGACCGTGCCTTATCCCGCAAAGAGAATGTGAACAAACGCATTCGGATGACACTCTTGCTGACCCCTCCGATTTTGACAGTATTGCAGAGCATCAGAAATTTGTCGAGATGTGCATATGGATCCTCAGTCGCTCTTCCGCCGAATTAATTTTGTTGTACCATTTGCACTAATCCGGTTTTCAGCTCAAAGTTGTTGGCATTGATGCCAATCTTGAAGTCTTTCTCTTTGAACTGAGGTCTATACCGCGCTTGCATAGCTTCTTCTTCCTCATCCTCATCTGATTCCTCGGGCGGATCCTGATCTTCTTCATCTTCGTCCCTTGGATTGTCTTCAAAGAGTTGATTGGGGCAAATGTGCCGGTTGTTTCGATTGTTCCTCTCAAGATTCCTATCGAGAGTCAGCTGCTGAAGTTGTGCCCTCATGGCTTGGACTTCTTGAAACAGTGTTGTTTGCTCCTCCAGGGTCAACATCTATGGAGGTGGCTGCTGGTCGATCGGCTCGGGTTGGATGACCGGCTGCGGCACATGGTCCGGCAGTGGTACGTTGTCTGCCATTGTTTGATCAGTCAAACTTTCTTGGGCACGCTTATTCCTACGGATCTTTCTGCACGTGGCTTCGATGTCCGGGTAATAGTAGAGCGGGTCCTTTCCTTTAGCTCTTGTACTCATTCACTACCTGTACAGCGAAGGAAGCAGCAAAACAAAACTAGAAATAAACCGAAACAACTAAGAACGAAATTGAAATTCTAAAAAGAAAAGACAATAGCGTCGACCGACGAAGAATTGGCGTCGATCGATGCGGACACAATTACTGCGTCAATCGATGTGAACAACGAAAACTCAAATAAAAGTACGAAAATTACAACCTAAATCAGTATTTTGATCACATAATTAATGGTAAGATTATTTCTATTCTTTCCCCGGCAACGGCGCCAAAATTTGATCGCAAAATTATTTAATCAGCGACTTAGCTAAGCTAATAATAAAGCGGCAAATAAATTATCGAATTCCATGGGGAAGAAATAATGAAAAATCTTAAATACTAAAACCTAGGTTCTCAAAATACTGGTTAGGAAAGAAAATAAACTTTTGGTTTTGTTTCAAACTAATTTTGCAAATAAAAATTAAACAGGAAAATAAAAGACTTTTGATAAAAGCAGATATGAGAAGTATAGATTTTAGTTATACATATTTATGAATAGAATCATCACAGATAAAGAAAAACATGAATTGCATAAAACTTGGGTGTAGATGTCTTCCCACAAAAACGTGTCTTCTATCATAAAAACCTATAAACTCTTGGAAATCTCTAAAATCTTCAACTCTAAATTCTCCTAAATTCTCCATAGATTTCCACTTCAATTTTCGAATTTTACATGGCCTTTTATAGTAGTGATAGATGTATCAAACAGTATCTAGGATTAGATATGTCTCTATCTTCAAATCAGGAGCAAATTAGGAATTCCCGACGCCGCGTCGATCGATGGAGAAATTGCATCGATCGAGGCCTTGAAGGACCCACGTCGATCGACGCACATCCTGCGTTGATCGACGTGGACCTGGTCTTCGCATCTTGCGTCGATCTCCCTTCAATCCTCTTCGTCGATCGACGTGCCCTGGGCGTCGATCGACGTGGACCTGGAACTTCGAGCAATTTCTGATTCTTCCCTGTTTCTTACTAAAAACCTGCATAATTCACCAATCACGACATTACGAGCACAAAAGCCAATCCATGCACAAAAAGATACGTAAAACAATCTCAACACCACCCAATTAGTCAAAGAACAAAGAGATAAGTTGGTAAAAATACTAACTTATCAGATGTACAATCAATAGCCATCTTTCTCTGTAATGCTCCTCTGCCTTTTCTGAATCACTGTCATGCTTTTGTAGGGTCAGTTTGTACTTGTTGTGTCAAACTCGAACAACGGTGTACTCCAGTCATAATTGAGTATGTATTTGTTCCTTATCAATGAATCTTCACTGCTCTTTATTACTGCGAAGCATCTTGCTTTTCACGTGTTCCTTGACGTGAAACTGTGAGCGCCTCTTGACAGTTTCTCTGTGAAAACTGTGTTCACAGGTTTTTTTGCTATACACTCCTCGACAGTTTAAAAACTGTGTGTACAGTTTTTCTCGTCCATTACACTGCTCAGTTCTAGACGACTTCCACTTCAAAATCTGTTCCACAGTTTTTGACAGTTTTCTTCTCCTAGACTATTACAACTCGATCATCCTTTACAAGGATTACATCAGGTAATAACTCTATGGCCTAAACTTTGGTATACAATTTTGACACATCAAAACATCATATGAAAGGTGGGATTTCTACATCCATACCTAACATAACTCAAATTGAGGCCTAGGGTAATTTTAATTGGTACTAAGCAAGATTTGACTCAAGTGGCCCAACGAATTTATGAGGAAGCACAACATGATCTCCCACTCAAACTATGGAGCCCAACATAATTTCTTTCCCCTTTTGTTGGGTAAAAACCAGAGCTTGTGAATTTGAATTGACAAAATTGTAAACCCAAATTTGCTATAAAGATAAATGCCAGACCACTTTCACTTTAACCTTAATTGTGTGTAATTCCAACAACTCTTTTCATCGATTCTTGTGCAAATTATTACAAATTTTTTTTTGAAGATGGTAGTGAAGGAATCAAGCAAGTTTGAAAGAAGACATCGTCCATGGTCCAAATCTTCCAAATTCGCAACCCCATTTCAATTAAGGGAAGGTTCCAATAGTACAATTCATGGAAGAGAAGGTTCTATCACTACCAAAATAATATTTTAGGAAGAGGAGTTTCCAACTTTAAGAAAGAGAAGATCGACTTCCATCAAGTGGTGATCCTGGTTTTGATGCAAATGAGCCTCAACCTTGATCAAATATCGAACTTATAACTAACTCAGTGATGTCAAGACAAAGTTTGTTGATGCGTAGAAGTGAATGTTTGAGCATCAAACAAATTAAATATATTTTCCAATGAGATGTTTGATGAAGATGTTCCAACATCTATGAAATGAAGATCCAATTGACTTTATGAGAAAGAAGCTTTCATCCTCAACAAAGAAGAAATTTCTTTTTATCTTTTCTCGGCCGCAGGATTTTGAACTTCACCAACTTCCACCAAAAGACTCTTTATAGAAACCATGACTAAACTTAGAGGATATCTCAGCTGCCTACGTACCCTTCAAAAGGATCAAGTCAAAACATAGTTCATTGAAATCGATTAGATTTTAGAGATAGGTGTCGTGCACAGTTTATACTCATGCGGGCCAGGAGTGACATGCAGTTTAGGCTCGTGCGTCATGGAGCTTTCTTCATAATTTGAGGGGGAGTGTCGTGCACAGTTCATACTCATGCGGGCCAGGACTAACAAGCAGTTTAGGATCATGCGTCATGGAGCTGTCTTCATTTTATATTTCTATTTCTCTTTTTTTTGCTTTTATTTTTTTCACTTTTTTTTTCTTTTTCTTTTTTTCTTTTCGTTTTTTTTCATTTTTTCATTTTTTTCTTTTTCTTTTCGTTTTTTTTCATTTTTTTGCTTTTCCATTTTTTTCTTTTTTCTTTTGTTTTTTTGTCACTTTTTGTTTTCGTTTTTTTTTCACTTTTTTTTTCATATTTACATGTTTTTTTATCACACTTCAAAAACTTCCCAAGTTCATTGCAACATCTCACTTGACTCCTTTAAGCTGCTGATGAGCATTCTTGGCATGTTCTTCATTCAAGCTGATGAAATACGAAGTGACCATTTCTTCACTTGAAGTTGGATTTTTCGATGATGCAACACTTTTATTATCATTTTCAACATCAGCGATTTGTGTCAAAATGATTGTTTGCATCTTTGCCTTCAACTCTTTACCGCATGATATAGTCAATGTAGTTTGTCTCTTCATGCGAGAAGGGATCAAACTACTTAGCTTCGCGAACTTGTGATTCTTATCCATCTTTACCTTAGCTAACCTTGACTTGCGGTGATCGTTTGTATGGCTTCCAAGGAACCCAATCTATCAAACACCGATGTTGGCAACTCCTTTTTCTTGCCGCCACCTAGTACATTTTCTGTTGACGATCCTTCTTCGTCAACAATGTAGTGGACGTTTTCTCTTTTAATAGCTATGCGAATTGGGGCTTAAGAAGTGAATCCTAATCCTTTTTTGAAGCTGGAACCCGGATTTGAAGATTTTTGACTGACATTGATCTTTTCGACTTGCTCGCTTGCTATTCTCTTGTGGCATTTTCCTCTACCCTGCTTTGACAAGGAGTGAGAATGCTTTAGGGCCATTTTTTTTTTGTGATTTCTCGCTCAGAGATTTCTCCATGCTCAACCATACTGCCATAAACAGGTTGAACAAACCCTTCAAGAGGTGGTGGTGGAACTAGCGTGCTTACATCGAATTTTGTCAAAGGTAGCGCCAGGCCTTCAAATGACTCGTTTTTCACAAGTGAAGCTTTGCCCTTGTCGGTCTTTGCAACTTCTCTAATTTGGATATCTTTCTTACGTGTCAAATAGTATTTCGCATCTGCGAAATGTGATTCTGATTCCATGAATGGGTTGCTATCACCCACCACCTTTTTTATTACTCCATTCTTGCAATACTTCAGACACTGATGCCAAGTGGAGGGAACAACCCCATTTTCATGTAGCCACGGGCGACCAAGAAGCATGTTGTACGATGTATTAGCTTCGATCACATGAAATAACACTATCGTTACCATATCATCTATCAACAAGTCCAAGACCATTGTACCAAGAGCTCTTTGCCCTTCATGATTAAATCCTTGAATCATCTAACGGTTGTCCGAGAGCTCATCCATAGCAATCCCCAACTTCTTCAAAGTGCACAAGGGCAAGATGTTGACAGCAGATCCTTCGTCCACAAGTATCCTATTTAGTTTTTGTTCATGAGTGTAACCACATACAAAGAAAGGCCGGTTATGGAAATCTGAGCCTTGTTCCAACTCTTCGTTGGTTAAAGTTATTGCAAACACAGACTTCTCAGTGGTTGCTTCAGTCTTTATTAGGAGTAGATCCTTTGTTTGTTTTGAACTCTCACCAAACACATTGCCAGACTTGAATGTGGTTACATCTGTAGTGGCAACTTCCTCTTCAAGTGATATTTTTCCTTGGCGAGCTAATTGCATGACTTTATCTTTAAATATGAAACAATCTTGAATGGGATGACCAACCAATCGGTGGTACTTGCAATATTTGGGATTGTCAACTTGATTGGATTCCTCCGAACGTTTCATTTCTGGCAACTCGATGAGCCCCACTTGGAGTAGATCATTGAAGATCCATGGTACATCTGAGTTTAAGAAAGCATATTCTTGCTGCTGTATTTCTTTAAGAGACAATTTTCTTCGCATGCTTTCTTGTGGCTCCCTCCACTTATCCTTGTTGACTTCCTTCTTTCAGAATGTGATGGGTGTTTCTTTAGCTGCCATAGATTTTGTTATCAAATGTTTATTGGATGGCTCACCCTCTCTTCGAAATTCTTTTCTTTCTTGATATTTGCCAAACTCTCGAACTGGAGGTTCTTTCATTATGCTTGCAGCCATACTTAGTTCCATGTCGTGAGCTCTAGTAGCCAATTCTTCAAAAGTTCTCGGCTAAATCCATTTAAGAATATATTGAAGACCCCACTTCATTCCTTGGATGCACATTTCAATTGCAAAAGTCTCTAACAAACGGTCTCGACAATTTAAGCATAGGTTTCTCCACCGATTGATGTAGTCAATCACATGCTCTTCTTTCCATAGGCGGGTGTTTGTGAGCTCCACCATGTTGACTGTTCTTCTTGTGCTGTAGAAGCGGTTAAGGAATTCATGCTCTCATTGCTCCCAGCTGTCAATTGAGTTTGGTTCCAAGACCGTATACCAGTCGAAAGAATTTCCTTTAAGAGAGCGCACAAATTGCTTCACCAAGTGATTTCCGTATGTTCCAGCGTTGTTGCAGGTTTCGACAAAGTGAGCAACATGTTGTCTCGGATTTCCCTATCCATCAAATTGTTGGAATTTTGGTGGCTCGTAGCCCATGGGCATACTCAAGTTGTCAATTCTTTGGGTGTGTGGCTTGGAATAAGCTAATGATGGCTTGGAGCTTTCTTCGAACTTTGTCTTCAAGGTTCCTTCAATGAATTCTTTAAGTTGATCCACTTGAATGAAACCATCGGATGAGACTTGAAAAATTTTGGAAGTGGACTTAGCCACATCTCTTGCTTCTTTTTGAAGAGGTGTTTCCGTGCCATCATTTTCTTCGCGTTCATCATCATTCGTATGGCCGGACTCTTCTTTCTCCTTTTTGAGCCTTGCAATCTCAACATTTTGCTAGTGCAACTGCTTTCTTAGCATTTCCACTAACTCTTTCATGCTTGCTAGTTGTTCTTCTACGGTTGAAGTGTTAATCATCATCACCGATGAGGAAACATTACTTCTTTGCACTTCATCGTCAGAAGCAGTCGGCTTTAGAATTTCCAATGCTTGTCTTCCATGCTTCTTGTAATGACACCAACAACTTTTGAGGTATTTGATGTCTGAGACATCCTTGAACTTGGATTTTCGATGAAGAGAAGAGATGAAAGGTAGAGATTGTCCCACCGGGCGTGCCAAAATTTGTAATCACGAATATCGTATTCAATTAAATAAACATGAATTTGGATACAATTTAATTTCAATTTGGATCAAAATACAATATGTGGATTCTATCTCTATTCTTCATTTGATTCTTCTCTTCGAACTTGATGTTTGAGTGTTCTTACAGGTCTTCAGTGGAATCTGGCTCTGTTGATCCTCTTGAACTTGATCTTGAAGTTTTTTAACGTTAATCCATTGGGTTTTCACCTTGTTTTTGGATTAAACGTCATTTTTGGATGATTTCTTGAAGAACTTCGACCTTGTTCTTCGTGGCCTTGAAGCTTGATCTTTTTGTTCTACTTGAATTCAATCTTTCATCATCTTCTTCAACAATTTGGAGGGTTGATAATGTTTCTTCGGGGCTACGAGCCTTGATTCCAAATCAAACGTAGGAATTTCTTGACTTTTGATGAAGAATGCATTGGAGATGACGAAGAACACCTTCAAATTTTCAAATGAATGCCTTGAACTTTGGTGAGAATTCTTCCTTCAACCTCGAGCTCTTCAAATTTATCCACCCTTCACTTATCATTTTCACTTCAATATTGCCTTGTATTTATAGGAAAAATTGAGAGATGTATGACTTAGGTGACAACATTTGATTGGTTCAGTAAGTGGTGATCCCATGCATCTCATTTTTGGTGAGCTTGCCACGTGTCGGCCTTTCATTGGATTGAATAATAAATATCACCTTTTTATTTATTTAATTTAGGAATCTGTTTAATTAATTCCTAAAAATTAAATAAATTGATATTTAATTATTTGGATCCACGTGGTGCGTTTTAATTGGTCGTGATTTTTTTTAGTGTCTACAATATGAATAGAAAGATATGATATGGATATGGATATGGATATGGATGAAAAGATATGATATGAATGTAACAATATCTTTCATGAAACCCTTATCCCAAACACAATCCAAACTAGACCAAACCCGATCAAACTCGCAATATCTTTTGATTTTTTATTTTTTTTGGTTCGACACTAAACAAGGACGACACAAAAAAATTGTACGAAACTAAGACACTAACACAACTAGACACGAATTGATGAAATTAGACAGGGAGAAGTATGCCACAAAATATGACTCAATATCCAGACACGATGATAAAGATGAAGTTGGATATGACACAATTTTGTTTTCTTACACACGACACAATAAACAAGACACAAAATTGAACTGGAAGGAAAAGAAATGAGAGACACGACTTGGTTCTTGATACCAAAATGATAAGGAAAAGAAAGACACAACCTGACTCTGGGTACCAAAAAGGTATGACCCTCGCAGATGAGAAACGATCGTAGCCCTGGAACAAGAGTTGACAAGACGCAGAAACGACTCGAACAGAACTGGAAACAAAAACAATGAAAGGATGGAAGCTCAGCAACCCTAATTCGACCCTTCAAATGATGTATTCCAAGCGAATCTCATATACGCCCCAAAAAGCTGAAGAACTAATGATTCAGAATCGTAGAAGACACCACAATCGGATATGTAAGCCCGACTGATAAGTCAATTCGAATTTCAAGTAATCCACAAAAATTCTTGAGCATTCAGATTATTAGAGAATCAAAACTCAGGAATATTCTTGAATTGAAAACTGAGTTTATTTCGAAAGTAAGCAGCCCTATTTATAGGGTGAAAAACAAAATCTCTACTACTAATCTATCTAGGAAAATAAATTTGAAGAGCATATCAAATCTTTCAAGATATACAACATGCATATCTTAAAAATAACATCTAGAAAGTAAATAAAGTCTAATAACTAATTAAATTCGAAATTAAAATAAAACTAAGCCCAAATCAAATAAATTAAGCCCGGATGTCATAATTAAATTAATCCATCTTGGCCTAATTTGATTTTCAATTCCGACGGGCTTCTTGAATAATTCTTGAGCCCAAATTTTTTTAATCAGCAACTGCAATCCATCTCTTAGCTTCTTGGCTCAAGCTTTCGTCATAGACCCACTAGGAATATGGATTGGATCTTGTTCTCGAACTGCATCTTGGGCTCCACAATTCCCCTCCTCTTGAAAAGGATTTGTCCTCAAATCAAAGTCGTCACCTACATCAAACGAACTCAAATAAGAAACATTGAATGTAGCTCTCACATTATACTCACCTAGTAAGTCCAATTTATAGGCATTATCATTCACTCTTGCCAAAACTTGAAATGGACCATCCCCTCGAGGTAACAACTTTGATCAACATTTCAATGGAAACCTCTCCTTTTTCATATGCAACCACACCCAATCTCCAGGCTTAAACACCACCTTCTTGCGTCCTTTATTTGCTTCTTTCGCATACTGCTCCGTGCGGCGCTCTATGTTAAACCTTACTTTCTCATGAATCTGCTTCACAAAATCAATCTTTTTCTGGCCATCAAGGTTAGTATACTCTTAGACAGGTAATGGAGATAAATCCAATGGAGTCAAATGATTAAAACTATACACAATTTCAAAAGGTGAAAATTGAGTAGCAGAATGAACAACACGATTATAAGCAAACTCAACATGTGGCAAATATTCTTACATGACTTTATATTCTTCTTAATCACAGCTCTAAAAAAAGTAGACAAAGTCCAGTTTGTGGATGACAAGTAGTAGAAAACAAAAGTTTAGTACCTAAATTAGACCACAAAGACTTCCAAAAATAGCTAAAAAACTTAGCATCTCAATCAGAAACAATGGTCCTAGATATGCCATGCAATCTCACAATCTCTCTAAAGAATAAATCAGCAATATGAGATGCATCATCAGAGTTATGACATGAAATAAAATGTGTCATCTTAGAAAATCTATCAACCACCACAGATAGAATCACTCCCACACCTAGTTTGTGGCAATCCCAACACAAAATCCATAGAAATATCAGTCCAAGGTGTAACAGAAATAGGCAATGGAGTGTACAAACCATGAGAATTGGACATAGACTTAGCTTGTTTGCAAGTAATGCACCTTCCACAAATTCTCTCAATATCACGTTTCATGTGTTGCCATAAGAAACGATCATGCAAAATAGCTAAAGTCTTAGCAACACCAAAACATCCCATCAAACCTCCACCATGAGAGTTCAACAGCAATTACTCACGTAAATAACATCTAGGAATGCACAACTTATTTCTTCTAAACAAATAGTCATCATGCCTAACATATTCTCCATGAGCAGAATTCTCACAACAAACATATATACTACTAAAATCAATATCAGACACATGCAAGCTTTTAATGCACTCGAAACCAAGTAACTTAGCATCTAAAGTAGAGATCAAGGCATACCTCCTGGACAATGCATCAGCCACCACATTTTCTTTACCCTGTTTATACTTGATGACATATGGAAACGTCTTAATAAAATCCATCCAACGTGCATGTCTTTTTATTCAACTTGTGCTGACTCTTCAAATGCTTCAAAGACTCGTGATTGGTGTGAATAATGAACTTCTTAGCCCACAAATAATGTTGCCACAATTTCAAAGTTGCTCCATTCAACTTCTCACTAAAGTACGCTATGGGCTTCCTCTCCTGCATCAACACGGCCTCAATACCAACTCCTGAAGCATCACATTCAATCTCAAAAGTTTTAGAAAAGTTAGGGAGAGATACTACCGGGGCATGTGTCAATTTATATTTCAGCAACTCAAATGCTTTCTCCTTCTCATGTTCCCTCTTAAACTCCACATTCTTTTTTATTATTGCAATCAGTATGGCTACGATGTTACTAAAGTGTGGCACGAACCTCCTATAGAAACTTGAAAGGCCATGGAAACTCCTAACATCACCAATGTTTTTAGGACGTGGCCACTCTTGTATAGCTCTAATTTTCTCCTCATCAACCTATACACCATCTTCACTAATAACAAAACCAAGAAACACAAGCTTGTTCGTGCAAAAGATGCACTTTTTCATGTTAGCATACAACTTCTCTCTACGTAGTACATCTAAAGCAGATCTCAAATGCTCTACATGCTCATCATGACTCTTGCTATAGATTAAGATATCATCAAAGTAGACAACTACGAATCTGCCTATAAAAGTAAGTAAAACATGGTTCATAAGGAAAATTAATGTTCTAGGAGAATTAGTCAATCCAAAAGGCATAACGAACCACTCACACACACCAAGTTTTGTCTTAAAAGCAGTTTTCCACTCACCCCCCTCTTTAATCCTAATCTGATGATACCCATTCCTCAAATCACTGAATGTGATGACATTAGGAGATTTATTAGAATTGGTTATATCTTTTATCAAGTCTATAACAACCTTTCGTCTACCAATATGGCACAACCCCTGAATCATCGAACTATACATGATAATATCGGGTGAAATACTCTTCTCAATCATCCTGGTTAGAAGCTGGCTAGCATCATCCACCATATCACCCGTGCATAACCCATCAAGTAATGTGATATAACCCTTAACACAGGGTTTCCACTTACTTCTTTCAAAAATACAAAGCAAATCATGAGCTATAATGATCTGTCTAGCTTTGCAGAAGCCATTTATCATAGTCAGAATGATAGCATCATTAGGCTCGCATAATCCATAATCTACAAGCTTTTTGAACAATTTCACAGCATCGACCACCTTATCATCTAAAAAGAGATCTTAAAGTAGAGTGCTGAATATCATGGCATTTGGTAGGTAACCGGTCTTTAAGAAGATGCCCATGATAGCAAAACCAAAGCTTACATGTTTCTGAAGGCAATAGAAATTAATCGCAATATTCAATGTGTAATCATCTACTGGGAGACCCATTCGATGCATTTCATTGAACACGTAGACAGCTAGGGAGTAGTGCTTCATCTTCACAGTAACACTCAAAAGCTTGGTGTACGTCAGAGGAGACAGTTGCTGCCGTATTCCCATCATTTCGTGAAACAAGTCGATAACATCATCTCTGTCATGAACATGACAGAAAACTATTGTGTGCACCATAGGTCTACCATATGAAGAGAGGATAGAGAAACAAGGACTGAAATTACCCTATTTGTGCGTCGTAAATCCTCTTCCATAAATCAGTTCAACATCAGAAACAACAACTCTTCTGCTCATCATATTCCTTCTTCGATCGAATCTAGCGTGAAAAAATATAGAAACAATGTTGTAAGACTCAGCCTAGGTAGCCGAGTACTCAGCGCCAAGGCGTTAGGCAGCCCCAGGTCGAGGTGAGAACCATGTAATCGGTAGCTCTGGGCGTTTATTTTTTTAGCAGTGAGTACTCGGAGAGTACTCGACTGGGTGGCAAGAGTATTCGGCTCGGGTGGTCGAGTACTCGGAGTGGGCAGATATTAGTTTGTTTACTTGTTATATAATTTTATGTATTAAAACAAAATATATATTGATTATTAATACAATACTAATTTTTTAAAAAAGTTATTGATACAATATTTAATTTAATATAAAAATACAAATCTAAAACCCTAATTAATCACAAATTCACAATTCCCAAATTTCTGTCGCTGGGATGAGACGAACCATTCGACCACACCACCACGCCCGCTTATCCACCCTCACCCTCACCACCAGTCCATCGTTGGTTCCCCACGCCACCGCCGGCTCCTCCACCCCACGCTGCAATCTCGCCAACAATGTTGTTGGACGCGTAAAGGCTACAAAGTACAACCCTCCCTTGCAACTCGCAAGCTCTGCCAGCCCATTCCTGTCACCACCGGCTTGCCCACGCTGCAATCGCATCGTCCTTCTATTCTCATTCAGCTCAGGTTTATTTCTATCTCATTCCTTCTATTCTCATTCCTGTTCATAAGAAACTTAGCGGCAAACCAGGATATTGATTGTTTCAGCCCAGGATATTGAATAAGAGGATTAATCTTACTGTTCTAGAGCACTTAGCAGCAAAGCAGGATAAAGACCATATTCGAATGTCTGCTATATATAATGCAGCTCTTGGATTTTACAAAAATCTCAATAATCATGATAGAGAGTCATAGGATTCTTCAAATAAACAAAGATAGATAAGAAAATTTCAAATAATAATAATATTGACAAAACATAATCCTCAGTGGGGGACAAGTTTGAAACATTGACAGAATATTTGATTGTTTCATTTTGATTGAAGATTGTAATTGCATACTTGTGTATGTTAGTTGGTTTCAATTTTTTTGTTTTCTACAGCCCTTAAATTTGTTTCAATTTGTTTGTTGGTTTCAAATTGTTTATTTTTTGATTGTTTCAATTTTATTCATCATTTGTAATTGTTGATCAGCTATGACTTTTCTTTCTTGATTATCACATATATATATATATATATATATATATATATATATATATATATATATGTAAATTGTTCATAATAAACATGTTATATTAATTGATGCATTTTTTAATTATGAACAGATCAAGTGTTCAAAATGGCAACCTCTAGTGCAAACTCACATAGTACTACTCAAACTTCTAATGTTCAATCAGTCCTTAAACGGAATTCAAAAGATGTTGGATGGTACTACGGTGTAATGGTTGACGAAAAGAACATGGATAAAGTTCAAGTGTTCAAAATGTGGAAAAATTGTGAGTGGAGGAATTCGTAGACTTAAAGAACACATTGCACATGTGTTAGGGAATGTTGCTCCTTGCCGAAAAGCTTCAAAAGAAGATCAAGTGATTTGTAGGAACACTCTTAATGAAGCAAAACTCAAATTGAAAAAGAAGAAGGATGATTGCGAACAGTTGAGCTCAACTGTTAATATTAACAAATGATCAATTGAAGAGGTTATTTATGAAGATCAGCTGCAGGAATCTCTCGGGACCACCAAATCACCATGCACTCTGGGTCCTATTGGCAAGTTTACTAGTGCTATAAATCTTGAGAGTTCTATAGGTTCTGGAGGAAGCAGATTGCGGGAGCAAAACATCAATGATATGCTTTTCAAGCAAAGAACGGAGGCTGTCAAAGACTATGTGGGTAGATGGTTTTATGAAGGAGGAATTCCATTTAAGTATGTGGAACTAGATAGCTTCAAATTAATGGTAGAAGCAATTGGTCGATTTGGACCGGGATTTTTACCACCTGCACGATATGAGTTGATAGTACCTATATTGAAGAAAGAGGTTGCTAGAACCACAGAAATGTTGAAGAAACATGAAGAAGAGTGGAAAACACATTGATGTTCAATCATGACAAATGCTTAGAGTGATAGAAAAAGAAGAAGTATAATGAATTTGTGTGCAAATTCACGTTTGGGTACTATTTTTCTTTCCTCTAAAGACTATTCAGATGTAGCACACATAAGTGAAGTCATCTTTGAGTTTGTGGATAAATGCATTGAGGATATTGGCCCTGATAATGTGGTTCAGGTTATCAAATACAATGCATCAAATAATATGGGTGTCAAGCAATTGTTAAAAGAGAAGAGACCAAAAATATTTTGGACTTCATGTGCTTCACATACCATAAACTTCATACTTGAAGCAATAGCAAAACAACCAAGGTTCAAGAAATACATTGATCAAGCAAAGGAGTTGATAATTTTTATTTATGCACATCACAAAGTCTTGGCGATGATGAGAGCACATACAAGCACAAGGGCTATTGTGAGGCCCGGAGTGACATAATTTGCTTCATCCTTTCTGACTTTACAAAGTTTGAATGACAAAAAATTAGATTTGAAGATGATGTTTGGAAGTGTAGAATAGGACAAATGCAGATTTTCCAAGAGTGCTAAAGGAGAAATTATGTATTCAACTGTAATGAGCCATTGGCGCTTTGTCTGCAAGTGTTCACACATTTGATTAAGGTGCTTCGGATTGTTGATTCTGATAGAAAGCCATCAATGGGTTTTGTGTATGGAGAACTTCTTCAAGAAAATGAAGATATCAAGGTTGCTTTAAATAATGTTCCAAAAACCTATGAGCCTGTCATTGAAGTAATTGATGAGAAAATGAAAGACATGCTTGACAGTCCATTACACTTGTCAGCTTATGGGTTGAATACATATTATCATTACAAGAATCATCTCCATCTTTCAGACAAAGATGTTTTGCTTGGTATGATGGGCTGCATGGATATCTTATTCCCCAGTGATGATGATATGCAAAATAAGATCATGTTGGATGAGCTTTCTATATACAAAGACAAAAATGCAACTTTTGAAAAATCAAATGCAGTGAAAACATGCTCTTCAAATGATGCCAAGTTTGATCCATGTAAATATACAATTAATTTTGTTGTTTCTATAATTTTACAAAAGTTATTTATTGTTTGTTTTTGTTTATATAGTGCAATGGTGGTCAATTTTTGGTGTTGTAACTCCTAATTTACAAAGATTGGTTGTGAGGATCCTCTCACTCACTTCTAGTTCATCTGGCTGTGAAAGAAATTGGAGTGCATTTGAAGGGGTTAGTGAACTAAATTCAAAAATGATATCATATTGTTAATTTTATTTAGTATGATTAACTTTATATTTGCTTTATCGGTTCATACCAAAAAAGGAATAGACTCAATGCATCTCTAATCAATAATCTTGTATTTGTTCAATTTAATGCTAGATTGTTGAACAAAAAAAGAAAGTGACAGAAATTGTGATAATGATGTGTTATCTTCTAATGAGGCAATTAGTGGATTGTAGATGGAATTGATGATGATGATGATGAACACATTGATGATGAGGAGAGGACGAGTTTAGACCACGGAAGTATAAGAGAATTATATGACAAATTTGAATCTGGAGATGAGGGAGGCAATATAATAGAAGAATGTGAATTTGATAGAGGCGGAGTTTCCCATGATGATGATGTTGAATGTTTTGAGGTTGAAAATGTTTACTTTTGTATTGTTTCAGTTTGTAATTTGCTTTGTTGGATTTGAACTTTGAAATATTTGAAAACATGTTTTTGAATTGTTATGGTTTGCTTGTTTGATTTGTAGGATTTTAGTTGTGGAATGTTGGAATATTTGTATTGACTTTATTTTAATATTTTGTTGGATATTATGTATTGAAGTTTAAGTATTTATATAATTATTTAAATGTTTCCGTACTATTTGAAATATGTCATAAAAACAGGTTAATTATCTATAAACTGCCTAGGCCCTGCCTAGACCACCTAGACACTAGGACCTCCGAGCGCCCAACCACCGCCTACCGAATTTTACAATATTGTGTAGAAAAGAGGAGAGATTGCGTTTACAGCAAAATCAAAAGCTCTAATAAATAAATTCTTTATAGGTAACTTTAAGTCCCGCCGGGACCATTTCAATTATCTATAATATTAAAAACATAAATTTGAATCAAGAGAAAAAAAAAAAATTTAAGTGTTTTCTTAAAATAAATTTGAATATAAAACTTAAACTTTGAAATTGATAAAAAAGAGTAAAGTACCGATCGTTAAAAAGAAGAAGGCAATCCCTGTTCAAAAATATTGGAGGGGAATTAGATATTTGTGTTAATCTCAATTTTTATTTTAAAATTTTAAATTTACTATTGTTTCAAATCTATTTTATAGATTTTATGTATTAGAGTATCTCAATTTTATTTTGTCATAAATGGCGAATTTTTATTTAAAATATTAATCGTTTTAATTTATGTTTTATTTCTAGATTCATTTTAAAAGATTTTATATTTACTGTTATTTACTTGATTTGAGATTTTATTTATAAATATTTATTATTATATTTTTAAATTTTGAGAACTATACATATTCTACTTGTAAAGGTATAATAGGAAATTTAAAACTTAAAGTGTTTAAATAAACTGATTTCAATAATCGAGGGACCTAATTTATCCTAATAGATATGAGGTCCAAAATGCTCCATAATCAAAGAGTAAATCCGACTCTTATCTATTTTTTGATTATTTCAACTTTCATGTTGCTTTTAGTTTTTTTAGTTAATTATCAAAACAAGATTTCCTAAATACATTTATTTTCCAATTTAAAATAAATAGAAAACTGAACGTTCCCACTTTCTTTCATAAAGAGAGTTGAGCTCGAGTTTGAATTTAATATATTTTCCCTGTACTTGTTGAGTTTAAGAGAAATTAAGTATGGTATTTGGTGGACCGACCAACCCATCAATCTGTTATTGGCACCAAGTAGGTCTTCAAGAATAAGAGAGATGAAACTGAAAATGTCGCGAGGAACAAAGAAACTCGTAGCAAAGGGTTATACTCATTGTAAAGGAATCGATTTTTATGAAACCTTTGTTCTAGTAGCCAGACTCGAAGCCATAAGATTATTCTTTGCTTATGCCACGCACTACAACTTCACAGTGTTCCACATGGATGTGAAGAGTGCATTATTGAATGTGGAGCTCAAGGAAGAAGTCTACGTTGAACAGTCCCAAGATTCAAAGAGGGAAACCAAGTATACTAATTGAGAAAGACTCTTTATGGGTTGAAGTAGGCACCCCGAGCTTGGTATGGGACCTTGCCTCAGTTCTTTCCCAAAAATGATTTCCAGAAAGGGAAGATCGACATGACCTTGTTCAGGACCAAGGATGACACTGACTCAATTTATTTGTGATCCACTCTTGCAACCCTGCTGCATTGATTGACCCCTCTTCAAAATAATTCTTTTCTCCTGTTTGATGAATCGATCGAGTTCAAACTTGGAATCTCGCAATTATCTAATTAATCAATAATTGTGAATTTGAATGCATGTTAAAGGCGGACGTACGTTGCATGGGTCGAGCTCAATATATGCAGTAAGAATCAGGTTTTAAAGAAGTCGTGTTTCAATCTGGTTTCTAAAAGAAGAGTTATGAGTGCCACGTGTTTTAATCCAATTGTTGGCCACTTAAGTAGGTTGGTTATTTGGTTAAGATAAATTCCTCATGTAAATTTTAGGGTTTCTGAGAATTCTTGGAGAAGACAGCTCCATTTTGATTAGGTTTAGATTCAGTTTCTAAGGAAAGAAGAGAGCTTGTAATCTGTATAACCAGTGCAGCAATAATATACTCACAAACCATCCGTGGATGTAGGTGTTCGTGTCAAACCATGTAAACTCGAGTGTGTCTGTGCATGAGATTGGTTCCATAATCTGTGTAGTTGTGTTTTGGTGTGAATTGTGTGTTCTTGACCCTCTGATATATCAACATTGTGGCGCCGTCTGTGGGAAGCACGGTTGGAGGAGATTCAAGAACAGTCGAACCAAGCATGAAGATCGTCTAATTCCGTGAAGCAGGTAAGACCTCCCTTTCTTGTAGTTGTTACCTTCGAATCACATCTGCGAGTGCGGCTTGCTCTCTCTGAATCCATTTCTTAGTGAATTCTGGCATATGTGTTTTTTGTTTGGACTCTCGTATTCTGATCTTGGTGATCTTCGAGTAATTGCTAGCCGCGTAGGCTTAATCCAGTGATATATTGTGGGCTTTGATGTCTATGATGGGCACCACTAGATATGAGATCGATAAGTTCACAGGGAAGAACTATTTTGGATTGTGGAAGATAAAATTGTTGGCCATTCTAACCTAACAAGGGTTAGATGTTGTGGTTCTTAAACCAAAGGCTGCAGCATCCGACGATGATAAGGAGAAATCAGAGATCATGAACAACAAGGCAAGGAGTGCCATATTCTTGAGCCTAGACGATAAAGTCCTAAGGGAAGTTGCTAAAGAAACCATAGCCTCTGACGTTTGGAAGAAGTTAGAGTCACTTTATATGACTAAATCTCTTGCGAATAGACTCTACTTGAAGCAACGACTGTATACATGCAAGTTTGTGGATGAGAGAAGTTTGTTTGATCAAATAGATGAGTTTCATAAAATAGTGGATGACTTGGAGAATGTTGGTGTGGAAATTGGAGATGAGGATAAAGCTATTTATCTCCTCAACTCACTGCCTAAGTCATATTCTACTCTGAAAGATACGATGATCTATGGCAGAAGTGGGACTAAGTTTGGATGAGGTGTTATCGGTTGTGAAACGGAAAGAAATAGAGAAATTATCAGATGGTAATGTTCATGATGGTGGTGGTTTAGGGTTATTTATCAAGAAATGAAAGAACCCTCAATTTCAGAAAAAGCAGTGGTCGAATCCAAAGAGCAGTGGTTTTGATAAAACGTCTTATGATCAGAGAAAAGATTACAGGCCAGGGAACCCACAAAGGAAGGTGAATAACTTCAAACCCCGTACTGAAATAAAGCCAGCTACTATGGTAGTGGATCCCTTTGCGTGTCACTATTGCAATAAACCTGGGCACTTTATCAGAGAGTGCCCCGTACTCAAGCAGAAAGCTCAATATAGTCAAGGAATGAACTCTGTGAAAACCTCTGAAACTACTATAGATGAAGCACTGAATGTGGTAGACAAGCAAGCTGATGATTAGTGGATCTTGGTAAGCAAGCATGTTATACTTGGTAACCAAACTTGCAGCATCCAAGGGATTGGAACTATCAGAATTAGAAACCATGTGGGGCAAATAAAGTTGTTGAAAAAAGTGAGGTACAATCCCTCCTTCAAACGGAATTTGATATCACTTGGTACTCTAGAAGACAGAGGGTACCAGTTCTTAGGAAATGGAGGCGTTATACAGGTGTGTAAAGATGGAGTCGAGGTGCTGCGAGGAAAGAGAGTCAATAACATATACTACCTACATGCTGAGACTGTACTGGGGCAGGGTGATCGAGTCATGAGAGTGAATGGGAGTTTGTGGCATAACAGGCTCGGCCATTTGGAAGAGAAAATCTTGTTGGAGCTGAGCAAGAGGGGACTGATTGAATATAGCAACACGGGTGATTTGAATATGCGTGATGACTGCTTGGTGTCCAAGAGCACTAAGCAGCCATTTAAACTCTCACAATTAAGAAGTGCAACCGCGTTGGAGTATGTGTATGCCGATCTTTGGGGCCCTTCACGGACTGAGACACTCGGAGGATGTAGGTATTATTTTAGAATCATGGATGATTATTCCAGGAAGCTATGGATCATCTTGCTTAAATCCAAGGATCAAACCTCGCAAAAACCTAAGGAGTGGTGCCTTGAGGTGGAAAATGAGAAAGGCACATATTTGAAGTGTTTGAGGACTGATAATGGCCTCGAATTTGTAAATAAAGAACTTGAAGCATTTTGTAGAGCCAAGGGAATTAGAAGCCACAAAACTACCCCATATAACCCCCAACTGAATGGAGTGATAGAAAGGATGAACCACACGTTATTGGAGAGAATTAGATGCATGTTACATAGCTCAGGGCTCCCTAAGAAGTTTTGGGGTGAGGCTGCATCTACAGCTTGTTACTTAAAAATTAAATCACCATCAACAGTGATTAACTTCAAAACCCCAGATGAGCTATGGTTTGGAAAGGTTCCACATTACTCCTATCTCAAGACCTTCTACTGCTTGGCTTATGTGCATACCAAGCAGGATAAGTTGGATCCAAGGGCTCACAAATGTGTATTTTTGGGGTATCCTTAGGGTGTTAAAGGATACTGGTTGTGATGCGTCGAGCCGGGCAACCACAAGGTTATGATAAGTAGAGATGTGAAGTTTAATGAGAATGTTATGCCATACTTGGAGGAATCTCAGAAGGTTGCTGGTGATGTAACCAAGAAGGCAGATGATTCAGTGCATCAAGGAATGCAACAGGTTGAGATGGAAATTTTTGAAACTGAAGCAAGTTCATCATCTACCCCGGCACAACAACATGACTCAAGACCACCTCTATCTCATTACAAATTGGCCAGAGATAGAATTAGGAGGGAGATACACCCTCCTAGAAGATCGAGTGATGCCGATGTGTTCTTAAGCCTGGATATTGCTGAAAAATTGGGAGGAGATGAGCCAAAGTCTTATGAAGAAGCGTGTGTACTGATGAGAAGGAATTGTGGTTGCAGGCTATGGAGGAGGAAATAACCTCGCTTAAGTAAAACAATACTTGGTTACTTGTTGACAAACCTAAGCTGCATAGGACTATTGGTTGCAGGTGGCTATTCAAACGCAAGATGGAGAATACAAATCCACCTAAGATAAGGTTTAAAGCGAGATTAGTGGAAGGGTACTCTCAAAAGGAAGGGATAGACTTCAATGAAGTCTTCTCACCTGTAGTCAAACACTCTTCAATCAGAGTGCTTCTAGCATTGGTGAATCAGTTTGATCTCGAGTTACACCAGCTGGACGTGAAAATAACTTTTTTACTTGGAGACTTAGAGGAAGTCTTATACATGGACCAGCCACCCGGTTTTGTGGAAGAAGGGGATGAAAACAAAGTATGTTGGCTCAAAAAGTCTCTATATGGACTCAAGCAAAGTCCAAGGCAGTGGAACAAGAAGTTTGACACTCATATGCTACACATCGGGTTCACAGGATCAAGATATGATAGGTGCGTGTATATAAAACAAGGTATGAACTCAAGTCTTGTTCTTCTTCTCCTGTATGTAGATGACATGCTACTAGCTGGAAGATATCTGGAAGATATAGAGCAAGTTAAGAAAGATCTTGAGTCAGAATTCGATAAGAAGAATTTAGGAGAGGAAATCAAGATACTCGGCATGGATATCTGGAGAGATAAGTAGGCTGGAAAGCTCAAGCTGTTTCAGCTTGATTATTTGTTAAAGGTGCTTGATCGATTTGGGATGAAGGAGTGTAAACCTTTAGCATTGCCACTGGGAGTTGATAGTCCACAAGATGATGAAGAAAAAGCTTAAATGAATCAAATTCCATACGCGAGTGTAGTTGGAAGCATCATGTATCTCATGATATGTTCAATGCCTGATTTGGCATATTCTATCAGTATTACGAGCAGGTATACGTCCAAACCTGGAAAATTGCATTGGAAAGCCTTGTTGGGTATACTAAGGTATTTGAAGAAGACACCTCATTATGGATTACATTTTGAGAAGAAAAAAGAGGTGGTGAGTGATCCTTTGTTGGGCTATGTGGACTCAGATTTTGCTGCTAGTTTAGACACAAGGAAGTATCAAACAAGATATGTCTTCTCATTGTTTGGTACTGCTATTACATGGAAGTCGAAGTTGCAGTTGGTGGTTGCACTCTCAACCACTGAGGCTGAATTTATGGCGGTGACAGATGCGATCAAGGAGGCATTGTGGTTGAAGGGTCTCATTTCAGGATTTGGAATTCAACAAGATGCTGTATGTGTATTGTGTGACAGTCAGGGAGCATTGCAACTAACCAAACATCATATGTTTCATGAGAAATAGAAACACATAGATGTTAGATATCATTTTGTTAGAGAGATTATAGATAGAGGGGATGTTAAGATGGTGAAAGTGCCGACACAAGACAACGCAGCAGACGCGTTAACAAAGGTTATACCTTCACCAAAGTTTGCATATTGTATGGAGCTGGTTGGTGAGTACTGATCTTAAGGATCAGTATGAGGTTCTGTGATGGAACCGCTATGATGGGAAGGGAGCTATCGATTCAACATACATTTAAGAGGGAGAATTGTGAATATAAATGCATGTTGAAGGCGGACGTACGCTGCATGGGTTGAGCTCAATATATGCAGTAAGAATCGGGTTTTAAAGAAGTTGTGTTTCAATCTGTTTTCTAAAAGAAGAGTTATGAGTGCCACATGTTTTAATCTGATTGGTGGCCACTTAAGTAGGTTGGTTATTCTGTTAAGATGAATCCCTCATGTAAATTTTAGGGTTTTTCAGAATTCTTGGAGAAGACTGCTCCATTTTGATTCAGTTTAGATGGAAAGAAGAGAGCTTGTAATCTGTATAACCAGTGCAGCAATAATATACTCAACCTATCCGTGGATGTAGGCGTTCGTGCCGAACCACGTAAACTCGAGTGTGTCTGTGCACGAGCTTGGTTCCATAATCTGTGCAGCTACATTTTGGTGTGAATTGTGTGTTCTTGACCCTCAGATATATCAAAAATAATAATATTCACAATTATGAACAGTGAGTAGTGACCACAAAATGGACGTTGATCCCTTTCGAAAATATTTATATGTATAGTTTTAATTAAAACTTGTTTATTAATAAAACATGAATATAATATTTTTATTATATATGTTAAGTTTTACTTTCTAATAAATCTTAAACAAATTGATAGCTTAAAATTTCTTTGAGAATATGTGTAATATGCACTTGAGGCTAGAAATAGTGACGTCAACTTTTCTCCACTATATATTTCATTCTCCATAAATTTGAAATAATATGGATAGTCTGACATAAATTTTAATAGTGCATTGGAGAATATTACAATATTCAATAAAATAATCATTACAATAATTCCTATACTTCCAAGCGCAGTTATTTAACCTTTCATTTAAATAGTCACTGAAAAAAAAGTGATTTTCACGTTAAAATTTGCGACGAAAACAAATTATCTTCCTATGTACGATGGAACATCTATGGATTACCAACAAAATTTTAAAAAAATGCAACTGAAATATCGACGGAGCAGCACAGGGATATAAAACTTTGAAAGTGGTGACGGAATAGCGACATAAATGGATTGTCGCTAACTTTTTCTCCAACAACGGAAAAATTATTGGGTTAGTCCACTTCTTATGTAGGCTTGACTAACAAAATAAGCTCATTAAGCTTTTCAAACTTAAAAGAAAATAAGTGAAGTCAGTTTGCTGGGTATGAGAAAAGCAGTGAGCAATACAAAGAGAAATAGAGAAAGAGTGGAAAAAGCTCCAATCCCGTATTTCACTGTGGCAGCGCCACAAAAACGTCAATTGTCAGAGTTTGTACTGTTGGATCGTCACAAAACTTTGACAGTAGGTTCATGACTCTCTTTTCTTCATTCTGAAGGGTGGAGATCAGTTTTTGAGGAGTAGAAGGTTGTCTGCTTGTGGGAGAACTGAAGCAGTTTGTTTTTGATTTGGTTAGCTCTTTTGTTCATTTTGTTTCTTCTTAGTTGCCAAGATTAGGTGTTTAATCTTGATGGATTTATTGTGTACCAAGGTCTTGTGTATTTGATCTTGATGTTGATGGTGTGCCTCTAGTTTGTTGATCTAGGGAGGATTTGGTTGTACCCATTATTGTTGAATATAGTGGATGATTTAAGCGGCCTACGGGTCCCGTGGTTTTTCTCTTATTCGAGAGTTTTCCACGCAAAAATTATTGTGTCTTTACTTTGATTGGCTCATTTGTTGATTGTTGCTTGTGTTCGTTGGTTGATGATTTGAATGTGGTGGTTTTAACCCCATCGAACTGGTATCCAGAGCTCAGGATGTAGTTGTTGAGTTTGATTCAAATCATGGAGCGTTACACAAGTAGAATGATCACTTTAAATGGGTCCAACTATCATGTATGGAAGGGGAAGATGGAAGATCTTCTTTATGTGTAAGAATACTACTCACCTGTATTTGCTACTGCGAAGCTGGCTGACAAAACAAGTGTTGAATGGAAATTACTTCATCGCCAAGTGTCTGGACATATTCGACAGTGGATGGATGATAATGTCCTAAATCATGTTAGTGAGGAAAAGAATGCACATAGTCTTCGGAAGAAGCTTGAAGAGCTATATGCTAGAAAGACCGACAACAACAAGCTCTATCTGATAAAACAGTTGTTAGGGTTGAAGTATCAGAATGGAAAAATAATGACAGATCACTTGAATACATTCCAGGGCATCATTAATCAACTAGCAGGAATGAAAATCAAGTTTGATGTAGAGGTTCAGGGGTTGTTACTTCTTGGTACTTTACCTGATTCTTGGGAGACATTCAGAATGTCATTGTCTAACTCAGCCCCAGATGGTGTCTTGTCTATGGATGTAGTCAAGAGCAGTGTTCTCAATGAGGAGATGAGAAGAAAGTCAATGAGTTCTTTTTCACAGTCAGATCTTCTATTCACAGAGAACAGGGGGAGGAGTCAGAGTAGAGGCCCCAAACGACAGAAATAGAAGCAAGGGCAGAAACAGTAAGTATGCAAACATTGAGTGTCATTACTGTGGTAAAAAGGGGCACATAAAGAGATTTTGCTGAAAGTTTCTACGAGAGAACCCTAATAACAGAAACAAAGAGAAGAAAGCCAATGAAGGAGAAAAGTGTGACACGGCAGCCACAATGTCAAATGAGTTTTTTGTGATGTATGATGGTGATACCGTCAATCTGGCTTGCCAAGAGACTAGGGGTGATTGATAGTGGTGCCTTGATCTATGCTACTTCGAGGATAAATTTCTTTGCATCTTACACTTCTGGTGACTTTGGAAGTGTTAGAATGGAAAATGATAGTACTATCAAAGCTGTTGGAGTTGGAGATGTGCATTTGGAGACCGACAATGGGAACACCTTCATTCTGAAAGGTGTGAAGCACATTCCAGACATCTGTATGAATTCTATCTGTTCTGGTAAGCTTGATGATGAAGGGTTTTGTAACACTTTTTGTGATGGGAAATGGAAACTCACAAAAGGCTCCTTCATCGTGGCAAGAGGACAAAAGTGTTCCTCATTATATGTGATGCAAGCAAAAATTGGTGATTCCATGGTTAACACCATGAATGATGAAAGCATTGTGGAGCTTTGACATAATAGACTCAACCACATGAGTGAGAAGCGGTTGATGATTCTAGCCAATAAGAATATTTTTTCAGGCATGAAGAACGGTTCTCTGAAGCAGTGTGCTCATTGCTTGGCAGGTAAGCTGACGAGATTTGCTTTAAAAAGAGTTCCCCACTCGCGAAAATCAGGTATTCTTGACTTGGTATATTTTGATGTTTGTGGTCCTATGAAGACAAAATCACTTGAAGGTGCATCATACTTTGTGACTTTTATTGATGATCACTCAAGGAAGACTTGTGTGTTGATAACTGCAGTAAAGCGGTTAAGCAAATAAATTTTTACACCCTAAGGTGGTCGATCCCACAGGAACTGTGCAACGAAAAATCCAAAGTACTAGACACGATTCTTAGAAACATAGAAGTTTGAGGATTTCAGAAAAGGGGTTTTGTTTTAGAAATTAAAGATGACAATGCGAGAAATTAAAGGGTTTTGAAAACAATAAAGGGAAAGCACAGATCCTAGGGCAGATATTCTAATCATCAACATGCAAATATCAATCAACTCAGCAATGGGGAAAACATATATTTGTGTGGATTAAATTCCTTGATCAGGCAATTAAAATCCTAGACTATTAATTAGTGACTATCTCCTCTCGGTCTCAAGAACACCAAATTAATCAATCTCATAATTATCTAATTATTCCTATGTAAGTTTCTTCTTGGTTGGACAGAAAACAAAAACAATTAATTCTCTCTTCCTGTTAATAATTTTTATCTCTCGATCCATCAATTAATAACTATAAACCTAGATCTCAATTCACCTCTCGGTCCTTCTTTTAATCTAGATTAAAAAATAAGTGCAGAGAATTAAATCATGCTATATGAGTTGATATCAATTAGACATGCATCAGAAAAGAAATCATAACCCTAGAACCTGTTTAGGGTTCTAGCCACAAAACATGACTAGAATTAAAGCAAACATATTATTAAAGAACTTACAAATAAAGAGGAACCTTGAATGTCTTGTAGAAACTCCAAAGCTCAATTAGTCTAAGTGTAATAATGCATAAAAAAGAGATAATTTTCGTGCCTAAGAGTTAATATTTATAGAGGGGGTAAAAGACCTAATTTGAGTATTGGGTAAAAATAGCAAAAACTGCCAAAACAGGTCTAAAATAGCCTTTTCGGGCCTCTGTGTCGATCGACACCAATCCTGTCGGTCGACAGGTATGCAGATCACAAGTTTCTGGAGTTTTGACCTCTGTTTCGGTCGACACAAATCCTGTCTCTCGACACAGAAACATCTGTCTGCACATTCTCACGGTTTTGGCCATAACTTTTGCTCTGGAACTCCGATTGACCCGATTCCAGTTGCGTTGGAAAGCTAATTCAACGATCTTTCTATTTCCATACTCCATTAGCTCAGATTACACGTGTGGAAGAATTCGTGACTGTTCCTTTGAACATCATCTGCATTCGGTACGGGTTTCCCATGAATTTGGCCTAAAACCTGCAAAAATCACCCATCAAAGGCATAACACCCTCTAAAGTTGACTCATGCACATAAATAAGTAAAAACATAACAAAATATACTTGAAACAATGGAGAAAAATATAGATAAGTGAGTATAATTATGAGCTTATCAAACCCCCCAAACTTGAATATTAGATTGTCCTCAATCGAAGAAAAGAAGAAAAGAATTCTCAAGCAGTTGAAAGTGCAATGCCTCACAAGATTCATCACAATCAAGGTTCATCTATCCACATCACACAAGCAATTGAAAGAGATAAGATATTCATCAACTTTGGAAGACTCACGGAAAAGTGTATCGCTCAATCACTCAAGTGTTTGGGTTTCAAATGAAAGCACTCACAACATGTATGAAGAAATTTCTACCATAGGCTTGCAAGAGTTCTAAAATCTCCACTGCATATTTGTGCACACAATTCAAGAATCAAAAGGACTTTTGATGAGGTTGTAATGTAGGCTTTTGTGAAAGGTAGGGAAATATGGCCAAGTGACTAAACCAGTTGAGTTCATGACTATCAACAAATCTAACCACTATCTTTTCATCATCCACCAATCTCCTAATATTTTCAACATAAACCAGGGCTCAATTATTTTCTCTTCTCTTTTTTTTTCTAGTCCTTTTATGCTCTTAAAAATTTTATTTAATGATTTGAGCTTATAAGGACAAAAATATTTTTTTTTTCTAGAGCCCAACCTTCTTTTGTAAACCAATTTTTTTTAAGTTTCTTATCCACCCATAACAATTACCATTATTTCACCCCAATCCTATAGACAGGATACAAATCACCTTTTTCATAGCACTCTCTCATAGACAAGACAGAACTACAATGTTTCCTCATCTCATAGACCAAGAAAGAAAAACAACAGGCTCAAAGGGGTTAATCTATGGATAAAATATAATAAGGGACAGTGTTTAGGATAATTGGCTAACAAAGATGGCCTAAGATCATTTTCTACCATTGTGCATACTATGCAGTCTCAAAACAGA
This sequence comes from Plectranthus barbatus, assembly GCA_026898455.1. Lineage (NCBI taxonomy): Eukaryota > Viridiplantae > Streptophyta > Magnoliopsida > Lamiales > Lamiaceae > Plectranthus > Plectranthus barbatus. The sequence continues at coordinate 537,630 of JAPKLW010000164.1, forward strand.
ACAAAAGCAAGTTCTAGAGAAATGAAAACATACATGCGAATCTCTCATGAACAAATAAAGGCTCAAAAACTCACTTGGGTTCAAAAATTCTTCCTTAGTCAACTTCAATCCACTCAAACATCATGCAAGTGTAAGTTTTAATTAGACCCTATCATGCGGTATTCTACATTCATAGGCAAATCAACCACAATTGAAATCAACTCAACTAATCAAAGATCGATTCCAAACATTGCATATATTGTAAGAGGGTTAAATTACTTAAGATTTTCCTCACATAATATCTATATTTTTTTTGGCAAAAATTTAAACACACCAATGCAATAAGAAAAAAAAATTAAAGCAAGTAAAGGATAAAAAGTTCGAATTTCTTGTCCACATCCCCCCAAACTTATTTCGAACTCGGAGAGTAAGAAAAAGTTTGAAAATCAAACAAGAAACAGAACTGTACTGGACTGTCGATCTCAGACATCAACGTTTTTATCCACCCGAGGAATTTCAGCATTGCGCGACGAAGATTTGGGCTGCTGGCACTCTGTGTCGATCGACAGGGGGCCTGTTGATCGACACAGAGCCTTCTGTCGACTCCTGCTGCTATCGATCGACACAGAGGCAATTACTCTAATTTTTTTTAAATTGAACAACAAAACCAAAAACAAGGTAAAGGTAGAAAATAAAATATACGAAAATTGAAAGGAATTGAAGTAAAAACAAATAACAGTTGGGTTACCTCCCAACAAGTGCTTTAGTTAACGTCGTAGCTCGACGATACCTCAGTTCAGAACCAGGGCGGGATAGTTCGCACTCGCCTATCATGAGAATCCACCATATAGACCCACCGACCTTGGATGACAGCAGTGAGCTTGAGAAGAGACGGTGTAATTGACAATTTTGCCGACTCGTTCCCTCGCTCCCATCTTTTAGCAGCTTGGTCTTCTTTGGAACTCCTCACTTGCTTCTTCTTCTTCTTCCTCATCTGCTTCCTCTCTGGATGTTATTCTGAAACATTCGGATTGTTGCCGGCTAGTGTCGAGCTTGTGATCCTTTCCTCATTTGCTCGAAGCGTGATCTCTCCACCACGACAATCAATCAGAGCAGCACTAGTGTCTAGGAATTCCCTTCCCAAGATGAGGGGTGTGTTCCCATCTTCCTTCATGTCGAGGACCACGAAATCTGCAGGAAAGATAAGATGACCTACACGAATAAGTACATCTTCAGTTATACCTTTGGGGCGAGACACAGATCGGTCTGCCATCTGCAAGGTGATAGTGGTCGGCCTCAACTCTCCAATCTTGAGGCGCTGGAAGATAGAGAAGGGCATCAGGTTGATACTGGCACCAGTTTCGCACAACACCTTCTCGAACTTGAACCCCCCGATCTCAACTGGGATGGTGAAACAGCCTGGATCACTTCTCTTGACTGGAAGTTTCTTCTGTAGGACCATGCTGGACTGCTCATGAAGCTTCACGGTTGCATTCTCCACAAAGTGTTTCTTCTTGCTCATCAGCTTCCGGAGATATTTTATGTAACCTGGAATTTCAGAAAGAGCTTCAATTAGTGGAAGATTAATACTTACCTTCTTCAAGTTCTCGACAAAGCATGAGAACTTGGAATCCTCCTTCTGCTTGGCGAATCTTTGAGGAAACGACATCGGAGGTGTCTTGGCAGCCTTGGAAGTAGAGGAATGTTGTTGGGCATGCTGCTGTGTCGACTGGCCTTGATTCTGGACTGCCTGTCGATCGCCAAGGGGGGTGTGTCGGTCGACACACCCTCTGCAGTTCTATCGATCTCCTCCTCTGAATCTATGTCGACTGCCTCTTCTGGGTCTCTGTGTCGATCGAAAGGAATCCTGTCGATCGAAACAGAGGCCGGCTCTGCTGGATCTGCTTCTTTTCTCCCCCCAAACTTGCTTTGGAGCATGCTCGAATCTTTGTAGCTCTTTCCGGACCTCAGCTTCACAGCTTTGCAATCTTTCTAGTTCTTGGGATTTGCCTCGGTGGTGCTGGGCAGCTTTCCTGGAGTATGTTGCATCCCGATAGTGGTAGCAATTTGGCTCATTTGAGTTTCAATGATCTTGGCGTGCTTACCGAGCAGATCCACCTTGGTATTAACTCCTTCCATTTCTTTCTCGATTTTCCCCATTCTGTAATCTAAGGCTTTGATGAAGTTCTTGAGCACCTTGTCAAGGCTCTCCTTCTTTTTCTCCACAATCTCGCCATTCTGCACATCAAAATCAGGAGGGAGCTGCTCGGCAGCGTCGGGCTGAGAATAGGAGAAGCCTGGGTGAGGTTTAGGATGGTAGTGTTGGTATCCCCCTTGCCGGTACTGATTCTGGTAGCCACCACTATTCATGTAGTTCACGTCAGCGATAGGGTCAACCTGTGCAACAGAAACAGAAGTAGTTAGTTTTTCAACCTCCCCCTTTAGCTTCTCAGCCTCTTTCTTCAATGCATCATCCTCCTTTGTCTCCACTGCCTGGACTTGCGGTCTCCTTGGATTCCCCCATTGTCGATCATCCTGGGCCATCTTTTTGAACAACTTTAGGGCCTTTTCTGGTGACTTGCTCATCAATGATCCACCAGCTGCATAGTCCACGGACTTTTGGCTTTCCCCAGTCAACCCTCTGTAGAAGATATGAGCCTGCTCCTCAGTGTCAACTCCATGGCCTGGACAACTCCTCAACAACTCATTCCACCTGTTCCAAACTTCGAACAGCGACTCATCCATTCGCTGGTGGAACTGTAAAATCTCCATTTTTTTCCGAATGATGACTGAAGGCAGGAAGAAGGCGGCGAGGAATTTGGCTCTGAGATCAGCCCATGTCCGAATATTGGTGCAGTCCAAAGCAGTGAACCAAGTCCGCGCCTGATCCCTGAGTGAAAAGGGGAAAAGGCGAAGACGTATCACGTCCTGGGTCACTCCGTTTTGCTTGATGGTTTCACACACCTCCACGAACATCCTGAGGTGAGTGTACGGATCCTCCACTGCTCGGCCTCCGAACTGGTTCTGCAGAACCATCTGAATCAAGCTGATCTTGAGTTCAAAGTTATTGGCGGTGATGCCAATAACAAATCCCTCATTCCCGGGCTATGGTCTGTACTTCTTGGCCATCGCGTTGGGGTCCTCATAATCGGAGTCATTTGTGCAGTGCCTTTCTCTCTCTCTTTTTTTGGCCTCGTGTTTGTCAGCTTCCCTTTCTGCCATGAGTTGCTTGATGATGTCCTTCATCTGAGTAACTTCTTGGGCAAGTAAGGTGGCACTCTCTTGAGTGATGAGATGTGTGTCGGGATCCTCCAAAGGTGGCATCTCATCCATGATGGTGTCAATGGTTTGTTTGGCTTTTCCTTTCCTTTTTCTGATGGTGGCCTCGATTTCTGGGTCAAAACTCTCGAGTGGCTTGCCCTGGGCCCTTGTGTTCATAAACCTGCAACCAAAAATAAAGAAAAATAGGAAATCAGAACTGTGTCGATCGACAGAGAGGCTGTCGATCGACACGGGTATTTTCTGTGCCTGTTTTGGTCGACAGAGAATCTGTCGGTCGAGACAAATATCGAAAACCAGAAAAACTGAACAGGAACAAACACGAAAATCAAACACCAAAAACCAAAATCAACAAACAAAATGCGAAATCAACAACTCCAAAAACGAAAATAAACTGAAAATAACAATAATACTAAATATACAGCCTCAATCCATCAGATCTAAAAATAAACTAATATTCAGATAAATCTGACAGTCCCCGGCAATGGCGCCAATTTGATAACTGCAGTAAAGCGGTTAAGCAAATAAACATGCAACGAAAAATCCAAAGTACTAGCAAAGATTCTGAGAACATAGAAAAGGGGTTTTGTTTTAGAAATTAAAGATGACAATGCGAGAAATTAAAGGGTTTTGAAAACAATAAAGGGAAAGCACAGATCCTAGGGCAGATATTCTAATCATCAACATGCAAATATCAATCAACTCAGCAATGGGGAAAACATATATTTGTGTGGATTAAATTCCTTGATCAGGCAATTAAAATCCTAGACTATTAATTAGTGGCTATCTCCTCTCGGTCACAAGAACACCAAATTAATCAATCTCATAATTATCTAATTATTCCTATGTAAGTTTCTTCTTGGTTGGACAGAAAACAAACACAATTAATTCTCTCTTCCAGTTAATAATTTTCATCTCTCGATCCATCAATTATTAACTATAAACCTAGATCTCAATTCACCTCTCGGTCCTTCTTTTAATCTAAATTATAAAATTAAGTGCAGAGAATTAAACCATGCTATATGAGTTGATATCAATTAGACATGCATCAGAAAAGAAATCATAACCCTAGGGTTCTAGCCACAAAACATGACTAGAATTAAAGCAAACATATTATTAATGAACTTACAAATAAAGAGGAACCTTGAATGTCTTGTAGAAACTCCAAAGCTCAATTATTCTAAGTGTAATAATGCATAAAAGAGAGATAATTTTCGTGCCTAAGAGTTCATATTTATAGAGGGGGAAAAAGACCTAATTTGAGTATTGGGTAAAAATAGCAAAAACTGCCAAAACAGGCCTAAAATAGCCTTTTCGGGCCTCCGTGTTGATCGACACAAATCCTATCGGTCGACAGGAATGCAAATCACAAGTTTCTGGAGTTTTGACCTCTGTTTCGGTCGACACAAATCCTGTCTCTCGACACAGAAACATCTGTCTGCGCAGTCTCACGGTTTTGACCAAAACTTTTGCTTCCGAACTCCGATTGATCAGATTCCAGTTGCGTTGGAAAGATAATTAAAGTATCTTTCTATTTCCATGATCCATTAGCTCAGATTCCATGTGTGGAAGAATTCGTGACTGTTCCTTTGAACATCATCTGCTTTCGGTACGGGTTTCCCATGAATTTGGCCTAAAACCTGCAAAAATATAGATTAGTGAGTATAATTATGAGTGAGTAATTACTTGAAACAATGGAGAAAAATATAGATAAGTGAGTATAATTATGAGCTTATCATGTGTATACTTTAAAGTCAAAAGATCAAGTGTTAGATGTCTTCAAGCAGTTTCATGCTCATGTAGAAAGAGAGACAGGTATGAAGCTAAAGTGTATCTGGACGGATAATGGAACTGAATATTGTAGTCCTTTTGATGATTATTGCAGAGCACATGGTATTCAGCAGCAAAAGACACCTCCGAAAACTCCTCAGTTGAATGAGTTAGCTGAGAGAATGAACAGGACACTTGTTGAGAGAGTCAGATGTTTTCTCTCACAGTCACAGTTGCCAAGGTCATTTTAGGGTGAAGCCTTCAGTACGGTGGTTCATATCTTGAATGTCACACCGTGTGTTCCATTGAATTTTGATGTTCCAGATAGGATTTGGTCTTGAAAGACAATCTCTTATAATCATCTATGTGACTTTGGGTGCAAGGCTTTTGTTCACATTCCTAAGGATGAGCGGTCTAAGCTCGATGTCAAGACGAGGCCATGTGTGTTCATTGGCTATGGTCTTGATGAGTTCGGCTACAGGTTCTATGATCCACTTCAAAAGAAGCTTATCAGAAGCCGAGATGTTGTGTTTGTGGAAGACCAGGGCATCAAAGATATTGATATGGTAGAGATGACAGCGAAGCACAGTGGTGATTTGATTGATTTGGATTCTATCCCTTTGCCTGTAGTTAATCTTGATCATGGGGGAGCATCACCAGAACAGGATGATGGTCCTATCAATGATGAAGTCCCTATAGGTGATGATCCGACTGAGCAAGTCAAAGAAAAAGAGGTTCAAGAGTTGCCAAATGAACCTCCATTGAGAAGATCCACTAGAGAGCGGCATCCATATACAAAGTATTCTTCTAATGAGTATGTGATGCTTACAGATTCAGGAGAGCCCGAAAGCTACCAAGAGGTTGTTTCTCTTGATGATAAGAATAAGTGGTTAAAAGCTATGGAAGAAGAGATGCGATCTCTACATGACAACCACACTTATGATTTGGTTATGCTACCAAAAGGCAAGAAAGCTCACAAGAATAAGTGGGTGTACAGGTTGAAGACCGAAAGTAGTAGTTCGCAACCAAGATAAAAGGCTAGATTGGTTGTGAAGGGCTTTGGTCAAAAGAAAGGCATAGACTTTGAGAAAATCTTCTCTCCAGTGGTGAAGTTTTCATCTATTAAAGTTGCACTTGGGCTAGCTGCAAGCCTAAACTTGGAGGTTGAGCAACTTGATGTGAAAACTGCATTTCTTCATGGTGACTTCGATGAAGAAATTTACATGGAGCAGCCAAACGGATTTCAAATCAAAGGAAAGGAGAAACTTGTGTGTAAATTGAAGAAGAGCTTGTATGGTCTCAAACAAGCTCCGCAACAATGGTACAAGAAGTTTGACTCTTTTATGGCGAGTCAAGGGTACACCAAGACATCATCAGATCATTGTGTGTGCATTAAGAGGTACTTTAGTGATGATTTTATTCTCCTAATTTTATATGTTGATGATATCTTGATGATTGACCGTGATGTACAAAAGATTGCTAATTTGAAGAGAGAGTTGAGCAATTCTTTTGCTATGAAAGATTTGGGATCAACAAAGAAGATTCTCGGTATGAGTATTTCTTGTGATCGAGAGAATTCAAAGATTTGATTATCTCAAGAAGACTAAATCGAGAAGGTTCTTGAATGATTCAATATGAGCAAGGCCAAGCCAGTTGGTTCCCCATTTGCTGGACACTTCAAGCTTAGTTCTACAAGTATGGATGAAACATATATGAGTAGAGTTCCTTACTCATCTGCAGTTGGCAGCTTGATGTATACAATGGTCTGCACTAGGCCAGACACTGATCAGGCAGTTGGAGTGGTGAGTCGATTCCTCTCTAACCCTGGTAGAGAACATTGGGAAGCTGTGAAGTGGACATTGAAATACCTAAGAGGTACTTCCAGAGTATGCTTGTGTTTTTGCATTGATGAACCAAAACTTGTTGGGTATACTGAATCTGATATGGCTGGAGATGTTGATTCCAGAAAGTCCATTTCGGGTTTCTTGATGACTTTTGCAGGGGGAGCTGTGTCATGGCAGTCAAAGTTGCAAAAATGTATTGCACTATCCACCACAGAAGCTGAGTATATTGCAATTATCGAGGGTTGCAAAGAAGCTTTATGGATGAAGAGATTCCTTGATGAATTGGGTATTCACCAAGAGAAGTATGTTGTGTTTAGTGATGGCCAGAGCGCTATTCATCTCTCCAATAATTCGTCATTTCACTCACAATCAAAGCATATTGATGTGAGGTATCATTGGATTCGAGATATGCTCGAGAAGAAGCAGTTGCACTTGGCTAAAGTGCATACTAGTGAGATTGTATCCGATATGTTGACAAAGGCTCTGCCGAGGGAGAAGCTTGATGTGTGTAGGCAGGGACCGGGCTTGCTAGAGCCCACGAGAATGAATTGACGGGGGAGATTTGTTGGGTCAATCCACTTCTTATGTGTGCTTGACTAATAAAATAAGCCCATTAAGCTTTTCAAACTTAAAAGAAAATAAGAGAAGTCAGTTTGCTGGGGTATGAGAAAAGCAGTGAGCAATACAGAGAGAGAAACAAAGAAAGAGTTGAAAAAGCCCCAATCCCGCATTTCACTGTAGCAGCACCGGAAAAATATTGATTGTCGGAGTTTACAACGTTGGATCGTCACGAAACTTTGATAGCAGGTTCATGACTCCCCTGCCTTAATTCTGTACGGTGGATATCAGTTTTTGAAGAGTAGAAGGTTGTCTACTTGTGGGCAAACTGAAGCAGTCTGTTTTGGTTTGGTTACCTCTCTAGTTCATCAGGTTTCTTCTTAGTTGCCAAGATTAGGTGTTTAATCTTGATGGGTTTATTGTGTACCAATGTCTTGTGTATTTGATCTTGATGTTGATGGTGTGCCTCTAGTTTGTTGGTTTAGGGAGGATTTGGTTGTATCCATTATTGTTGAATATAGTGGATGATTTAAGCGGTCTACTGGTCCCGTGATTTTTCTCCTATTCGAGAGTTTTCCACACTAAAATTCTTGTATTCTTACTTTGATTGGCTCATTTGTTGATTGCTGCTTGTGTTCGTTGGTTGATGATTGAATGTGGTGGTTTTAACCCCATTATAAATATGTAAGTTTTTCATTAGCAACAAATTATTCTAATTTTATTACCTAACGACGAATCATATTCATTGCTATATTTTTTTTATTAGCTACCGAATTTATTTGTGGCAAAGTATTTTTATATCTATTCCTTTTTTGTTGCTATGGTCTATTTCTTAGCTAGAGATTATTTCTGTAGCTATGTGCTATTTTGTTTTTTATTAGCTACGGATTATTTCTAGGGATGTCAATCGGGCTAACCCGTCAGGTTTCGGGCTAACCCTATCGGGCTGCGGGCTATTCGGTCCGGGTTGAATCGGGCTGAATTTTTATCGGGCTAAAAATTCTTGAACCTAACCCTAACCCACCAGTTTTCGGGCTGACCCGTCGGGTTGGTAATATTTACGAGTTTATTTTTGTAAAGATTTTCTTAAAATATTTTAACAACCCCTAAAACAAAATAAAAAAAGAAAATGATGAACCAGCATCAATAAAAGACATCAAATAACAATATCTTTGCAAAGAAATAGTGATAAGTGGATAATCATAGTTTGAAAAGAAAAAAAAAACATCAATCCTTATATACCAACTAATTTAAGTAATAGAAGTACATTTCTCAACGTATAAAATGATAATATAATGATTAAAAAATTAAATATAGCTTTCACTTGGGTGAACATAACAACGAGTGGCTAAAGGTTCTTGAAAGGAAAAACTGAGTAAGTACGCTAATTAGGAGAGTGACGAGTGGAAGACAGTGAAAGAGGAAGAAATGAGAGATTTTTCGATTTGAGGGTAAAGGACTACGTCATTGGGAGAGATTGATGAGATTTTGTGTGACGGAAAATTAGGTCTAGGGAATTAGGAATATAATTAATGGGTATATTAAGATATAAATAATATTAGAAATAATAAATAATAAATTATTAAATATTGCCGGACCTACGGGCCGACCCACAACCCACCGGGCTCAGCCCGTTCGGGCCGCCAACCCGTCGGGTTCAACCCGTTCGGTTAAAAATAATTTCGGGTTGGAAATTTTTTACCCTAACCCGTATTTTAGCCCACCGGTTTCGAGCCGACCCATCGGTTTCGGGCTTTATTGACATCCCTAATTATTTCCACTGTTGTGGACTATTTCGATTTTCTAATAACTACGGATTATTTCTTTTTGGACTATTTATATTTTTAAGTAGTACGGATTATGTTTGTTGCTATGGGCTATGTCGATTGTTTATTAACTATGGATTATCGTTGTCATGGGACATTTTGTTTTTTTATTAACTAAGGATTAATTCCGCTGCTAGAAGTTTTTTATTGGAAGCATAGGTCAGAAAGATTGATTTCCTTTAACTCGGATGAAGTTTCTAATTGAATTTCATATTCAGCATCCCTACGTGACTTCATTTAACCAAATATGTTATTTGCCATTTACTTTTATTCGCTCAAATACTTCATCTAGGACCCCAAGTTGATGCGCTAGTATGTGCAGCGTGGCACCAAAGAGCTGCTGAGAGATACATAGAGTTGATATGTAGGTTGAAGACGAGTGGAAAAACACCAGCATTCATCGACAAACATGCATGGTCATCATGGGAAACTCACCCAAAAAGCGAAACCGCTCCAAGCAATGAAAAATAGAATGAGTGAGTGTTGGATAAACCACTACTAATATTATCCCACTACATTGTGTTGTCCTACTTTATCTTATTATTCACCTTCCTAATTGAGCCCCAAATATTAGTCTACAAATTAGCCTCCTCCCACTAAAGCTGCGTGTGCTTCGTGAATACTAAATTCCATCTTCTTTGTGTCTTGTATCTTAGTGTAGTGGGTTTAGTGAGGACCTAGTTGTGGGCTTAAGGTGATACTCGCTCCCGGTAGTACTATATTCATAGATTTATATACTGAAAGCATTATGATTGGTATATTATGTACAAGGTCGACTGGTTAATATACTGGGAATCATAAATATTGTATGTTCATCTCCTGTATGAATTAACAAACATGTGTCGCAAACGCTCTTATCCTCTTATCTCGTCGATAAAGAGATCATACGGTGTGTAGTAGATCACGGAAGATCGTATGGATCGTCTGACCTAGCGAGATATAAATGGTTATCACAGCTGAGACAGTTCCAAGATAAATTGTCGGTGTAGGCTACAACATATGCAGTAATAAGCATCTTATCTTGGATGGCTTGGTATGCTGGTGTGAGGCACGCATTGATAAGGACCTAAGTTGAGATCGATTCTTTTATCTGACATTAAAAGAATCTAGATCTTTATGGCTTGATGAGATCCTAAGCCTAAATGAAGGTACAAAATTATACGCAGATTGTGTATCACTTTGAGTTGCAGTGAAAGGCTCTAGTTGAGCTTGTATATCTGTATCTTGGGTGATAGCTGTTTGTGTATGACTGTCTGGTACTGGAACTAGGTACCAGCATCGAGTATAGTATGGTGACATTCCCTGAGCAGCTCAAAAGGTTCGTTATCCTAAAGTCTTGTAGGCTGATTAAGTTCAAGCATAAGTGAAAAGGTTTGAGTGGATTGACTCAAGAAAATAAGATGTTAATTAATTAAATGGCTTGTCAGAGCTTAAATTAATTAACGAATGTCTGTAACCTTAAATGTGGGGATATACCGAGCTCATGCAACCCGTACCTCAAAACATGGTAGCATATAGGTAGGACAGTATTGATTCTCTGGTGGAATGAATCAATATTAATTAATAAATTATATTCTGGGTTGAATATGAGAATTAATTAATTGATAGGCCTCATTTGCTATTTGCATTCTGGTCCCTGGTCTGGCCCATGAAAATTCAGGCCCAATAGAAGTCCAGAATTTCCTATAAATAGGCCTCAGGTTCTAAGATCACATACACCACAGGATCATATGTTGCAACACAGCAAACCAGGATTTGGGAGCTGTGTGTGATCGACTAGATCTGAGAGAAAGGAGAGGAAATTCTGCTTCTCATCCGGCAAAGGAATCCGAAGGGAATTTTCACCAGATATTCGGATTGGAGTTGGGATACAAATCAGAAGATCAGATCTGGAGGATCTTCTTTCTTCTCTCTCTCTCTCACTTTTTCAAAAATTATTATTTAATTTTCAAATATTCAATTCCTCAATCTATTAGGAGTAAATCTTGGTGCGCGGGAAAAAGGATCGAGGATCAAATCTCTGTGAACTCGTTCTTCAGGTTTCTACAATCCAGGTATTCCGCAAAAACCCCCTTCATGCATAATCAATATGAGCATGTTAGGATTAATCTTAGGCATAGAAATTTATTTTTGATATTCCAGTTAACAATCTCGGCTAACGGATTAAGTGATTCAGTTCACAAATCCATTCAGTTGGTATCAAAGCCAATTTAATTAATTGGCTCTATCAGGAAAAATAATATTGCATATGATTTGCATGATATATATTACTGAATGAATGCATGCATTGTTTTGGATTGTATGAATGTGTTTTTTGTTCCTCGTGGTTCTCGATTTAATCTGCCCTTTTATAAGAATTTGTTTTTTACCCACGAGATAAATATGTGGTTAGATTTAAATTTCAAATTTTATTAGGATGTTTTTTCCCTATATTTTTCAATTTTCAAATTAAATCTGTAAAATGAAGAACGAAGAACGCGAAGAACACGAAGAACGAAGGGCCGCACGATAGCACCGGCATGGCAATAGGCCGTGCACGGCGGTCGCGCACAGTAGTGGCATGGCGGGGCGACGGCGAGCAGCAGGCCGCGGCTCAGCCGCTGCAAAACCCTAGGGTTTCCAGTATGCGCACGCACGCATGGCAGCAATTGTGCGGCCATAGGCCGGCCAAGAAGGTGCGGCGGCTCCGAGAGGCTTGGCCGGGACAGTGGGCAGCGGCAGTCTGGGTACGAGGAGCTACGTGCGACATGGTGGAACCCTAGGCTCCACGTGCGTGCGCAGGTACCCTGTGCGAGCTCAGTGGCGGCGGGGCAGGCGGTGCGGTGCGGCGTGGCTCGAGGGACTGAAGCAGGCGGCAGTCATGGGCGACAGCATGGCTGCAGCCGGGGCACGCGTCTCCTGTGCGCACCCGTGCATCTTTTCGGCGAGCTAGGGACGTCGATGGTCGAGAAGATGGAGGTCAGCGGTTTGGGCGACGGTTAGCGCTGGCCAGGGGCAGCGACAGGCAAAACGGGCAACGACCGGGGTGGCAGAATCATGGGCTTCGGCAATGCAAAGTGCGTGCATGGCTGCTGCATGATTCTGGCAGGCTTGCAGCGGCTGCGGTGGTTCAATGGTGGTGGCCCGTCGGGCCAAGTTCTCACAGGCTATCGGGCTTGCAATGTGTGCACGGGCCCGCGATTTGGTTAACTGGCCCAGTTGTCAAATTTTCTGATGGATCAAATCTTGGAGGCCCAAATTTCAGAAAATAAAGTCACATCACAGTCCAAGTAGTGGGAGCCCAATCGAAGATCTGTGAAATAATTCCAATTGTAATAGATAGAATTATTTCTTAATTTTGTATCATGAGGCCATGAGGAAATTTTTTATTTGCTTTATTATTTATCTTTGCATGATATATGTGTTTATATTAATTGTGCAGCATACAAGCATGTTGTAGATAATAAGAGCACGTTTAAATGCTTTTATCTACAGCTTTAAAGCATGCTATGTGATTTATTTTGTGTAATTAATTATAACTATCAATTCGAGGTTCATGCTTTGCATGATAGAATTTTAGCAATATTATAATTATGGCTACATAAAATAATATGTGCAATTGAACCTTATGAAATAAAAATTACTAAGCTTATTATTTAATAAGACCTACAAAAATCGATCCTTTATTGGAAGTGGATAATTTATTAGGTAAACGTCTACATGTGTAGCTTACTTAATTCATTATTCATAAGTTCTAATAGATAGGATTTCTAAAAACAAACATTTAGTTAATGTGAGAAGTGGGAGCTCATACGTAAACGTCTACATGTGTAGCTTGCGTGTGGAGTTTTCATAACTTCTCTAGGGATTGAATTAAATGAGAC